>OX453280.1:16185232-16340232 GCA_949710005.1 Ricordea florida
CAATTTATCAGGACAGACCAACATGGACTAAGTAAAGTCCTCTGATTGAAATGCAACTAATCATCAGCTGTTTTGTGTGGGCTTGGGTACTCAATATGTGCAAATAAATATTTTCTCTGTTTATTAGTGTTTTTGTGTATTGTGTATGTTAGTAATTGTTATTATGACCAACATTGTACATTTTTTTACTTGGCAGATCTTTTACTACTCCTTTTTAATATCACCAATTTATCATATCATCCTCTTATTATAACAAACAAGGTTGAGTTAGGCTTGTGACGATGAGCATTCATTGCTTGTTCATTCTTGTGACCCTCTCTCTTCCATCGGAATGAGTTAGGCTTGTGACGATGAGCATTCACTGTTCGTTCATTCTTGTGACCCTCTCTCTTCCATCAGATTGAGTTAGGCTTGTGACGATGAGCATTCACTGTTCGTTCATTCTTGTGACCCTCTCTCTTCCATCAGGTTGAGTTAGGCTTGTGACGATGAGCATTCATTGCTTGTTCATTCTTGTGACCCTCTCTCTTCCATCAGGTTGAGTTAGGCTTGTGACGATGAGCATTCATTGCTTGTTCATTCTTGTGACCCTCTCTCTTCCATCGGAATGAGTTAGGCTTGTGACGATGAGCATTCACTGTTCGTTCATTCTTGTGACCCTCTCTCTTCCATCAGGTTGAGTTAGGCTTGTGACGATGAGCATTCATTGCTTGTTCATTCTTGTGACCCTCTCTCTTCCATCGGAATGAGTTAGGCTTGTGACGATGAGCATTCACTGTTCGTTCATTCTTGTGACCCTCTCTCTTCCACCAGGTTGAGTTAGGCTTGTGACGATGAGCATTCATTGCTTGTTCATTCTTGTGACCCTCTCTCTTCCATCGGAATGAGTTAGGCTTGTGACGATGAGCATTCACTGTTCGTTCATTCTTGTGACCCTCTCTCTTCCATGAGGTTGAGTTAGGCTTGTGACGATGAGCACTCGTTGCTTGTTCATTCTTGTGACCCTCTCTTTTCCATCAGGTTCAGTTAGGCTTGTGACGATGAGCATTCATTGCTTGTTCATTCTTGTGACCCTCTCTCTTCCATCAGGTTGAGTTAGGCTTGTGACGATGAGCATTCATTGCTTGTTCATTCTTGTGACCCTCTCTCTTCCATCAGGTTCAGTTAGGCTTGTGACGATGAGCATTCATTGCTTGTTCATTCTTGTGACCCTCTCTCTTCCATCAGGTTGAGTTAGGCTTGTGACGATGAGCATTCACTGTTTGTTCATTCTTGTGACCCTCTCTCTTCTATCAGGTGAAGGCATTTTTTTTTCTATGCGCCAACTCTTAAATTTGCACTCACTGTATGTTATTGTTTGCATATTTAAGTCATTGAGATGAAGATGTTCAACAATTTGTTCAGCCATGGTAACAATTTCATTTTGTAATAAATTACTGACAATGAGAAGTCTATTTAGTTGCGGCATTTAGCAGTCAGACATTTCTGGCTTAGTACCTGAAGCCCAGCTTGGTCACATTTGGCACCATGATAAGAAATGGATGTTACTACCTCAGCAGCTTTTTTTGACAAAGAAGTTTATACAAGTTCATGGCAAGGACTCAGTCAAACATTGAAATGGTTTGCAAAATTGACAGTGTGACTGGAAAAGTCAAGTCAATGTAACAACCAACCATGAAATCTGTGAGAAACGAGCATACTCCCAAGGATAAAATCTTAGAACATTTTTGGAGATGGAAGAGTAAAGTAAAACTGAATTGTATGTAATCTTTATGTAATCTTATGTAATGTTCATGCCAGCTACGAGACATTGTACCTCTTTTTTGCACACTTACTGTTCACTGTATGTCAGAATTACAAGAATCAGTTAATAAATGTTTGACAGTGAAAGGTAATTGTCTAATTGTTTAACTCATTAAATAATTTATTGTCCATTAGCCTTTTTGCATAACAGCCAAGCAATCATGATTCCCACCATTTGTTTGGAGAAGTTTTAAAATATTAGCATTAGAATTATTAAGGCATTTTCTCATACGCGGAAGTAAAATAACGGCAAAACTAAAGGAATACAGGACAAGCATGCGTTTTTCACTGATTAATGTCTCTTTCAAATGCTGGCTGGGAAAAAAATCAGCAGACAGTCAGCTGGCTGGGAATTTCCCTGGCAATGTAGCTGGGAAGTGGAACTTTTCTTACCATCCTGCTGGGAGTGCGGAACAGATATTTTTTTCCCAGCAACAGGAAAAAAATACTAAAAATGCCTTTAAAGTGTTTACTTATCATTGTGATGGGTTGAATATTGCATTTTGGGAAAATGTTCCGTTGGGTGCCCCTGTTTTTGAGACACAATATTACTACTCTACACTAAAGGATAAACGAAACAATTTCTATTGCTATGTCAACAAACAATAGCAGAGAAAATATAATTTGCAGAACACAGGGTTCAGGTGAAGAGCAACGGGAAAGAGAGCAAGAATTAACTGAGGAAGAATGAGCGAAGTACTGTAGATCGCCAAAGAAGGCGCGCTCGGGAAAGAGAAAGGAGACGAAATCATAGCGAAGAACGCCGACAAGCAGAAAGAGTCCGGGCTCGAGAAAATAGACAAAATGTTAACGAAGAACGCCGAGAAGCGGAAAGATTCCGTGCTGTGGAAAACAGACAAAATTGTAGCGAAGAGTGCCGAGAAGCGGAAAGACTTCGTGCTGTGGAAAACAGACAAAATTTTAGCGAAGAAAGCCGAGAAGTGGAAAGACTTCGTGCTGTGGAAAACAGACAAAATTGTAGCGAAGAGTGCCGAGAAGCGGAAAGACTTCGTGCTGTGGAAAACAGACAAAATTGTAGCGAAGAAAGCTGATACAGTTGGCAGACTAACTTCTCAATCACAGCAATGGCTCTTGCTGTAGGTTGCGCAGTTGTACCCAGATCCGCAAGTGCATCGACACTATCCTCGTCAGCTTCGAGAAACGCTTTCCAACAGGCCAGCTTTCCTTTACCTGCAAAGCTTCCGGTAATATCGGCTCCACTCCAAGCATGAAAAGCAGGTAACGCTGCTGTTCTAGCATGTCCGAGAGCACGAACAATCGGACTTAATAGTATCTTGCGATTGCGATACCCTCTCCCAGTCACGAAGGATGTATTTTCACCGAGCTCTGGAAACCGTCTGATGAACAATACAAACACATCAGTGTCCGGGGAGAAAATCTCGATACTCGTAGCTCCCGAAATTGTAGCATCAACAGCATGTAATAACAGTTTTGTATCTGGCTCCTCTTGATTGCTCTCAAGGTATGCCATATCTTTGTGTATTGCTTTACATTTGTTGCTCCACGCGACAACCACATCCTTACCACTCTCGTTCCCTTTCTCTAACGTCTTCCAGGCGAGGTATTGCGTTAATTCCATCTTGGTATTGACATGAGAAAGAAGCCTCTTTATCGGGACCTTGGCGATGTGTGCTGTGTCTGTGATCTTGTAGTAAATAGGATCTTGTCCACCTTGCCTTGTCTTCCGGGTTGCTGTCTTTAAGGACAATGGCACATCATACCTAAAAAGAAAACGTCTATCTTCAGTTTTACTACTGACCGCCAATTAAACAGCGTTAATTCTCAATAATTAAAGTTAAAAAAGACTAACCTGTCAAAGATAAGTCGTAACTGATCGATGCCGTTATACTTCTCAAATATGCGAGAGGTGAAATAGTTGGCCAGTGCTTGCAGTTCAAGTGCTTGCACCTCAGCCATTGCGCCAACACTGTAGCGACTTTCTCAACAACAGCGACTTGCCCTTGAGTCAGAAGGCTTTTATATGTTTTCAGAAAAGATAGGCACTGCAAATTTTTATTTTTATCGAGCCTAAGTAGTTTAGACCTGATAAACATCATCTCCTCGACATATCTTGACTTTTCAAGCAATGAAAGTAGCCGGCGAGACCTGACAGAAAAGCCGGCGAACTTCGCCGGCTGCCGGCTCTTATATACAACCCTGTTTCTGTGTAGCTGTTATCCCTGTATCAAGACGCAAATCCTCTTTAGTGCTGCCGTCTGTGTTTCCTTCTGTATCCAGCTTCTCTAGTATGTCCATTAAGGTACTGTTTGAAGCACAATGAAACATGGTACCATCAGCGGCAAACATGGACCTTGGCACTATTGAGAACTCGTACTGCCCAACAGCTTCCTTGATGTCAATCTCTCGCCGTGCCTTGCAAACCATCATCATTCGCGCAAAAAGAGAACGATCTTCTTTTAGTTCAACGATTTTGTCTTTGGTGGTCACTCGCAGAATTTTCCCCGTACTTTTCCATCGGGGACCATCGATGGAATGGATGCCCAATCATTTTCAGTATGGAGTACAAAAGAAAATCAAGTATATAGCCCTCAAAGGGTCAACGGTGTGCGTTAAAGAAAACCTTTTAATTTAACATTTGTGCGACGTCAGGATTTCGATTTTCCTGTTGTACAAAAATCTCAATCATTCACTTTGATAAATGAGTTTTCCGCAGTATTTGAACTCGTAATTTCAGAGTTCTTAGCGCATGCTTTTATTTTTATTTTATAAGTTTGAACATTAGAAGGGCAAGAAGTATAAAATGGATATTTTACTTGGAATTCAATTTTTCGCTCTTTTTATTTTTACTCGCAATATAAGAAATACTTGCTAACGTACCGTTCCTTTGCTCTCTTTAGCATCCCAGAGTGAGTGGCTTCCTTGTAGCACGATCGGTGCCATGAAGTACGTTTTAATTCAAGATCTTGGGCTGACATACCTCGAAGCCTTTACCAACTTTCAGAATAAGTAAGATTTCCGTACAAAGCCCATTCTTCGATGGACTTCAAGACTTTTTCGTATGAACTAGGATTCTCAACAAGACATTCATTATTTTCTTTCTGACAGATAATGCATGAATTAAAGAATAAGTTCACCTTTTCGTTGCTTACACCTCTAGAATCAGCTGCATTTGCCATTAAAGATACAGGAAAACAAAAAAAAGAACGCTAGCTTCTCTACATGGTCTGTAAATTCTAGCAAATTCTTCCTGGTAAATTCAAAATGGTGGATCTATAAGTTTATGATAAAAGCCGCTGACCAAGAATATCAGTGAGTTTTTTTTCATGGATTCGCACTTCTATTAACAAAATGTGTTTCAACATGTACTTAAAACACAGAGATTTTAAAAAAACAAACAAACAAACCAAAATCAACAAAAAGTGCAACAAACAAAAGGGAAGAAATTTGCAGGGTTTCAATTATCTTTTTACATTTTATTAGGCGACACATACCAAATTAGCAATCACCGTCTATTTTGAACTGTTTATGGACCGGTAATGTCAAAACCGTGTATTTCGTAGATTTAGGAGCAACTTTTATATTTCTACCAGCTTCCAAATGATTTATAAGGCATTTTTAAGATCAAGCCTCGTTTCCATGCTGTCGTGGTCACGTGACCGGTTTAATTGCTTGAAAGATATGGTTTACGTCAGATACACTATAAAGTGTTGTATGAGCAACTCTGATGGCGATGTGATGTCGATAAAGGTGATTTTCAGATACATTTAGTACCAGCCTCGCTTCCATGCTGAGACAGAGAGGTCACATTTTAAATCCACCCTTGCGGCCATCGGTGCAAGTTACAAAATTGCCGACAACATTTTTTATGTTCCTTAGGGTCTTCTTAACACATCTAAATAGGTGGCTTGCTTTTTTAAAAAAAAATCCTACGGGACTTCTTTTCTTGACATATAATCCCGGACTATTGTTGGTGACCAACGTTTCGATAACCTGAGCGGAAGTCTTCAAAGTCAAGTAAATAGTGTTTGTCAGACGATGATTGATTTAAACGTGATTGGTCAGTATAGCCGTGATAGTATTGGCTGAAAGACTCGTGTAAAGTTTGTTGCCAGTCATTGGTCGGTTTCGATCTGTCTATTGTTTGTCAAATACGTCGGTTTTAGGTCCGTCTATAGTAATTAATTATGTCGGTCTGTTAGAAGTCCGTTAATTTGTCGGTTTTGTTTCAGTCATGGATAAGTCGTTTGTAAGGCACCGGTAGTTTTTGACATCTGTTAAAAGGTGTTTGTTCTAGATTGGTGTACCAGCTTTCCAGAGTCAGTCTTTGAAAATAGTTTGTACTGTAGCTTAAGGTCCTTAAGCAATGAACATAGTCCCAGTCAATGTTGTGGTTTGTCAGTTGATGATGTACAGCAATATGATTGTTGGCATCACCATTTCTCGTGGTTCGTTTGTGTTCAGTCAGTCTCGTATTATGGTTTCTGCCAGTCTCACCATGCAATGTAGGAAGCCTGGCAGTCGGAGCATTTGATCTTGTAAACTGCTCCTTGTCTGTTAGGTTCGACCTTTAATTGTCTTTAATATTGGTCAGTAAGTGTCGTAACGTAGTTGTAGGTTTGTGGGCTGCACGGATGTTGTAGGGCCGTAGGATCCGTGAGATGGTCTCAAAAGTGCCCTTAATGCAAGGTATAGTCACTGTAGTAACAGGTGTGGGTTCCTAATCGTTGCGTCAGCTTCGGTAGGTCGGTAAATGTCTCGTCTAAGAAAGTCAGCGAAAAACACGTTCTAGGTACGTATCTGTTTTCGTCACGTAAGCTGTCCGGTGTGTCAAAACCTGGTTGCGCTCGTCTCTAGTCGTGTTTTTGTGTGAAGTAGGGTTGTTAGCACGTGGCATAAACATCCCAAAGTTCCTTGTGGGTATCTGAAGTCGAAATGCCTGATGGGTTATGGCCTCGCTGGCCTTTTGGCCCTCATGGGCCACGTGCAAATTGTTTTTTTTTTTTAGTGTTAAAAAATGAAGAATGTTTTGTTCTATATTTCTACTTTTTATTTTATTCATTTTTATTTATTTATTTATTTTTTTGCAAAATGATTACAGTTAGAAAATAAAACTAAATAGATAAAATAAAAATAAAATTCAAAAGAGAAGAAACGGAAAAAATAAAAGAAAAAAAAAACAAAAAAAAAATAAAATAAAACTAAGAAAAACCAGTAAAGATACAAAAAACCTTTATGGCCCTTATGGTCCACCATACACTGCAGAAATAATCAGCTATAAATCTACATATAGGGATGGAAATCACAAGGGCAGGTCAGTTGCCAAAAATAGCTGCCGAAATAGTGAAAAGCGTGCGAGCCAGAGTGCGGCAATTCGTTATAAATGAATTGAATCGATCGAGTGAGTCCTAGTTATTAGAGGAGACTATTATCCCCTCAACCTCGTTCCCAGGGTCTCTCTCTCCCCGCCCCCCCAGAGCGAGAGAAGAGAGACTTAAAGAGTTCTCTCTTCTCTCGCTCTGGGGGGGCGGGGAGAGAGAGACCCTGGGAACGAGGTTGTTATCCCCTCTACTGGGAGTGAACATAACCGCATCATTAACGAAGTTGGAGAACAGACTCGTTCCCAGTCGCTCCTGAGGCGGTTTTGACTAGAACGCATTGCATCAAGGGAGGGCCGCACGAAAATCGGGCAGCTACTTTTCTTTCGCCCTTCCCAGCCTGCCCCGCGACCTTCACATCATTTCTCCCCAGTCTTTCATCGCCTTTGAAGAACAACTAAATAGGGACTGGGAACGAGTCTCGGTTGGAGAACTGAGCGGACTCTGGGCATTACTCTCGAAACACTTGTCACGTGATAAAAAGGGGGGAGACGCGGAAGTTGCACATCATTCTTGTACCAAAAGGAACACTCAGCTTAGTTTGTTTGCTTCCAACCTGAAACGTTTGGTGGCGTTCGAAAAATAGAGATGTGGCGAGCACAGATTGCTGCAAACGTAAACGTTGCTAACGATGGAGGAGACGATGATGACTGGGAGACTGACCCAGACTTCGTGGTGTGTAAATATGTTCAGCTGGAGCGTGATTGCCTTTGTAATCAAGGCATAAATATGTCACCAATTCGTCTTGATTTCTTACCCTCGTTTGCATTGTTTGAGTTATAAAGGATGATTTTGGCAGTGTTCAAGTTTTATAATGAAAGATGCTTGTATGTCAGATTGTGCCGTGCCTTCCAGAATATGAGTTTGGCGTACACTGTAGTACAGTGTTGATTATTGTTCTCTTTCGAATTCTTTCAGACTGATTTACTTGTAACTCCTGGTTGTACCGTAGCTGTAGCTGTTGTTGAAAATGAATTTACGCGATTGATTCAGAAACAAAAGTGGTATAACCAACACCCTGAGACTGAGTTTTGTTGTTTAAAAAATAACATGACTTCGATGATGCTCTGTCAGTTTTGACTGGGCAGTACTTGTCAGTGAAGTCATATCAATCACGGATGTAACCTCGTAATTGTCAGGAATTTCGTAGTCGGTACGTGCCTTTAATGATGTTGTAACCAATTTGGTTATTTTACTGTTGACAGAATGATATATCTGAGCAAGAGCAGCGATGGGGAGCAAAGACAGTAGAGGGTTCTGGTCACCAGGAGTCCATTAGGTAGGCCATCTGTTGAAGAGATAAGGAGACATGTTTAGAAACCAACATGTAACAGCAGTCCAATAAATGTACCTTTCTGTAATGTTTGATAAGGTATTATCTGTATTGTTGACTTCATCATCATCATCATCATCATCATCATCATTAACAATAATCATAAACTGATTTTGGTTTGCCTACTGGTGTTAGTGCTTAAAACTTTTCTAATGTCATAAATATGATTCTGACTTTAACTACTTAGTCAGTACTACTCTATTGCAGATGTTGTGCATACCTCTATGTGTACATCCTTTATTCTTCAGCTCTCAGTTGCACACATTAAAATCTCTACTCTTCACATTCATGCCCACTGTATTGTTGTTTGAAGATTTATTTATAGCCCAAACTTGTAGGCAATTAATTATGTCATGTACAAAGACATATTGTTAATGTAAGTGGTACAAAGTAAATCCTTTCTAGTATAATTATCTTTACTGTTGTGGGCTATTCAATTAACTCCCCTTCCCCCTAGTTTGGAAATTGGCATTAATTCTGCCCTTACCTTACATTGTACACTTAGGGTATATTTTTGATGTGATTTTGCTGATCAGATATTGATAAACCATGATACCTTATTTTACTGTGAAACTTAAGGAAATCCTGAAAATTACAGCATTTTCCCCATGGCCATTGTGTCATGTTTGTATTTTGCAGGCCTTAGTTCACATGGACAGAACAGTAGACTGTATTGAGCTTCTCAGAATGCTCATTTGATACAGTGTTATACTGTGTTTTGGTATATCTATTAGATACTATACCTTTACACATCCCTTGATCTCTCTTAGTATCAAAGAACTTCGTCAAGGAGTAACAAGAGATCATGCACAAGTGAAGCAAGGTGAGTGCATTATGATACATGTATATCTGATATTTTTTTTTGGACTGTTATGTTTGTCATCAATAACCATTTGTATTAGTTTGTATGCATCACCTATGAGATGCTGCTAATTACAGAAAATACTGTAGAACAAACCTTGAAGACTTGAACAATTACCGGTAAATAAACTCCATTATTCCAGCAAAACTACGGTATTCATTCACAGTAGTTGTTTCATTCTTTTGTTCTTCACATTCCAGTGTTGTGTTCCACACCTTCATTTTCTATACAGTTGGTAAAATAGCCCTTTTGCAGTTGCATTTGATAATGGTGACATGTTGTGACCAAAATGTCATTGTTTCATAAAATCTTTTCTATTATCATGTGAAATTTGTTTCTAAAATAAGATTTTTTTCCTTTCAGCGGAATTGGAAAGTGGGTATCCTTTTAGACCTTTTTAACACAGAGTGCTTGTTGTTATCACTGAAGTTCAGTGTATGATTGTTATTAGGTAAGCCTTCAAAGAGCTTTAGGTGAGAATGCTCTCTTGTTTTTTTTTTTCATCTCCTTGAAGTCAGATGTGAGAATAAAGTTTCTCACTTCTTCCTGCTGTATCACACCACTTATGCTGACTTACCAGTAAAATTCCATACAAGAAGAGGGAGATCAAATGGAAAAGTTTTAAACTGCTAGAATCTGTGATAAGGATATATTATTTAAGGACAGGATGCATTTTAACAATAAGTTATGCTGCCCCAGAGAGAACAAAAGTAACATAAGAAAAGAAAAGCAACATTGCTTGCATATACATGTCACATCAACCATACTAAGAACACTGGAGAGTTTTATTTTATGCTCACAGTTAACTCGCTTAAGATGGAGAGCAAATACTAAATGCTCTGTCCTTGCTGTTGACCCACTGCACTGTGGAATTTAGCTGCTTTGCTGTCATTCCTCACAAGCTCCTATGGTATGTGTAGTGTATGCACAGTTTGTATAAAAAACCTTTTAGGAGTTTCCCATTGCAAACTAAACACACACAGTTCTCTTGCTGAGGATTTAAGAGTAAGACAGTTAAGAAATGGCTCTACTTAACAAACAAAAGGATATTTATTGAAATTTAAAACCAGAGGTCACCAGTGAGCCCACATTGTTAAGTACATGTACTATAGAAATTCAAGTAGAATGTCCCCTGTCGCGTTCCCGTTTTCTCCCAATGGGCAGCATAAATAATAAGGTTTGCCAATAACCAGAGTTGTAACTGTATAACAATCTTTAATATTGTGTTACAATTACAAATCGGTAAAACTGTAGAAAGAAAGAAAAAAAAAGTGGACTAACATTGTAACTACAGGATATAGCACATGGTGCTAGCAGGAATAAAAAAAGGAGAACAAGACCGGAATAAGATAATACGGAAAACTTACATTCAGTGACGCCTCTGTGGGTTAGAGGTAAAACGAAAGGGCTCCTAGAATAGTTAAAGAAAGACTGCCACAAAAAAGGGCAAACAAATTCGCAAAGCTCCAAGAATGAAGTTCCCACGAGTAGAGCTCCAAAAAAATCATGAGCCTTAAAAACATCCGAAGAATGTAGTTGACTTGACAGTAGGAAGTGTCGTAATAAAGAAAAACAAGTAAAGGCCAGGTAGACGGACAAAACAGGACTAACACTGTCTTTGAGAAAATCTAAAGAAAATGTAACAATCTTAAACTCAGTAAGTAACATCCACTGCCAGGATGCAAAAAGTTCTTTTTGTCTACTTGAGCTTAACAAAATCCAACGTGGATCAAACTTCTGCTGAAGTACATTGGGTAAGAAGGTGAACTCCAATAATTAGAATTACCAGTTAATTGGCAAGTAGAAATTAGCCAATTATATAGTTTGTTTGCATGCTGATCCACAGTTCTTATCCTTTGTGCTTGCTTGATCGTTGCTTAACTTTCTCCTTAACACTCATGCCAGTCCAAAAGCCTCATATGGCTATGGTGGAAAGTTTGGAGTTCAAACAGATAGAATGGACAAGGTAAATTATTTTTAAGATTACTTAGTTAAATTACTGTTGCTGGGAAACTTTAAATGTGGTGAGCAATGTTCACTTATCAGTAGCGATTGTTAAAAAGATGCATTGGAACATTATTTTTGAAATTCCCAGCTGAGAGTATTTAATTTTTCTATTCCATTTTATTCACCTAACATTTTGAATAAGAGTGATGACTATGTTTCTTGTTCAATGCAATCATTCAGTGAAAGACCCTACATGTACAATGCATGTACTGTACATTGTCTGCCAATAAATCACTCCTTCCTGGAATACCTTTATTAATCAAATTGAGTGTTGAAATTATCTAATAAAAAAGGTGTGTGCTACTTGACCATGCAGTAACTAAAGAAGTAGGACTGCTTGTGGTGTAATCTTGTTAATGAAAGCGTTATTAATCAGTCAACTTTCTTAATGCAGTCCACTGTTGGATGGGAGTATGAAGGAAAGGTTGACAAGCATGCCTCACAGAAAGGTTAGTACATTTACAGTTAGTACATTAAAACTTGTAATTAATAACATTGTAAACAAAGTATACCAGACATAAACCAAGTCTTTGAGTATTTCATTGAATAGCCTGCATAGCAAGCGTTTCCTTGCTGTTTTGGAGCAAAGACCCCTCTTTCATTTTTTGGCTCTCGTTTCATTTCTCGCGAGGCCAAAACCAAGAATCTTGTTCCTCGGTCTTTCTTTGCTCGGAAACAGCACAGAAACGCTTGCTACACAAGCTATTCATTGAAAGTCACATCATTTCCTCAAGTACAGTACAAGTAATTCATGAAAATGTACAGTATATGGAAATAACAAGGCTCAAAAGGTACAAGAGGATCCAAGTTCAAGTTTATCGGCTGGCCAAGTCGAATGCGAGCCTGTTTTAAAGTGTTTTTTTAAGTGTTAAAACAGCATAAATATCTCTCAAGAGCGTTCACTCAGGCTACACTTTATACTAGAAATACGACTCCCGCAAAACCTCGCGAAGCTAGTTTTTAAAGATCTCATAATAGTTTTTCATGAGGGATAAGACCCCAATTTATGTATTTACTTCGGTTACTAAATTATTATCACTTTTTGTATTTTCTCATTTCTTGTATTTATTATAATTATTATTATTGCATTATTATTATTATTATAATTTCTGGTATTATTATTTTTTTATGTTAAACATAATATACTGTTATGGGGTGGGGGTGTATGTCCTATTCTGAGAAAAGGTTCCTCTGCGACTACAAGCAATAGTTTTATTCTGAATAGGGTTTGTCTCAGAAGTGGTAAAAATTACTCAACTATGAACAATACCATTTATTCTTTTAGACTTATAATCAAGTCATGGTTGCACAGCCACAGGATCTTGAAATTCCCTTACATTTCCCCGACAAATGCAAAATTTCCCTTTTCAACTAAATTAGAAAAGTCCAAAATTAGTCCTGGTAATGGCCTCCAACCTCTCCTAACAGCCTACCTCTCCACCCATTTATTTAATATGCTTTCCGAAATTCACATGCAGTGTACATGGATTTATAGTTTCTTAAAATAACAAGGTTATGGAAGAAGGATTGATTTTCTTGGATACCCAAAATCAGGTAATCAGCCATTTAATTCTACCAATCCAACACAATTCATGTCACATTCTTGACCACACCAAACCATCACTAAATTGGCAAAAAATAAATTAGTAGTCTTAAATTTCACTTTTCCCTTAATTCTCTCAAATACTTAAACTTTCCCTTACTTGATTTGAAATTCCCTGACTTTTCACTGACCTTGAAGAATTTTTTCCCTTACCATTTTCTTACCTGCGGCAATCATGCTAGTGCAGTTATTTGTCCATACAGTTAGTGTGGAAAATCATGATTGAAAGTATAGGCCATTTAGGAAACTTCAAAGACTTGTTATTACATACAGCACCCTTGCAATGAATATATAAGAGAGATCACTAAAACATTTAGCATTACAAACTTTAGTTTCTCCCTTATAGAGTTTTTCTAATGAAAAAGGTCAACTGTGTATTGTGGTTGTCATTAAATATTTGTATTTGACATCATAAAAATGATTTAAACAGCATTAAGGAAAAAGGTTAAGATGTTACGCCTAATTTTGCAATGTAGGGCTTAAATTAACTTTTGATTTGTGGGAAAAGGGTGGGGGCTAAGAGAGTAACTCCCAGGGATACTTGGAACTCAAAGGTAAAAACCCATTTTGAAATGGCTATGGAAATTGTTTGTCCCCACAAAACCTTGTAATTACTTAATACATATATGTAGGAAAGAAATATAGCAAAGAGAAATACTACTCAGAAGTCAGAAATGACAACTGCTTTATTTACAAATACTTGCACTGATCACTGATAATACTGCAGAACCAGTCACTTATTGTTTGGTATGTTTTCTGTTGAAAATGCTGAACATAACTGCTACATCAAACAAATCTACAATATATTTTCACTGTTGCAATGGATATCAGATCACATAATTATAAATAATTGCTATCACAACTGCAACCTCTGTATTGGGAATTTCTTTAAAATGGAAGGCAATCGTTTCACTACGAAAAATACCTACTTGCATTGTCATTGCAGTATAAATACTATGTGCCTGTCATCTTTCATTTCTTTGAGGTTGGTTTCTGTTTCCCCTTTCCTGAAACTTTTTTCACGACGATATGGTAATCTGTTTCTTCGTTCGTCCTCTGATTCTGTCTGTACGCTGTTGCCATGATTTTCCTTAAATTCTGTTTTCATTGCAGTTTGCCTTGTGATTATCATATTTTCCAGTGTACCTCAATCTTTTTGAAGTCGTTCCTACGCGGTTTCCGTTCTAAGTCTCTCATGTCCTGTATAGCTAAAACGAGTCTTTGTTACTATCTATAACAAATTAAATTTCCAATCTAACTTGAATGCATTCCTGGTCCTTTTCCTTGCTTTTTCTTTTCCCTTTTTTGAGTGAGCAGTTGTTGTCTCTGCTGCGATGTCTCTTGTTATCGTCCCTACCGTAGTTTCTTAATCTATTCTTTGAGTCGCCGCTTCCTGTGCGCTGATTTTTGCGGCATTCCAACTTACTCGATGACGATCCCTCAACGCTATTTCTTGTATATCTCGGAGATCTTCTTGCTGAGATGTACTTCCATTCCAGGATTAGTGAAATCGGTTTCCACAAAATTCACATTATTTTCAAAACATCATTCACGGAATTCGAAATGGCGGAAATTCACATGAAGTAATGTTGCCAGGTAACCTGGCCTGCAAACGGACACCTTTAAAATATAGATATATATATATAAATATACATATATAAAAACTCTCGGCTCGATTTACTCGGGCTTGCGAGCCACGTGGTCTGACCGAAGGCGACACGATTAGTAACCTCGCTACGCTCGGCCTTCGGCCTCGCTTCGCGAGGAAATATGTCTTTGAACAAACTGTAACATCAGTTTACGCCTTAAGGTTGGTATATTATATGGTTGGTTCCTCAATAGCAGTTCGCACTGCAGTTCTTGTCCATGTCGTGTTGAAGCTGAGCCACTTTATCTAAAGAAATTTCAGTGATAAGTGGATTTGTTTGCTAATCGGATTAATGTTGACCAATCAGCTTCCTTGGTTCCCATTGCAGAAAAACAATTGTGACACTTGATGCTATTCAGCGTGATCCCAAGTTTAACATTGAAAGCGAAGAAGCAATAATATTTGCAAACAACAAGTATGGAATATATTAACCAAGACTTCACCTGCTCTTTGACCTGCAAACCCCTGGTTCGCAGGTTCACCCTTATATGGACAATCTTGTACAAGAATGCAATTTTCTCACTGGAGAAAACAGGGAAAAAAGAACCGACTCCATTTTAAGACTGGGATTGCTACAGGCATCCCAGTAATAAAGTTTGAACTCAACTCTGTTACTGACAGAAGAAGGAGGATCCAAGTCAAGCATCAATCAAATGTGTGTTGAATGTAAATCAAGCACCAGAGGCCTTAACATTGACAACATTTATTTCTTGTCAGATAAAGAAAATATGAAAAATCTATCATGATGTCTCTTACTGCTTCAATATCATGTATTGTAACATTTCTCTTGAATTTTTCCTATCCCTATGTCATTTACAGTCATGTGAAAGTCTCTCTCTATCCACTTTGATGTTACGTGAGAAAGGTGAAAGAGGTTATTCTAAATAGCTTGACAAAAAAAGAGATTCTAAATGGGAGGGAGTTTAATGAAATTTGGAATTCTTAGGGCATGGGAAAGGTAATGCCTTTTAGAATCTCTTAAGAAAAGGGGGAGTTAAAATATGGAAGCTGTTTATGGTTAAGTATGGATATTTTTTGTAGAATTGCCTATTACAGATGGAGAAAATTAAGTTCAACTAATACATATTGGTTGTTATGTACAGATTATTCTACTGGTTTTGGAGGAAAATATGGTGTACAGAAAGATAGAGTTGACCAGGTGAGACACTTAACATGTAAACACAAGTCATGCAGTATTCATAGCTGAATATCCATGTCATACACTGAAATTAATATGTTGAGTAGTAAAATTAATGCTTTATTTATATGTACACTTTATACTTGTTTTAAAAGACATACAGTAATGCTCATTTCCAAATGTGTTACTGCGGTCTTTTTGTACTCTCTTCCGTTTCTCAGGCCATCAAACTGACTTCCTGTTTCATTGTTGATTTCACAATATCATCATCTTTTCATATTATCATTATCCTTATCATCATAATCATTATTATTATTAATTTTTTACTGACAATCTATACTTGTTTCTAGTTTGTCATGTTTTTCTCACGTAAAGCAGTTTACATGCACCCTTGTCGCATTGTGCATAAAGGTTGCGTATAAATGGTGCAGCAAGTTTCTAAATTAACAGCCTTTTTGGTACAGTAATTATTACTGCAATAGTTTCCAAAACCAATATTCCTCGGGTCAACATATTCTCATGAAACACTTAGGCATAGTAGAACAGAACAGGTTCAGAATGGAAGTAGCGGTTAGTATTATGTCCAGGAAAGTGTCAATAGAGCAATCATTGAACATTAGCGCTGCAAACATAACTGCTGCGAACAAACAATCACAGCCAAAAGAAACATACCAGTCTTTACTGCAATTGCAATGCCCATAAAAATAAACAATGACCTTTCCACAACAGAGAAAACAATCTGCTAGCTCATACACATACATACTACTGATACATACAAGTATTAGTACATACGCGTATGTCAATACTAGTATGCGTATCGTGTGATGCACATGCCATACGCATTTTACTTGTATATTTTGGTTCGCTTATCTCTGAGCTGCTCTGTATATGTATCACACTGTTTAAACTTGAATGTTTAAATTTTCTTTCTTGTAGGCAGCAGTAGGTTTTGATTATGAGGGAAAGACAGAAAAGCATGTGTCACAGAAAGGTAGGATCCTACACATGTACATGTTTAACTAGTGCACAATAATCTTTCCATAACCAATAAGAGAGTGAAACATTTTACAGCATTTTTGAATCATTTTTTAATAAAACACATATTTTGGGGCTTTGTTGGAGGGAAGATGGGCACTTAAGAAGAGCACTTGTAATTATTCATTTTATTGGCTGCTGCAAATATGCAATATAGACTAAGGATTAGTAGAATAATAAAATTATTGTAGTTATTTTAAGTGAATAGCACAAATATGTGTCCAGTCCACATGATATTAGGTTTCCAACATTTTCCAACATTTTTGTGAGAGTTTGCTCTACTCTTCATTTTCTTTAAGATTATTCAGCTGGATTTGGTGGTAAATATGGAGTGCAAAAGGATCGAGTTGACCAGGTGATAATTGAGATGCTTCTATTGTTGCATTGATAATAAATTATTATTTAGTTCATGTATGTAGTTGTGCTGATTTACCATCTAAATCATTTAAACAAGTTAGTCTGCATGTTTCTTCCATTATCAATACTGTGTACATGTACAGTACCTCAAGTAAAGACAAATGTCTGACACTCTAGCAGAGATCAATGACCACATTGATTATTTTTCTTGCTGTTGATTATGCTTACCATTTGCAAGTACTTTTTTCAGCTTGGCAAAAAGTGTTTTTCCCCATTAGAAAATTGTACTAAGAGTTGTACATGTATAGCAGCACTTGAAGGGCCATTTTGAGAGTTGCAGTTTGCCAAAGATATGTTGCTTGTCACTATTTACAATTATCATGTTCAATTATTTTCTGACTTGTAGGCAGCTGTAGGATGGGACTATGAAGGGAAAACAGAAGCCCACGTTTCTCAGAAAGGTTGGTGCATTAAACAATAATTCACTGTTGTATGACTCGGTTGCTGGTTCTGTCTTTTGCATGCTACAAGTTGTTGTTTTTGGATTCTGGTTATTACATGATTGTACATGTTATATCAGTTCAATTTCTTTCTGTGGTTTAATTGTGTCCAAACCAGTTCAATTTTTTTGAACCAGTCCATTTTTTTTAACCAGTTTTTTTTTTTTTGTAGCAACTGTCTGAAAAGGGATTTATTATATTTTGGGGTGAGGTAAAAAATAGGGGCATGGCATTTTAAGGGGGCTGAAAAGAATTAATATGAAAAAATTTTAGTAAAGTGTGGTTGTCACTCCCCTCCCTTGATTCTTTATCTCTTCTCACTTCCCTTCCCCCACCCCCTTACCTCTGTTGACACTTACAACTCTTGCACAGTCTCTACCCCTACTAAGTCATGTACGCAATATTCTTTTATTTCTTATTTTTTCTTTACTTACTGAGACTTTAACCCATAACATTCAGACTTGTAATTCTCTCTCATGACCATTGAGCCATGCAAGAAATCGTTACATGTCATTTAAATAATTTTGTTTATGAAACAACTCCTTAGTCCCAGGCCCTCTTTCTCTCTCGGCCAATTTGATTAAATATTGAAATAGAGGAGCGCATGCGTACTTAATACAAATTATTGAGACTTAGAAACATGGCTGAAGCCTCCACCGAACCATGCGTAGCAAAGGGAATATTTTACCAACACTTGGATGCATTAAAAAGCAAACAAGTTAAAAAGGAATCGCAGATAACACTCTTTATTGCAGATACATTTTACAATAAAGCAAAAGCTTTCCTAAAATACCAAACTGAGCAGAAGCTCGGGATTGAGTCACAAGAAGTGACAACATCAAAGTGGGAGATTTTGACAATACTAGAAAAAACATGGGCTCACTGAGATGGCTCAATAATAACTCCAAAGAAGAGAAAATTAGTACCTAATAGACAGCTTTAGGAAGTGCTATCTCTCCCTCAAAGTCGCCCTTCTCATCGGGGTAGGGGGGGGGGGTTGTGAGGGGGACTAATTACTTCCAAATGTATCAACAATAACTATTCCAAAGTCATCATGAAAGTGATAGCCATATTTGTTAGCCTTTGTCCAATTCACGTGGAACAGCAGTCAATTAAGAGTCAAGTTAAGCTTGTTAGTAAACCTATCCAATCTCCGAAATATATTTCTCTACTTGAGATAGATCTAATGGACTTCCATAACTGTGCTTGTGATTGTACCCATAAACACACCTGGGTAATGAACATTGCTGATCACCATACAAAGTATGTTCACGTTTTTACACTAACAGATAAATCCTCAGATGAGGTAATGAAAGCATTCACAAACTACTGCTTCTCTTATGGCTTTCCAAACAAAATCCTAACAGACAACATAAGAGAATTTGGAAACAAAAAGATGAATTTTGTCAAGAAAATGGCATTCAACTTGCTCATGGTTCTCCGCGAACTCCTACAACTCAATTAAGTTTTGGTTGAAAGATCAAATAGATCATGGAAAGAGAACATAAGAGCTTTAATAATGAGCATCTCTTCCGGAAATAAAAAAATGATGTGAAAAAGTACAAGAAGTAGCTTTTACTAGAAACATAAGCTACCATAGGGCAATAAAAATGAGTCCATACGAAGCTGTTTATGGCATGAAGGCCAACAGAGAAGTCTTTCATTCTGCTAATTCTGGGAATGATCAAGAGGTTTGTGATGAAACAAATCCAGAACAACATAAAGATTTAGAGGGTGAAGTTCAAGAGGAACCAAAAAGCAACAAGAAATAATGGAAGATCAAGAAAAGTACAATTTCAATGAAATGATTAAGCAAACACAGAAATAAAATGAAGCTGGGAAAAAAATTTCAAGTGGGAGATATGGTTTCCATTAAAATTGATTGTGTGGACAAGATGTCACCTCTCCATTCAAACTTTCTTTTGGGAAAAATTGAAGAAATTGTGAACACTTGTGCATGTGTTGTGACCAAATTTGGTAGAGTAAACACATCAATTTCACCCCCCTTTTGTATCCGTGCACATTTACATGTCAGAACATTGTACTTGATTACACAACTGAGCTATCATTTTCTGCAGCATGTAAGAAAGCTATGTATTTTAATGAAATGTTTTGTAATTTAAAATATTATTGCTGAGATTTTTTCCAGTTTTGGCAGAATTTAAATTCATGAAATAAAGACTAGCTACTACTTTCCAAAGCTTCTTATTGGAAATCGTAGAGTACAATGCCACAAGCTGTGTTGTCCCTAACCCTTACCCCTTAACTGGCCCTAACCCTAACCACTCAAAGCAGTAGCTCTTAACCCTAGTCACTATAATCAGTCCTTAAATAATAATTGTAAAAAATAATATTTGTACATCACCCCAAGTAACAATTCTCTTGACTGAAATATACAACACAGAAATATAGAAAAACTTTTGAAAAATGACCCATTTGATTGGTTCAAAATAATCAAACCAGTTTAAGAAATTTAAACTGCATGGTTCAAAAAAATTTTGAGCCAGAACAAAATTGAACTACCACGTATACACTGTACCTATAATCTGTATAATGAGGCCATTGGCTAAAGCTGTACAGTTCAGTGACAGTTCTCTTTATTGTTATAATCGTCATCATTTATCATTGTCAACATCATCATCAACGCACCTGTACACTTCTAGGTGGTTGGAAGTAACCTGGAAGCACCTTCCTTAAGACTCTTGCAGTGCCCTGAAGCATTTTTGGTATTAACACCACAATTCTACTCCTTGCAATTATACATTTATAATGATTTGCTGTAGGGTATGATAATCATAATTATTATGAACTACACCTGTGTTATGCTGTTGCTGCATGCTGAGGCAACCCCAACAACCCATACTTAATAACACTGCATGAGCATAATGCAGCATGTTCCCATTACTGAAAATTAATGTTAATAATAATAATATAATAATTTAACATTTATATTGTGCAAAATACATGGGAATATGATCAAATGTGCATATGAAATGTTTAGAGTTCAGCAGCTGCAGGACTCCTGTTTTTAACGTCATGAAACCTTTCTGTGATTTTGAGGGCTCTCTACGTCTTTGGCCTGCAGTTTGGTGATTGATTGGGTTTTGCCACTCCTGAGATTTCAGTTTGGTTTTGTGCTTCTACTTATGTATTTCTGGTGGTTCTGTGATGTCTCTTTAAGGTGGCTGTGGTTGTTTCTGAGGCTGAGTTGTTGGCACAGTTTCAGAGAGAAGTAACTGTGAAAGAGGTTGATCATCCTCCATTTGGACTCAGTGGTTTCAAAACAAGCCGGCGAGTGTCAATTTTGGACAAAATGTCACCAACCAAGAGAATGAGCATGCCCAAATGATCCTGAATTTTATGTCAATTGGAAGGTCTGACTATTCCTGTGATCAGGGTCTGGAAGGGGGGCTCCAAAGCACGCATTCCTGCTCCTTTTTCATGTGAATCCTACATCCTGCACTTGTTGTTATCGCTTTCTTGAATCCCGTTTTTCTTTCCTCAAAAATTTATGTAGAGGAGAAAGTTTCAATGCCACTACCTGATGCCTTTTGGACTCTAGCAATCATGACCTTGGGTTTTTTCCCTATACCTTTACTTCTTGCTATGTCATCTAGTCCAGTAAGAGTTTTTAAATGCTTTTGAAATTTAAAAAGCTCTTTGTGATCCTCGCTGAGTCGAACATTAAACATTTCCTTGTGGATCAGCGCCATGTTTCCTGCATTAGAAGTCTCGTCTGTGGCCAGGAAGAACGACACCAAAACTCTGACAGTGCTCTTCATAGAAGCAGAGCTGGTATCATTACTTGCCATAGCTAGCGGTAAAACAATCCTCTCGATAACAATAAAAGCAAAGAACGATTTTGGAAATGTATACAGTATTAAATCAACCACATGCCACACTTTCACTCTCCACAGTGGCTCCCTCTCTGCTTTGTTTTTGGATTACATGACAGTTTCAGTTGGCTGGCGGATAATTATTAACCAGGAAGGCAAACTCTACAGTTTTTGTTGTTTGTTTTGTTTTGTTTTTCAACAGGAAAGATTTACCAGTTATCTATCTTGCATCTACATTTGTAGGTGGTGAAAATTCTCGAATTCCCATAAATCAGGCAAGAATGCCTGCATCCTGTACCCAAATTCTGCTCCATCCCACCTCCCAAGAAGCAGGCAATTCCTGAATCCTGTCAAGATATTTTGCATTTTCCCGAATCCCACTCTAGATTTTGGTCAAATCCCAGATCCCCAAAATACCCTTCCAGACCCTGTGTGATGGCCTTGGATAGAGCTGGACTAACCCCTTCTGGGCAGAGCTGAAACCCTGTGAAAAGGCCCTTTCAGCTTTTGAACCTCCACTTGAGGTTTTGAGGTTCACCTGTTGCATGTGGAGCAAAGAGTTGTATAAATTCTTATCATGATCCTTATCGATGTCCACTCATTATACTCCATATCCGTGAAACCAGACTTATGAAATATGTTGGTGAATCTGTATAGCTCATCTGCAATAGAGAGACATTTTGCACCAGGCCAAATTGCTTTCCATTTTGCCCTTTTGATTTTGCACGATGTGCCACAGGTGGGCAGTGGATGGCACCATGTACTGAGGGCACTGTGGAGTCAAGCGCAGATGAAGAGGCTTCCCATTGGAGAGTTATCTTCTCTGAGAACAGTGGTGGGGGCATTTTGGGCTAGGAAGCACCAAGCATAGGTGAAGCTGTTACAGTGTATTTCTACTCTAGGCATAGGTGACATATAGCCTTTTCTTTCTCCAACCGAATGCAGGTAGAGTCAGGATGCCATTGCCATTACCATAACTGTTGCTTTCTTCCACTGTTCAAAGTTCTTAGCTACCTGTAACATTGTTTTGAAGGGAACTGCTTCTTTCATAACTCTATCTCCAATGGTTTTGACATCAGTCTCTCTCAAGTGATTCCTGATATAACCTTATCTCAAAGTAAGTGAAGTTTGCATATATTACAGTATTCAAGTCTCCTGCCTAGTTGCCTGATTCTTCCTTTCCAGCCTGTGATAGGTTCTTGGCGTTTCAATCTCATGTGGGCAAATATCGTTCTGGTCAATACTCCTTGGGTTGCAAGGAAGTCCTTCTGCGAATGTTTTAGGACTACATCTGGGTTCTTGCTTTCCTCTTTGGACAGTACTGTTAAAAACACTGCATGGTGTTCATGATTTCTTTGTTTTGAACTGTGGTAGAAATGGAAAGTTGCTACAGCTTTCCCTTTTGTCAACTGCATTGACTGAATGGGTATGGTTTCCATGGGCTGGCTCTCTACAACTCATTGAGCTTGCACTAAGATAAACATTGAGCCTGCCATAAGATAAACTTTCTTTGTGGATCTTCCATTGTCTTAAAATAATATTGGCAATGTCACAGTTGTGATTCCGTGGCCAGATGCGGGCATCATTTTCTGTGTTATCTTGATTTGTTCTGCTCTATTGGAACCATATTACAAACCACATGTCTTAAAGCAAACACCATTTCATATTATGCCCCATCTGCATACTGAAGCAGGCATCAATAACACTGCAGGGAGCATGATCTGATATAATGATTATTATCACTACAATACGTATACTGTCACACTGATAATTATTATCTTAGTCTTGCAGTGTTTGAGGAAATCATAATTATAAGAAGCACTGTACTCTGTCCTATATTATAGAACAGACAGTGGTGGTAATCAAAGGCTCTCTGCTGTTCATCCCACATCATCCATTCTTGTTGTTTATAGAGTAATTGAAATCTCAAGTGCAAAATACCAGTTTATTGCTGTTTTTTGTATTCCATGTTACCGGTACACCTTCTCACAGATTTGCATAACAAAATGGAGGCAATGGTATTCTCGTGAAATGCGTGGTATTATAAAACAAATTTTTGGACTTTAAAGAAAGGTGACTTCACTTTACTTATTATTTTATAATTTTATGTAGATTATTCTAAAGGTTTTGGTGGCAAGTATGGAGTACAAAAAGACAGGGTTGACAAGGTCCGTGGACAGTAATTATTGATAGCTACAATGGCTCTATGATTTGTGCATTTGTTTTATTTTTTAATTCACAGGATACATGTACTTGCACTTTGTTCAGTCTGTTTTCAAAGTAAGACTATTCTTTAAGTTGCAAGAAGTGGGAACCATTCTACCAGTTTCCTTATTCTTGATTCGGCCTCTGTGGATTGTTGGTTGACCTATGAATACATGAGTAGTCGTAGTATAAGACAGTAGCAGTGCAGGAGTCTGAGGTCCATTGTAATGTGATAGTGCTCCTTGACAGACGAAGTGGATTAGATTTGATAGACATCATGCATGCACATTACTTGAAGCGTTTTTGATGCTTCCTAGTGGTTCACTTGTATCTGTCTCTTAACCCAGGTTGCTGTTGGTTATGATTACGAAGGAAAGACGGAAGCTCATGCGTCTCAGACAGGTTAGGATACTTAGCATTGCCTAGAGAGAGAGAGAGAGAGAGAGAGAGAGCACTACATTGAGAGACTTCAGCGTGGCCGAGAGATTATAATTATGATCCAGTGACTTGCAAGTCTCACCCTCAACTGCAGTACATTTGTAGCTAACCACCTTCAACCAGTTAAGATCGCTTACCTGAATATTTTTCATTCACTGCGTCAGCTCCACTAGCTGTAGTGCCACCAGTGTTAATGGTAAATAAACCTGCAGTTGCAATCTCAGTCATTCATTCACAAGCAGGCGTGCAGTGGCATAGCTGGGGGGAGGGGGGTCCTGGGATGCCCGTGACCTTTGTGAGGTAATTGTTTTATGTTTCTAGAATTCAGGTGGCAAAAACATGCGAATTCAAAGAATCAACATGCAATAAATAATATTTTCCATTGCTAGATAGCTACACACTTCATTTGCAGAACCGATCATCTGCAATGGACCATGTTCTTGTTCATAACTAAAATTATGAAGGTGACCTTGTGAGCCCCCTTTTGAAAAATCCTAGCTACACCCCTGAGCTTATTTCCAGTGTTCACAAACTTATTTTTTACGAAGATTCCTCACGTCGTATAAAGCAGTACTGAATAATCATATAGATAGTAAAAAGTAATATTCTATGCTGACATAACATTTGCTGGTCTACTGTATTTGAGCTTTTCTATACAACTTATTCCAAAATAGCCACCATTTAACTATTCTTTTGTTTTTATTCAAATTATCCCTTGATGCCTCGTTATTAAGCTAAAATTCAAAAGAATGTTTTGCCTTGAACGAGGCATCAAGGTCTAATTTAAATAAAAACAAAAAAATATTTAAAAGGCGGCCATTTTGAAATAAGGCAAATTATCTTGATAATCAGTGCTATTTAAGAAACCTAAAGTTGAAGTTACAACAGTGGTGGCCCTGTATAAAAATATAATGATGGCTTTCACTATCTGTGTATTCACATCTGTTGAACTCTATAGTCATAAGTCTCCTTAAAACAGATATTAAATTGCTCAGACTGAAGTAAGAAAATGTTATGATGACGACAATTTTGTATTGTAACCTTTTTTTCATTCAGTAATAACTTTTTTATGTATATTTATTTATTTGTTTATTTGGGTATTTATCTTTTGTATAGATCACTCAAAAGGGTTTGGAGGGAAGTATGGAGTACAGAAAGACAGAGTCGATAAGGTTTGTTATCATGATAAATCTCGGTTGTTACTGTATATTTTGTTTCTTTTATTGGTTGTTACATGTATGTTGTTGTCGGTTTTAATTCTTATATGATACCAGGCTGCTGTTGGCTTTGAATATGAAGGCAAAACGGAGGCTCATGCTTCGCAAAAAGGTCAGTCGGAACGTTTCTGTGGGAAGAAACTTAGTTTTTATCGTGTTGTCGATGTATACAATGTACTTTACCGTCATCTCTGAAAAAAAGGGCAGAAATTGTTAAAAAAGATTACGTGTTGTGTTTCTATTCCGGGGGTCGTATTTTATTCTAGTATTTCGATATTTTGCTCCCGTTTTCTGCATTATTCATGAAAAGGTCATGTTCACAGAGTTAGAATTTGTTGGATAGTTCATGTCAGCATTCTTATGTAGCGCTGTTTGTTAAGTTATGGAATTGTTTTCTCCAAAGTGGCGTTTTTGCGCTTTTGGTTAGTTTATCGTTGTTGGAGTTTGATCATCCCCTATCGGATCACTCTAAGAATGAACGAGAGTTCAGTGGGAAATCATCGTGAAGACGGCAATTTTGTATGATAACATTTTCGTATCTAGTAATTTATATCTCTCAGTTAGTACACGCGCTCTGATTGGTTAATTTAGCGGGCCGTACTTCGCCGTACAGCCCGCTAAATTCAAAAGTTTGTTTTGGTCGCCAAAATGTCTCCAGAGATATAATAAATATCTTACAAACCTATAATTATAACTTACAGTACGGACTTCGAACTCGGTTAGTAAGAGGTATGTATCACCTTCATTATTTTAACTTATTCGGTATACATTTTTCCATAGATCACTCAAAGGGGTTTGGAGGGAAATATGGAGTACAGAAAGACAGAGTCGATAAGGTTTGCTATCATGATAAATTTCAATGCTACTGTAATGTTTTTTTTTTTGTACTAATTGTTATTATTTGTTTGTGTTAATTCTTATATGATACCAGGCTGCTGTTGGCTTTGAATATGAAGGCAAAACGGATGCTCATGCTTCTCAAAAAGGTCAGTCGGAAAGTTTTTGGGAAGAAGGTACGCATTGTAGCTTTTGCCTTGTTGTTAAATTTGCCCTGAGAACACATTTTGGAACGACTGAAGTTGTCTAGTAGAGACGTAGTTTCAATTTTAAATCGGTGAAGGAATTTGCCAGCCGCACTTCAGATGAGAAGGTGTTTCCCGGGCTGTTTCACAACTGACTCGGCTGTGACGCGCGTTTCTCGAAAGTCCCGAAAGATTTAGGTACATTGTCGGACGAAATAATTCTAACTGCAATCTGTTTCTGCCCTTCAAACTCTACCAGAGACAATCATATTTCGTCTTTGAAAACGTGGTAAAAGCACTGGTTGGTGGAATAAGCGCTTCATACTTCTACGATATGCTTTTCGGACGCCCACTGAAAACTATACACAAATAATCACTGTTGGGTTTTGGCTCTCCAGCTGATTGGAGACGGTTTTTATTTACCCCGAAAAATTTAACGTTATTTGTGCGTCCTAATCTCCATATAGACGACCACTTGATGTTTGCGTGAATGAGAGGAAGGTGCCAGGAAGACGAGGCGCTTTCTGTGGAAAGGCGCTGTTGTCAGTAGAACTAATTAGCGAAGAGAAGAAAACTACGCCGCATAATTACTCACCATCAGAACTGAGAACTCCTTGATCAGTCACGCCTGCTAATAAACCGTGTATCCAACAGTTCTGATTGCCTCTTTTCATTCCTCGCTTCCCTATAATCATAGTTAATGGATTAACTATGCTATAATATTATAGTTACTGACAGCAATGATATCTAGGCAATCAGACGAAAACTTGGCTCAGGAGTCGGAATCCACAGAGGCTTGGCCAGAGTTAGACCCCTACCCTTGTAACATTTGACGAGCATATTCTGTTGCATGTAACATAACATACATGCAAGTGTTTCTTGTGAACTTGTCCAACACATGTTTCTTTTCAGATTACTCGAAAGGTTTCGGTGGAAAGTATGGTATACAGAGTGACAGACAAGATGCGGTTAGTTTGTTTAAGAATCTTGTTTTAATCAAGTCTTACAATATTTTTTACAATAATTATTCTCTCTTGTTTCTTCAGGCTGCTGGCGGCTATGATGAAATGCAGGAAGTGAGATCAACTTATAAATCCGATAAACCTCGTTCAGGTAACAGGGAAGGGGTTTGTCTTAACTCTGTATCTCTTAAGACATCCGTGGTCACAACTGAGAAACGCGGTAGAATTTGATATTTGCCGATATTTCGTTTTTTGTTTTCAATATTCGAATTTCAAAGAATTCGATTACAACTGTTACAAAATACTCGCCACTTTTTGTAAGATGCTAACATGATTGTGAGTTATATTTACGGTATTATGTGTAACGCACTATATGTGGTGCTGGGGTGATGTTCTTAACACAAGATGAAATGCAGTATTTGAAGGTACGAAAGGCATAACATCCTCAGCAACTGAACTGACAGTATTGAAACTAATTTACAACCAAAAAATTTAAACGGCAAGAATAGTTACCGTTCGACCTTTCAAAGGAATTGTAAAGGAAAGTTGACTGAATGTAAATTTTCAACATTTATTCATGCAGTCATTCATAATTGTAATGACGTCAGTTCTCCCTAAGCTGTGTATAATATGATTGCAATTTCTCTGTAATCTGTAATCTGTTTGATAGGCTCTGGAGCCGCTGGTAACTTAAAGGCAAAGTTTGAAAATCTGGCAAAAGAGCAGGAGGAGGTTTGTAAGACGGTGTTATCACTTGCGTCCTTTTTGTTTGTCTCGTGGTTCTCATGATACTTTTTGTTCCTGACAATGTTTGGTAGGAGAGCAGAGTAAGAGCCGAAGAGGAGAAGGCTCGCCGCCAGGTTAGAGAACAGAGAGAGAAGGAAATCAGTGAGAAGAGACAGGCTCAGGTAATATCACCTTCCCCCCCCCCCCCCCCGGCAGTAAATGTGTACTAATGTGGTCTTTGGATTTGTAGCAAGAAGCTCGTGAACGGGAAGAAGAGGAGCGTGCTAGGTACGAGGAACAGGCCGCACAAGAGGCAGAGGAACCAAGTCCTCAGGCAGAGGATGCTGACATGGAGAGTTATGAACAAGACACCGAAGAGCGTGAAGAGCAACAGCCACAAGAGGAGGCGGCGGAAGAATTTTATGAAGAAGTCAGCGCGTCCCAACCAGATCAGGTATCTTCAGCTTGCGGTTATATTGCAGTGCACGTAGCTCACCCTTTCTGACCCTGAATGGAAATTTTCAGCATTTATTCATGCAGTCATTCATAATTGTAATGAGGTCAGTTCTCCCTAAGCTTCTTAAGCCCGCTAAGTAAGCTTCCTAAGTTCACCCTTTCCAGTAACTAGTTTGTGCCGTTCGGGAATGGCCTTTGGTACAACTAGTAAGCTAAGGAAGTAAATGAATTGATGGTATTCGCCCAGCGATCATCCACATTGTGTGGTTTTATGGCGTTATTACTTCATATTGCGGGACAGTTACGTTGGTACAGGTCCTTGGAAATGCCCTTGCCTCTCACGCTGGCTAATCTGAATTTTCACCTTGCATGCGAGGATAAGTGGCTTATTCTAGGTGTACAAACCTGTTAAGTTCACGAGTGAAGTCAAACAAAGAAAACAAATGAGACAAAACAATAGAGACTAGGTGAATAATAGTGAAATAACAAAGAAGAACTTCACAGGATTTTACGCTGAGGCAAACGCGAATAATTGCTGACTTCGTATAAGAGTTTACGTCGAGGCTGTTACATTGTATCCTCAGTTACTCCATGCCGTGAGTCACCAGGCGTGATTCATTTTTTCAGTCACGAGAATGGTATAATGCTCTGGAAAAGACTTCCTACCACATTCGCTTTCTGGATTAAAAGCAGCTTGCCCTCCTCCACCGCTGATGGGCGTGCTATATTTCCTTTGATTTTTGTGTTAACATTTTTTCTATTTTAAGGGATCATTATTTAAATATTCTGTAACATTTTGCATGTTTATAGTGATCGCCTATATCATATCGCGTCTGCCTTTTATAGTACCGGAGATAATATGATGTCTATTTGCTCACGGCCACCTGGAAATCAGCTTTTGTTGTGTGTGGCCAGCGTAGCAAAATATATTTGTGTTGTATTGTATTGTATTCTCAAACCACAGTTTATCGTTTAAGTGACTATGTCGTCTTCTGTTTTTTTGTGGTTCTGTTATGTACATAAAAAGGGGAATGGTGGAATTCGAAAACAATTCCCTTGGAATTCCCTTGGAAACCCTTGTAACCAAAGTTCGTTTTGCGTCATTTTTACTAGCGCGTGTAATCGACTTTAGTAATAAATCGTTGAGAAACGTTTTCGTATTATCGTGAAGTACGGCCGCCAAGGCATTCGCGACAAGACACTGTAATCGGTCCTTTCTGCTGATATATATTCACCACTTAATATCCATATTAGGACCAGTTATTTGAGTTACATAGGTATTTCCTGATTCTTGGTCGGCTACCTTAGCGGGTAATGTGGGTTCATCTTGCCCGCTCAGTATTGCTAAGAAAGAACGAGTCCAACATGGAGCCTTATTGCTCAACTGAAGCGGTCCGAGGGCCAATAGCTGAAATCAGCCAATCAGATTCCTTTATTTCTTGTCCCACTCGGGTTAATATTTTATCGGACTGGTTAATGTGTCCGGAATGTTCCCACGTAATTCAGAGTCATATTTCCGTCTTTCAAATCTAGCTGATGGAAAGTATGAACCTTTTTGGGGCAAAAATTCAGTGTAGAACTCTTGAATGGATAGCTAGAGAAATTGAAATTCCCTGAAATACCCTGTTTCGAAAGTGAAATACAAATATTTTCGACGAATCATCACGTGAGCATTTTTTTCAGTACACAACAAAATCAAAATGTAGTTTCCAGTCGTGTAATATGAACATAAAACTGCTACGTTTATTTTCAGAAAGAGGCCAGTGGTACTGGAGTGAGTGCCACAGCGTTGTACGACTACCAAGCAAGTAAGTAATTTGTTATTGATTGTTAGGACTCCGCGAGAACGTTGACTTATTTCACAACTCCCAGAATTTATCGCCCAACTTTTAAAGCTATGTTTTTCGTAGAAATCGTTATTGATATTAGCAAATATTAATATGTAATTGTTTATTACATATCCTGGAAAATATGACCGAGTCAAGATAAACTTGAACCCGACAAAACTGCGATGCAATAGCTTTTCCCGCCAAATGTGACGTGTGGCTTCAGCACAATAAAACAGGAAGTATGATTGGAACAATCGATTTATAACAGTTTTTTATTACAATACATCCAGTAAGATAGGCCGAATCATAAATTACATCACGGCTATCGATTTTACACCTTTCTGAAACTGCTTTCCACGTATAGTAAATTCTTTTCTTGTTCTAATAGAATGTGGTTTATGTTTGACAGCTGCGGAAGATGAAATAACATTTGATCCTGGTGATATTATCACCGATGTAGAGAAAGTAGACGACGGCTGGTGGATTGGAACATGTAATGGAAACCGTGGACTTTTCCCCTCCAATTACGTCGAAGAGAATTAATCCTTTAACTGTTCGAAAAATTCCTACTGAAGAAGGCTTTTTCTCCGATCAGCAAGGACAATGGAATAAGAACATAGATCTTAATCACAATTGCAGAGTTTTAAATCTTCTATAATACAATTTTTTTTTTTTGAAGCTTCATTTGAGCTACACCGTGATATGTCGTGGCTACTGCGGATCTGAGGTTGAGCGTAGTCTATTCAGTTTTGGTCATTTTTGGTGCGGGAAAGCTCGTTTAATCTTCATTATGGCTGTGTAACAAAACGAATCGAAATCTTTGTTTTATCAATTTCTAGTTACCAGTAAAAAGCACTGAGCTAAGGGCTTTCCAAGATAAAATGACAGCAAAAAAATGATTGGTAGTGGCCCGCAATATCCACCAAGCGACATATATATTTGTAACGAAACACTTGGCTTATGAAAAATTTACAATAAAACTAGAAATCAGTCGTATTGCGGACTCAAAATGTTCGCCTCCAATCTCAATTACATCAGTTTTTCGGATGAGGAACGTATTTTGTTAAGATAATTTTTAAAATTGTAACTTTTAACAATGAGTCAGCTAAGATCAAATCAACATTTTAACCGGGTAAATGACATAGCCCCTCATGTTTGGATAAAGAAATACGAGCTTTTCCAAGTCACCAAGAAGAGCGGCCGCATAGGTGTTGAGAATTAGATTGGTCAAAAAGATATACCACCGCAGCATATCTCCTTAACAGAATCTAGGAGTACAGTTCCAAACAATGCCCACGAACATGATGATATGAATCGCAGTTTGCTCAGCGTGCACCTATGGTGAACACCGAGCATAACCACGTCTTGGTAAAAAAGGAAACCAAAATATCTTCTGTAAACTTATTCTTTAGAATAGACAGAAATAGAAAAACGTGGTTGTTTCCAATCGATCTTTGCATATGCTTAGTTACAGCATGAAGATTACGCCATCGAGAAAACCTTTATCAATGTGACACACCAGTTAATGTGTGTCTCCAACAAGGTCGGAGAGTGCTGTGTGGAGAGCGAAACCCGACAGGCAATTGGCTTTTAATAATTTAAAATTTAAATATAAATTTTAGTACGGCAGAAATGTGGATAGAAATTAAGGGGCTGTGTGCATGATATCGGAGTGACTTTTATTCCCGAACGAGTTCAATCATCTCCATATATCTCTCTATCCTTTCACATGATACCAAGATGAAATTTCGTTCTTGTACAAGTCATTCCGGTTTTCAATCGGAATAAAATCCACATTCTGGTATGACATTTCATTCTGGTATCGTAAACTGAAAACGAGCGTCGTTCCTAAATGAAATCGTATACCTTATAGGCTTGGGCGGATGGAAATCCGAATCCATTCCCCAAGCAAGCAATGATCCTCGATCCTGTTTCTCCACCACAAACCCGTTGTGCCTGGCCTTATTAAAAGAGATTCGTCTTTTTCTTTCTGGACTCTTGTTTCAGCAAGTGCATTACTAATTCGAACTCGAAGTGAAAAAATATGATCATGTTTTCTGTTTTTTTTTTCAAAGAACCTGCCCTGAGTTCAAGGTTTTGGCTTAATTTGCAGGTAGGGCTATTAAAAGGCATAATAGCATTTCACTTAAAGCCTCTGCCATGTTCCTTTTTAAGCGAGCGCGAAAATCACCCTAGCATGAGCCCGTGCATTCAGTCATGAAGGCCATTCCGGAGTATGAAAATATTTGCTTTTCCTTAAGGGAATTCCCGTTTTGTTTTAGGTGTGGTTGTAATTAGCTCTATTGTACAGGGACGGCGGAGCGTATTTTGAAGTGGGGGAGCTGAAAACGAGCGCCGGAGGCGCGAGTTGGTAGGGGGGTCTGGGGGCATCCTCCCCCAGAAAATTTTGAAATGTAGAGTCTCGGAAATCGTATTTACAACATTCTCCGCGACATACTTCTTGCAATAATTAGCCTGGATAAAGCGTAAAATGAAAGGTACTTTTAATGCTTACAGCAATATTTTGGAGGTTATTTCTCAGCCTTCCGGTCTCCAATGCTAACCTGCGGTTTTTGGACACAAGCTTCCCGTCTGTGGGAAGGAAGCACACGCTGAGAATATGTTAAAAATACGTAAACGCGAAAAGTTTCCGACGAGGCTTATATAAAGCTGTAGCTTAAGTAATGGTCCGTGTAAGAACTAGGCAGAAGAACAATAGGCTAGTGAAATAGCGTCAGTTAGGCTTCAGGCGCTAATTTCTCTAATCAAATTAAATCCGAACGACCTGATTGGCCCATACGCTAAAAGCGCGAATTTTGAATTTAGAATTTGATTTAAGATAACTTGTATATCATTCAAACAATATTTTATTTCAGCTACCCATTCAATACATTCAAAACTGTAACATATCTAAAATTTGGACAATTTCTACGTGCCAAAAGGGAGAAATTTACAATGATATAAAATAGCTTCGGGATTAGTTCAGCGATACATCAATCAGCGACCTTGTGAAAAACATTTCGCTCGGATTTCACAAAGGAACTGTCAATTTGTGATTCAGAACAGCAACAACTCACGCGGATATTGGGAACGCGCCAAAGTCGCGCGAAATATCGTCAACCATAACAAATACACAAAATAAAAAAGACCTCAATGTAAACGTTCGGTAAAGCTTTTCAAAACAAGTCTTCTGAAACATCATAGTCTGAAGCAATGCCCATCATATGTAAAAAAAATCGCCGTCTCCCGTGTCGGTTTTCAGCTCGAGATCAACTCCATTTTCGATCCGTGGGCCCGGGTCCATGGGAAGGTCTTTGGTAAAAACAAATCGATTCCTCAGACAACAAATTTCTTTTAGACTTCCCAATGAACGGAGACAAACGATAACGAGAACGCCGAACTGTTCGTTATGTAAAATCTTTATACATCTCGAGAATCGAAGTGACGGTAAACAGCGCTTACCCTGCAATTCCCTCACAGTTTCGTATGTTCAATTCCTGATGTCGCGTAGCAGTTGAAACCAGTTGTAAAACATTCTCACGGAAGAGATGCATGTCCTAAACAAGTGGATTCTGTGTAGCCTCGAGAATACAATTTCAGCGGAACTTTGTGGTAAAGCCTTCCTGTGCAGTAAGACACTACCTCTCTGGAACCTCTATTTTCATTCGCCCGCTGTAAACACTACCTCTATTGTTATTCAGGGCTAGGGGCATTGTTATGACCTGTTATCTATTGTTTTTAGAACCAATGACCCTTCCTGTGTGCACAAGATGAGATCTTGACACTCAATGAATCTTTGTGAAGATGCTTTCTGTTCTCGAAAACAAATTTCCACCAAGTTAGGCAAACCGAAGCAACACTTGCAAGATCTTCCGGGCCAAGATAATCAAACACAAGCGCCCTCCAAAAATAAACGAGCTTCCTTTCTTCGAGCTGTTTTGGTCGAACTTCAGCTACTCGGTAAAAAGTGCCAAATTGCGTAAATCTCACACCTTTTGATTGGCCCGAATCTTCATTCATGTTGCCGCTTGCATCTTATTTCCACGCCTCATTCATTGAATCCACTGCAAGCTTACAATTTGTATTGACAGTGAATCATTCCTGGAACAACTCTTCATCCGAAAAAAATGGAACAGAGGCAAGTCAATTTTGCTGGCGATTTGAGTTTTCGAATCAGTGCCTTTATTTGTTCTGACTTTCTGTTTTTATTTCAGAAAGAAGTCTTCGCAATCACATGGAGATGGCCCCTCGGAATCGAAGCGCACGAAGTTAGATTCCGGCGTGAGTATATCAGCTGATTTCTTAACTTTTAGGCATTTTCGTTTACTAAAATCGGATTTTCTTTTCTTGCCGTAGAAGATGGAGCTTTGCAGACTTTATGGCAAAAACAATCCATCGCCTCAGAAACGACTGGTGATGCAAGGCCTTAAGCTGGGGAAAAATTTTGCTACAATATCGACCGAGCTGAGTATTGCCCAAGCAACCGCCGAGGTTTACGGCATTGTCTTGCTGCTGGAGCAGATGTAAACCACACAACTGTGGCAGAATATCTGAGAGTTGACAAGCGGTCATTTGAGATCATCAAAGGTGAAATCATGGCTAACGAGGACAAGAAACTTCGCACCGTACGGGACAACCTTGAACAAACTTACTCGTATAATCAAATACGTTTTGTTTTAGCATGCCTGATTCATGATCATGAACTTGAGCTGTAATCTCTTTCCCATGTACCGTACAATTCCAATGATAAGTATCCCCCCCAGGCCAACACACACACACGCACACACGAACACCACCCATCCTACCCCGATAATCTGACATCAAAACCCAGACGCGAGAGGCTCCCTCTCCCAATTATATCCCATGTGGTGTTTGGTGCATACTGCTTTAGTGTAAACCCCTCTGCTAATTAGCAAAGGCAATGAAATAGTCAACTTATAGCTTATAATTGGAATTTACGATATAACACGTCAAGTGAATGATGCATTTATGTAACCAAGGCAGTTTTCAACATCAAATTATTTGTCATTTTTATACTAATTTTTCATTCTTCAGTTTCCGTTTTCCATGACAGAGGCTTTTCTATGTATTTCATTGCTGGAAAATAAAAAAAAAAGTTTTTGGAATCAACGTAAACTTTCTATGTTTATGTTTTGTCTTATATGGATTTAGTTAGCACTTCCACATTCCCCGAGATCCTGTCTTGTTTTATTTTATTTATTTTATATGTACATACATATTTAATTTTTTCGTTATTATTTTTTTTTTTTTTTGGGGGGGGGGGGGGAGGGCTGAGTGGTGGATATGTACAAACCCCCTTTACACAGCGAATTCCTTCAACCAATCAAAACACTCCCTCCTACAGAAATCCACTGACAATAAATAATTCTATTACTATTCTATAGTACCTTTACTGTCATTGTTGCAACTTCACAGAACAAGTGATCAGAGCATATTTTTGTCAATGATAATATAATGCAAATGTTTCTCGAGTGCACTACAAGGCTAACTGGAAATGACCTTAGACCATAAGAAAATCAACATCAAGACATTTCAACTAACTAGATTTTCCCTTTTTTAGAATGAACAACATAGCACTTTTCTATTTTTGGATGGAAGAGATGCATTGATGAAGTGACTGACTGCTCAGGGGCGTGTTGAATAAACCTTAAAGCATAGTCCTCATTCCTTGTAGCTGGAAAAGGTGTTGGGCATTCAAGAGGTTCTGCTGCTGGCTGTTCTTCAGTCACCAAAGCACCAGTTGCACCAGCTATGGGATTCTGGCGCCCAGACAGTTGTGATATTTGTGCCTTGGTTTTACATATAGCATTGCCAATCCCTGCCAATGGCCTCAACTGCAAACCATCAGCAAATTCGCCTTCAGTAGGAAAGGTAAAGTTTCCAAATAAGGAAATATCCTTTAAAGTTGACACTTTTTTTGCCTTGGGTCTGTCTATCACCAGCTTCTTGCATGATGAATTCTTCATTGTCTGTAGGGAAAAAAGATTGAATGTATGAAAACGATGAACGCTTCTGTTTTAAGTTAGTATTATAAACCCAACAAATGACAAATAAGCACCTCCCTCAATGCTAGTAACACAGTACAGCTAATGGTTATCTTCAACAATGATAAATGAAACAAACAGCAGGCACTCCTACATGTATTACAGACCATTTACATGGCCAACAGACCAAAAGCACACAGGATAGCCTTTCAATCTGCAATGCAGACTGACTTTGCAATGCAGACTGACTTTACACTGTATCACCTTCACCACCAACATAAAACCTATAGCCATGTTCTTATAAACAAGGGGTTTTTTTTTTGGTTTACATGAAATAAACATGCAATGTACAATTTACCTTTATCAACTCTGCAATTTGTTCACCACTTTCCAGGTTGTTTCCCAAACGCACCCACCGGACAATTTTGTGGCTGATGTGGGCAAAGTGGGAATCGAGTTGTGACTTCCCCTCACCAGCTTCAAAGTTGTTGTACTCCTTAATGGTGAAGTTAAAAGTTTGGTTCACTTCAGACAGGTAAAAGAGAACCCCACTGTTGTGATAATGTGGCCCATTATCTAAAAGATAGGAAGTAAGAATGGTATATATGTTGTGGTTTGAATGTATCTCTGGTTTAAAATTTTTCAAACCAGTTTGATTTTTATTTCCCTTTGTTTCAGATTATAATAATGACCACGAGACAATGAAAAATAAAAATCAAACTGGTTTAAAAAATTTTAAACCAAAGATAAATTTAAATCACAACATATACATATAGCTTAGAAAATTAGAGACTATTTGATTCTCTTTGCCTTTCGTTTCTTTCAGGTGATGATTACAGATCTATATACGAAAGTTTGGAAAATTCAAACAGCAGCAAAACAATAACAAAAAGTTGACAACCTATAGCTTGTCTAAACAAAACAAGTCAAATTCATTAATTTTATAATATATTTATTAACATTATCTATTTCTTTAAATCTATTATGTAAAGAACTAGGAAAAAACCTTTTTAGTTTTGTAATGGAAACAAAGAACAAATTATGACACTATGTGCCCCACATCATGTTGACAAGCTACTATTACATGTTACTGCATAACTTGTTCAGGAACTACATTTTTTCTTTAAAAATAAGCCTACCAGAAAACAAGTACACTGAAAATCCCGGGTAAACAGTTTCCAACCATCTGAACCCAATGTCAAGGGCACTCTGGGTAAACCAGGCATCCTGCTTAGTATCTTCGGACCACAAGTCGATGACTTCTGTCTTTCTCTGTCCCTCCGCAACCTAAGACATAAAAATAATCAAACAAATGAATTAAAATCAAATGGGATGTACAAGTTTACAATATCAAAAGGGTTATATGCAAATGTACATAAAGTTAGGTTCCAGCAAAGAACTAACCTGTGCAATTACTAGGAAACCATGAAGAGAAATCCCCCTCTTTCCGTACCACTCTCGTTGGTTTTCACGAGTCCTCAGGCCCAGTTCAACTTTCATCTTGTAATCAATGATTACAACAATCTCACCAGGACAAAGGTTTGCAAGAACATAGCGATAGTAGCTTCCCTGGTGTTTTGTGCGGACAATGTGTGCAAGATACTCCTTATGGTTCGAAATAATTTGTTCCCAGGACTTGGAGAAGGAAGCCTTTTTGGGCAGATCAGAAATTTGTTCCAGAGCTTCTTCCACACCTTTCCTGATCTTGTGAAATTCATCTACTTTGGAAGAATGCTGGTTGTGTTCCCTGGAACAGTGCCCCAGAGCAAAATCCAAACAGAACTCAGCACAAGCAGAATGCCTCTCCAGCTAAACAAAAAAGGGAAAAACAATACAGGCAGCTAATTACAGATGATGGTCTATGGTCTCATGTAAGCTAGTAATCCCACTGGCACTACTGGCAGAAGCCACTGTTTCCTGTTATTTGTTCTATTATTCATTTGACAGAAAGCAACCCATTCATGCAAGACCTTGCAGGCGATGCTACATGAGCCTGACCCATAATAAACAGCCAAAGCATTGCCCTACAAGACCACAAGGCTGGCCGATTTTCCTCAGGGCAAATCTATCTTGTCATAATTATTCATTTTATCAAAAGGATCAATATTCAATGAACTTTTGGAAAGATGTTTGACAGCCTGGTATTAAGAAAACATCAGCTTCAACCAAATCTAAACTGTTCAATGTTTTTTGATACCATTTACCTAAAACCCAGTTTTCAAGGCACATTACACAATACACAGGTCTACACGTTGAGAACAATGTTCCGATAAGTTAATTTCTTTATCAATTTCAATTCATTTATTTATAAATTGTTGCACAAATTGAACATGTTTAGTTTTCCGAAGTAAAAGCTTTCCCTTATCCATTGCTTAAACAATCGTTCCTTGATGAAAATGAACTTGTCTGATGTTGACTAATGTACAAAAAACTATGTACAAAGTTCATAACATCCAGTACATTAGTCAGTGACAGACCACTTTAGATTTCACTGTCCATCCCTAGCTACAAATTCAGCATTTTTCAAATAATACCAATATTGTACTGTATTTCTGCTTACCTCTTTGGGAAATTCCACCTTCAGAAACTTTTGGTACTGTCTTGTGCTTGAGACAAATTCAGAATGAGCAGCGGCATGTAGCAGACTATCCTTTTTGAGGTCATCTAGGAGTAGCTGCATGGATTCAAAGTTAGAATGACCAAAGTCATCACACAGGTTGCAAAGGCCTGCCAGCATCGTGTTCATTCTAAAATTCCTTGGCAGATGAGAATAAATGTAGGTCCTCTTCAGACCATCGGGGAACTTCAGCTGATATTGCTGGATAACATTTTTGATATCACACTGCCAGTATCTGATCCCAGTTTCCTTTCCATAAACAAGCACACTTCTACACGAAGAAGGCCTTGAGATATCATCTTGGTTGATGAAATTTTGAAATTCGTGTATGATTTCTGGGCTTACTGCCTGCCTAGTAAACGAAAGACCATCGCGGGGGGCACCACCTTTTCCGAACAATATGGCATGCACTCTTGCTGCAGTGATGGTGCTCTTTGAGCAAGGAAAATACGTCTGAATTTCAGACCTAGAGAAGTCTTGGGCTACAATTGACAACAGCCTTCTACGTTCATCCCCAAACTTACTGACTCGTCCAATAGCTCGTGCAGTCTCAACTCGATTTCTTCCTTGTCCCACTCCACTCACATTCAAGTTACTTCCTTTTATGCTGTCACCAATGAGAAGTTTGCTGGTTACTTTTGCACCCTGTGCCCGTATCAATCGGCTGCCGTCTTTATCTTTGGCTGCAATGTAGTCCTTAGCTAATGACTTCAACAGTTTATCATCGCTGCTGCCTTTCTGGTGGCTATTGAATACATCAGCAAACTCAGCTCTGAATTTTTTGGTACCAAGAATGTCTCTCATGATGGCCTGAGTACCCTGCTCACCAAGGAAGGTGTAGTTCCCCAGCAGCAGGTCTATTTTGCTCATAATTTCATTCCTAAGGTGAATCTTCCTCCGAAGACCAACACATTCGTAGCCCTGGCGATTCTGGGTGATTTCCGGGACCTGACAAGCTTTGTCTTCTGAAGCTTTTTCTCCAAAATGCTCCGAGAAACTGTCACTTTCGACTGGATCATCGAAGAATTCAGACTCTTCGAATTTACGCTCATGGAAAACTTCATTGTGACTTGATGAAGCAGCCTAGAAAATAGCAAAATCAAATAAAGAGGAGTAAATATATAGACGAATATTTCGAAAGAAATAATAAGGAACACGTGAGGACGTGTGAAAATGTTTCCACTGTCTTCCGCTTACCTCAAGTTCTTCACATCTCGTTTGGAGTTGAATCCTTTCCCGACAAAAGCCACATATCTTTCGCCTTCGCTCCTTGTGGCCAGAAAGACTCCACTTGCCAGTGCCACAAAACTTTTCTTCTCGGTAGGTGAGAGAAAACAACTTTTTCAGGCCAACATTTCCAAAGCCCCACTCCTCATGTTGTGGACAGCAGCAGCCACTCTTGAAGGGCATTTTTTCGAGTGTTTGGACGTAATTTGCTTTACATTTGAAATAAATAACATGTATATATTCGAAAAGTATGAAAATAAATAGATTTCTTGAAAACTATGACGACTATCGCTGATAAAAGGTCTTGAAAGCTCAAAGTTCCGTTCGCAAATCCAAGATGGCGTCGCATGAGGATCACGCTTGTTGCACGTTTTCCGTTCTAACTTGTGATTGGCGCATAGAACAATACCGAAATTTGGCCGTGAGGTGGAAAACAGTGGCATGGGGAAAACTAAGTGAAAAAATGATGTTTATGTCGCGGTTTTCTTTGTTTTTTGGGCGATTTTTTGATATCGACCAATCAGATTGGTCGATTTAATTGAAATTAATAATTAAGAGTTAACACCTTTTAATCGATTTTGCGTTTGGCCTGCCTAGTTCTTGCGCGGACCATTACTTAAACAAAATAAAATGTCATCCTCCTCAAAAGTGGGGGGGCTAAAGCCCCCCCAGCCCCCCCGGCTCCGCCGTCCCTGTTGTATAGTGTTTTGCACGTGGTGTATAAATGAGTTACTGGGTGTGGGTTCTTCCTTCGGGTCGAAACCTCTGCGAACGACACCACGTTTTATCACAGATGGATCAGCTTTCTCAATCTGATTCCAGCCATCCAGGAAGCGTCCCTCTTCTTAGCACAGAAGAGATGATAAGAAGTACCGTTCAAAGGTCTTAAGAGTCTCTTTCTCAGTCTCTTGATGCCAAATTCGAGAATTTCGCGAAACGTTTTTCTGAAGAGAACTCTTACGTTGTCGAAAAAGCCGTGAAGAAAAAAGCCAAGCGTGAAAATTTCACTTGCAAAAGGAAGGGTAACCATCAGCACTGCGATCACTGCCAGCAGGTACTCGAAAAATTTGGTGAATCGTTGGAGGCCTTGAAGTCTTGATCTTTCGCCAAGGCAAAGAAATCTTTGGAATATGGCTCCGAACTCGTGATGAAAAGGATCAAGGCGATCAAACTGGCAGATAAAAGCGACTAGGTTTGGCTTACAGTCAATGAATATCTGAGTGACAAGCTGGCATCTTATACCGATGATGAGAAACGAATGGGCCGGTCCGAGAAAATAGCGGAAACAAAAGTCAAAGAGAAGCGGACACAGAAGAGGAGTAAGCGGTTTAGCTGTCAAGCGAATTCTTTGCCATCCACCGCCCAATCTCGTATTTCTGCTGAGAAACCTACTCGTTTGGGTCCCTGCTTCAAGATGAGTATTGAGTTTGTTTTTCTTGTCTTTACGTAGGACATTCTTTGTTTCACCTTCGCACTGGTATGATGTCGTTCGACCGACCCATATCCAATTTTCTCCAAGAAATTGGTGTCTAGGTATTTTCTTAAATGGGTTTGTGTTTATTCTGTGCCCAGTGCAGAATATGAGGGTATTTGGTTTTCGCACGTCCTTAAAAGGAATTCCTGTTTTGTTTTAGGTGTGGTTGTAATTAGCTCTCTTGTATAGTGTTTTGCACGTGGTATATAAATGAGTCATTGGGTTTGGGTTCTTCCTTCGGGTCGAAACCTCTGTGAACAACTCCACGTTTTTCAATTTATCTATATTTATTTATATATTCTATTTATGCTATAAGGATTCTCGGTGAATTCCTTTTGCTTCATGCCCCCCTTTTCATCTTCTAGTGCGGGGAATATTGTCATTTAAGCGTATCATGAACAAATCTTCTGATGATCCTAAGCTTTCAGGATCCGCCAAATGACCAGATAATGGAAGAAGAAGTTTAGTATAACTTTGGCGTCATAACGTTCTGTACAAGTGGTGAACCTAATTCCGGTGATGCTAATACCAGTAATAACTCATTAAAAAAGTGCAATTGAAAGCATCTGCTAAATTTTGGGCCTCTTCCAAGTTATTTGACCCTGTGCCCCATGAGCGACTGCTTGCCAAACCGGATTTTTATGGATTAGAGCTTTTTTGTCTAATCGCACACAGGTTTCAGTCAATGGAGTTCTTTCCTCTTTGAGACCTGTGGTATCTGGAGTCGGAATGATTTCCGCACAGGTCCCTACTTCATTATGCATGCTGAAGCTGTCTTGTCTGGTGTAATGCACGTGCAAATATTTCTTGTGTTCGAAGAACGAAATAGTATAGTTACAGAATGCATAATGAAGTAGGGACCTGTGCGGAAATCTTGCCCTGGAGTCCCCCAGGGTTCTGCTTTGGGACCGGTGCTGTTCATCTCGTTTATCAATGACATTTCATGCTCTGTCCAATCAAATCTACGTTTACTTGCGAATTACTGTGTATTATACAGAGAGGTAGTTCTCCATCAGGACTGTCTAATCCTTCAGCAAGATCTTCATTGTCTATTCCTGTGGTCAAAGATTTGGCAACTTACCTCAGTTTAATGTAGTCAAGTACTATCATCTAGGGATAACTCGCAAGAGGATGCCTGTCAATTTTAATTATACCTTGGATAGAAAGCTTATCTCAAGAGTCTCCTTTGGAGCCTACCTGGGGATATCTATTTCTGACAATCTGTCCTGGAACAAACATTGTGAAATTATTTTTAAGAAGTCGAATTCAACCCTCGGTCTTCTCAGACAAATCCGGCTTAGATGGTTGTACTCCAGAGGTCAAGAACACAGCATATTTCACACTTGTACACCCTAAACTGGAGTATGCCCGTAGTGTATAGAACCCCTACACGCAGCGGTGTAACATCGACGAGATGGTCCAACGTCGTGCAGCCAGATTTGTTCACAACGGTTATTCGCGTTTTAGCCATGTTTCTCCAACGAATGTAATATTTCATTAGTTATTTTATTTATTTCTTCATGTTTGTAAATGGTTCTTAGGAGGGGTTTCTCAGGTGGTCCGCCTTGTATGGAGTCGTCGACTCTTTTGTGGACTATCCTAATGGCTCTGTTTTACTTTCTTCTATCTCTGATCACAGTCTTTCTCTTTGCCTTTCTTTGTCTCCCTTTTTTTTCCTTTTCACTTATCTCCTCTTGCTTCCTCTTAATTCTTATAACTTATTTTTAGAGTACCATCTTTATTTTATTGTAGTGATTTTTCCATTAAATTGTAATAAATAAATAAAATAAATAAATAATGATAATAAGATTTACAAAGGGCTTGTTGGTATCATGTTTCTTTACCACATGACGTAACTTATAATTCAAGAGTTTCTAGACTTCATAATTGTGCGCCATTTTGCCAACCGCCACGGTGAATGATACTAATAAATATTATTTTCACCCTAGAGCTGTAAGAACTTAGAACAGTTTATCTACAATTCCTGATTCATTGGATGAATTTATGGCTATGATCTATTGTTATTATTGTTTTTATTGGTTATCAGATTTTAATGCTTGTTCATATGTCATATTTTTTATAGTTATTACTTTATTTATTTTGCTTAAACTCCTGATATAGTTATGCTGTTTTAGGAGCTATACCCATTAAGGATTAAAGCCTCTGATTTTGTTTTGAATATTATTAATGACGGTTACAAGTTGCCTTTCGATCAATATCCTTCTAGTTTTCTTCGGAATAATAGGTCCGCCCTTAATCGCTCTTACCAGCTAGACGTGGCTTTGGCACCTTAATCATTCCCGAGTGGCCTTCGGCTGTTTTCAGGACCTTTATGTTTTCGGCTCAGGATAAGTGACCTTTACTAGTTTACTGTAATCTTTGGTTTATGTGCCTTTTGTACCCGTGATAACGGGCCGCTCAGCCAATTTCGTTTGAGGCGAGGATTCTTGTAATGCCTCTTAAAGCGTTTGAGCTAGCTGCCAATTAGGCTGTCTGTGTTACTCACTTAGGGCCTGATTACATGAGCCGGGTTGGCCCGGTTAGCCGGGCTTGCTCGGTTTGTCGAGATCTCGGCACGTCTGTAAAACGCAACAAACATCAACTTCGCGATTACATGACAACCGGGCCAGCCGGGTTAACCGAGATCCCAGTATCGCGATACCGGGATCCCGGCTAACCGGGCTGAAAATTTTCCATGTAATCGCGTTCACCGGGCCAGCCCGGTCTGCTGGGCCAGCAAGAGGACGAGGCTGGACAGCGGGTACTTTATTGCATCGCAGACTTCAAACACAACATTTGAAACAGTGCACTGGTGGATTCCAAACGTATTCGCAGTCATCCACATTGATCCCGTGTCTTTCAGGTAGTACAGTGCTACTGCCACTTTTTTCTCAACCGTTAGAGCTCGGTGATTAGGGGATTTCAGGTTTGGAGATATCTGGGGTCGCAGTTGTTCGCAAAGGTCGTCGAATTCTGGTTTGGTCTTGCGAAAATATTTCTTCCAGTCTTCATCCCATGATCCGGTGATATACCTCTGATCACGTTTTGCCACCACTGATCCGTTCTCCCTTCGTTGACCCATGTTCCCCGTTGTTTCCGACGGAGCCGTCGAAGTTTTAACTGCTTGCACTTCTTCACGAATATATTTGTCTTTCGAGCCAAGTAGACCACCATCAAATCTATGTTCCGCTTTCTATACAACATAAAGATAGAGCAATCCATGAAACTGCATTGAAACTGAAAGCAATGCAGTCAAATGCTGTAGAAAGGTGACGATAATCATTCGACGCATTCTACTTGAAGGAGCCATTTTGAAAATAAACTGCTCCAGCCGACAAGGCGGAAAAACCGCTGATTGGCTGAGCAAAATGACGCAATGGGCGCTGCTTAACAGTAATGCGCCTGCGCGTGCTTTTGATATTTTTTGATAAGAACATGGCGGACGTGCACTAGGCATGTGGCGTGAATACGCAAAGATGCTGGATCTCACTGATCTTACAAACAACCTACGATCGATTTTGTGAAGAAGGTTGCCCTGTTTATTGGTCATTGACTTTTGCATATTGAGTGGCTTCTAAAGAAGCCGTTTTTAGTGGTCATTCAGGCGTTCTTGGAGTTCCACGTGTCTTCAGCCGGAGTGTGCCGTTGTTTACGTGGTCGTCTTGTCTGATCTGTTGATCAGCCTATTGTCTCGATGAGGCAATGCTGAGAATCGGAGAACAGCTTTCTCCTGTATCTTAATAATTCGTTCCTTGAATGACTTTTCATCGAATTTTGACTCGTTCTCTTCATCGTCTGTTTCATCATCCTGGTCGTCGGTGCCATCGTCTTCTTCGGCGGCGTCGATGTCATCGTTTTCACCTGCCAGATACCTAAAAAAAGTATTGAAATCAAGACACCTCGTCAGTATAACAGGTCAGTACAATCCTTCAATAACTCGAGCGACTAGAGCTTGTGGTCGTATGTAAAGCTAATGAAGTATATTTACATTATCAGCAAAGTCGTTTCTTCCTGTTTTTGGATTTTATATTAAAAACTAAATATTTATATTTATGTTAAAATGAACTTCTATCAATAGCTGGTACGTAATTTTTCATTTACCTTATATTTTTTGTAATCGTAGTATATTGTGGCTGAAAAGCCCTGGCAAGTGAGCTTCTACAAAATGTACACGATTGTTTGTATTCGTATGTATGTATTTACGTATTTTATTAAATTCCGTCAGTGTAGTGTACGTTTGATTGAAATCGGAAACTGTTTTGACCAAAGAGTTATTTTTTTCTTTCACATCATCAAGCAAGTTTACATTTTTCTTGAACCCACCTGTTAAGTGTGTTTGCAAGTTCTTCCATACGATGGCACAATGGCTCATAGCAAACAGGACATTTAACTTGATCTTCTCTCATTGCGTAGCTGTGCTCTTGTTTGCTTTCGCTTGGATGGAACAGACATCCTCTGTGGAAGGTATGGCCACAGTTTAGCCGTATGATGGGTTGTTCGGTCTCCACAACGCATGCTGGCTCGTCACAAGTTAAGTCTTGATCAGGCTCCTTGCCTAAAAAGGCATAACCCATGGGAAGGCAGCGTTGGTCCAGGGTTGTATCCAGTGCAGGGAAATAGTATGGCTGCAAGAAAACAAATACAGGTATACAGTCAACTCTCTCTAAGACGGACACCGTTGGGACCGGATCCAACTGTCCCTCTTAGAGAGGTGTCCATCTTATAGGGAGTTTAGTTACAGTAAAATGACTGAAAAATGGCCAAAGACGTCGTTCGCGCCAAAATTCAGCTCGCCCCGGGTTGCCTCGGCTAATGAAAGTCATCTCGGCAAACCGGGCCAGCCCGGCTAACTGGGCTCAGGTAATGCCGGGCTGAAAGTCATCTCGCCAAACCGAGCCAGCCCGGCTCATGTAATCAGGCCCTCAGTGTGGAGTCGCCGTTTTGTGCACGCCTGTTTTCCCCTCCAATTAAGCACTGATGAATCCCGTGCAAAAGGCTGGTGGCATTCTTGTTTGGTTTTTGTGAGCCCTCGTGCACTTACTTTTTGTTTAGTATTTTTCAGAGCTGTTCGGTGTTGGAGTTTGGTCCGATGCCCGTTTTCTCCGTGATGTCCAGCTTAAAAGTTGATCAAGCTTCAGCTTTCATCCAAGTCCAGTACAGCGGTGTCCAAGTACGCTTCTGGTTGTAAGAAGTGGCGTTCGTTGGCTATGTTGAAAATCGAAGTCCCGGTCGTTCCAGTTTAACCGAGCTTTACACATTGGCTATGGAGAAAGGAACAGGCTTTTCAGTGCTCGATGATGCTGTGTACTCGATCAGAGGCGGGCTCATCAAATGGCTGGCTTGATTCTTCCTACAGACCATCCTGTCCATCAAATCGTGTCTAGAGGGAGCCAAACGAAAGCTTGCTCGTCCAGTTCGACCTAAGGATTCCCTTGGCTTGGTGCTTGTAGTTAGGTTGTGCGACGAATTCAGTGGAGGTGCATCCCTTGGCGATTTGCGTTTCCTGACCATACTGCTCTTAGGATATGCCGTTTTTCTACGTGTGGATGAATTGAAATCGTTAAGAGTTCGGGACATAGTCATGCTGGTGATCACATTTCTGTAAATATTGCTAAACGAAAGAATGATCAGTATCGGGAGGGACATTCGCTCTTAACTAACTCGGGCAAATCTACATGTCAAGTCTCTGAAACTGCTAGGTTTCTCCAACACCTTTGAAGGGTCCAGTTCTCATAGCCCTTTAATCAAGCGCATAGTTAAGTCCAGGTCTAGGGAATATTTTCATGCCACGCAGGGTATTTCATTGTCTAGAATTCGAGAGGAGTTTGAGAATCACATTGTAGAGAATCTAGATCATTTCAGTATGCATAGTTTGAAGTCCAAAGCCGCATCCAACTCAGGTGGTAGGCTCTTAGATAGCAGCCTAATTGATAGACATGCCGGTTGGCGTTGTGCTTCGAGCAAACAGGCCATATTTAGTACTCAGATGAAGATTTACTAAGTGTTTCCAAATCCCTTGGTTTGTAATTGCTGTCGAGAGAAATAAAGGTTGCCTTGGTCCCGACCCTGATTTCCTACGTTTCAGCAAGGCTTTTTAAGTAGGTTTTTCTGGCTTCCCTGGTGCCTTCAGATTTTATCCGATTCGCGTTTTGAAATGTTATTTATTTATGAACTAGTGGTAACCACAGGTTAGAAAGTGCGGGCCTAGATGCACTTAAGGGAAGGTACAGGAACGAGAGTGCATAATTTTAGATTACAAAATGTGCATTCGTGTGGACGTTTTTTGGGAAGTTTGCATTGAGTTGTAGTAGATCAGCTCCTTCAAAAAGTGAAAGTGGTTTACAAGAAAAATTAACCGTCCAAAAACTGAACAGTATAAAATATAACGCAACTCACCTTATCTTCACGGCAATATGAATTTAAATAGATCGTGAAAAATCTTCACAATCACAGCAAATCGTCTCAAAAGCAACACCTATAAAACAACTTCTCCAAAACGTAACGTTTGCAATCTTCCATGCCTCGATTTTATGTGACAAACTGTTGAGATTGACTCATTTATCGCATTGTGAGATTGACTCATTTTTCGCATTCTTATCGTTCTTGGAGAATGGATTTTTCTCTTCCGGTGATACGACAAACTGTCGTGATTGACACATTATTTGCATTCCGATCGTTCTTAGTGGAAGAACAAAATTTTAAACTTCCGCTTTGTGCTTGCCTGTTATTAACGTGGCGCGCACGCGTAAAACGCAATCCGCTGGTCACTGTCAAGATTAGGGTTGCGGGCCTCTCTTGGGCCCGCAATTATTTGAAGTTAATAAAAGACTGGTATGATGTCGTTAAACCGGCTCATTTCCAATTTTCTCCAAGAAATTGGCGTCTATGTATTTTCTTGACTGCAGTAAAATGTTAGTGACACAATAGCGTTGGACAATAAAGAACTACAACAAACACATTGTTGCTATCAAAAGATATCAGTAGAATGAGTTTGCGAGTCCTACACTGTGAAATATAATATAAACTTGTTTTTGTAAGCCCATTGAGAAATGAAAAAGAGTCAACTAGGTAAAGCCGGTTAATTTGTCAAATGGCACTAGCTGTAATGCATTCACTCATCCAAGGAGAAGAGTTAGCTTAATTCTTTAAATGAATCTGGCCTTGACCAACTAAATTGCAATTTAAATATGTGGTTTGCTACAAAGGAGAAAGCGAGTTATAGTTTGTGGAGGAAATTATTACTCGGGCTACTACCACAGGTAGCCCGAGTCTAGGTTTACCTTTTCTATCTATCAGTCTATCGACAACGTCGCAAATCGGACTACCCGCAGAGGCCCTTGGGTATTGCTATTATTAAAACGAGGCTGCGCACGGAGTCATCAAGTTATTGCACCATTGATGTTGGATGGGAAAGATGTGTACTCTGTTTATGTTCGGGTTTCTCCTAGGAATACGCACATCGCTTATAAGCGCAAACGCCGTTCGCGGTAGACCTACCCAAAACTACAACAGTGAGCACTTTTCGGCCACGTCGTTCCGCGAACTCAAAGAGAACTCGATGAAAGCAAAGTATGAAGCTGTGACAAACTCTGAACTATCTTTGAAAGCCATTGTTATGCATATGAATACTACTAACTCCTGTATTGTTAGCTACTGTTGTCATTGGGATCCAAAAATTGAATTTAATACAGGAATTTTGTACAGCGACAAGACAGACAAGTCGGTGGATGCCTCGAGTCAACAATATGTTCAAGACAACATTACGCGAATAAAGGAGGCTATAAGGGTTTTTTTCATCTAATTTAAATTTTGGTAGCATTTTTGGATGACATTTTCTCAATTACGGTCTGTCTCATGCGTGGTCGCGTGGAAAGTAGTTGCAAGACAGAGTTGACAACAAAAGCGTGATCACGCTCAAAATTTGATTACGCTTGCAGGTCAAGCGGTTGACGTTACAAAGGATTGCTAGACATAGTGATATTTAAGACTGTTTCTACTTTTCTACAATCTATTTAACTTGTTGTTTTTTTTATAATAAAGTTATTGGTTATTATGACCGCAAAACGGCTGACAAAGCTATTAACTTGGAGACTATGTTTGTCAGCCCGGATTCCCTCGGGCCTCTTTTCAAAGCCATGTCTGGAGTCTTTTCTTATTCAAACTCAAGTTTTTTTTCCTGCGTGGTCGCGTGGAAAGAGATTAGCGGGAAAAGGGCCAAAAAGGCTAAATCGGAAGAATAGTATATCCGATTGAGGAGTAATATTGTTGTTTTTCCTACATATCGCTTCTTTACGGACGTATACAAAACATGGACTCGTGTCCATGGACCACCCCTGTGGACCTGGTTCATGGACCACCCCATGGACCGGGTCCACAGGGGTGGTCCATGGACCCGGGTCCATGTTTTGTATACATCCCTTCTTCACCTTGGATAACTTGAAATTACGATGAATGGGATCAGGTTTCACAATTGTTTTTCTACCGCGGGAACCAAGAAAGCTGATTGCTCAACATCAATCAGATTAGTAAACAAACACAACTATCACTGAAATTTCTGTAAGACCTTAGACATCTTTCCGATAAAATCGCTCAGGTTAAACACGGTGCGATATACAGTCTGGTAGGTTTTTTGCGGTCATGGACCAGCCATATAGTATACAATATATACAAACCTTAGGCGTAAACTGACATTCACGTTTATTCGAAGCCGTATTATAAAGTGTAGCCCGAGTGAACGCTCCCGAAAGCGTCCAGTTATCTTAGAATTAAGATCCGTCGTTATTCTAGGGGACTGGGCAAGTATTTGGATCATGTTCAGACTTGTTTCTGTAAGCGGTAGGCATGCACTCAGCCACAGTGCACATCAGTTGAATCTCATTTTATAGTTGATCAGTCATGAGTGGTATTTGTTATTTGTAGGTGACTCTGGAGGATGATTACTTTGTCGATAGTTTTTTGCTCTGGGGGTCTAGGAATTGCTGTTTCGCTGTCAGTGATAAAAATGTTAGTTATTGATGCAAATGATCAACATGAAATAATAATCTAATTAGTATAATGGCCAATATCGACACATCAAGGAACGTGATCAATGACATGGTGTTAATGGAGATAATGACTAATTCCTACACACTGAATATACAGTCAACATCAACATACGTAGATGTTTTAAAATGTCCACTCGTGTGTATCAGTCCGTCAGATCAAGAATTCTGAAACATTTCGCGTCGATTGGTCATTCCTTTGTTTCATATTTAGCAATAATTATCAACATTTCAATATTGCCAAGCAACAGAAGCCCACTGCCGTCATCAGCCTAACATTGAATGTAAAGGACTTGGCAGTTTCAGTTGTCCTATCAAACATTACCCAGACGAAGAGGCACTATAAGCTTCAATAAGCTAGGCAGTTGTTTCTATGAAGGTATACGTATTATCTCTAGATATGAGCCCCGGAATAGCCAATATAGTTAAGATCTATTAGTACCAGTTGCATACAAAACAGGGAGCTAACAAAGAACCGGTTATATGCATTCATATTTATTCTATTGCTGCTATAAATATTCAGCTACTGTTATTATAAGCTTGTCCTAAACTGAACTTGTTCGTTATTTTGACTACTTTGTACATGTTACTATCTGATTCGTCTTACTGCATGACCTGATTGCAGGGTGGACAAGACGCCGTGATGGCGAGGCCACGCAAACACAAGTGAATATTGCTGTCAGATTAGCATTTGTCGATTTTCTGTGATACAGGACAGAACGGCAGTCAGTAATGGGGGTTCCATGCACGAAACCAGTTGAACGGATTAAGAGCGTGACTTCAAGGTCAGTCATTAACTTGTCTACCTCACTTTCATCGTTTGACGTCATCAAAATCAGCAATCTAATTAACCTATCGATCGGAAAGAAAAGTAAAGTTATAATCATGCCATTTCAAATATTATGTTCCGATATAAACTAAAGCACTAACAGATTTGTTTGCCAGGTGCGTTCACAAACAAAATACTTTGCTTTAGCTACAGCCATGGGAACGCATTCTTTGGAGAATCATTTGTGGGTGATGTTATTTCGCCTGTTTAGCATATACAATGGAACCCCGTTAATACGGACACCAAGGGGACATGCCAAAATGTCCGTATTAACGGGGTGTCCGTATTAACCGGGGTCCTCGGAAAAAAGTGACGGACACGTGTTTTATCGATACAGACACTAAGGCCGACATTTGTACGGCAACAAAATGTTTTAATTGTACTGTAAATTGCAAATCATTAACTGTATCACTCTTGGACTAAAATAAGTTTTATGTTGTACAGACTGTTCTTGAAATCAGTTGAAAAGGTCCATGACGCTACTTTACACAAGCAGGGGTGGATCCAGACAGTAGTTCAAGTGATTTGCGGAAATCACTCAAATGTTTCCAAACCTGCGTTCATTTTGTTATTTCTCAGGTTCTTTCTTGTAGCTAAAGAAGTCAAGTACCCTTCTTGTTGTAGTGTTATGAAATAAAGCAAAACAAAGAAAAAAAGCGTCGAATCTCTTCATACCGTCGATTACACAGCAAACTCAGTCCTTCCCGAGCAAACGCGACGAGTCTCCTTTCGCGCCTTTGCCGAGACTTCCGAGAATAACACGAAAAAATTCGTAGGTACGACCGGACAAAATTTGTACGCGGTGGGTGGGACTGGATGGTTTGTGGATCTTTTCACAAATCACTCAAAACCCTCCTCTATTGGCCAGAATCACTCACATTGTCTTGCGAACTACTCAAACTCGGTTGTGATTGGCTATCCAGGACGCAAACCACCGTGCAAACTACTGACAATCGTATGTAAAAGGACCCTTCTCCCTGAAAGTGCCTTCGGTTGATCTCGTTCCGATTAGAGTTCATCGTTAACTTTCTAAGGAGGAAGACAGGGGAATCTAGATTATAAATATGGTTCGGGGCGATCCAGTTTGTCGGAAGGAGGACTGTTCTCAGTATGATGTTGGCTTGGTTTTCAAGGAAATCAGCTCATATTCAAACCAGGAGTGGGCAAGTTCAAGTTCATAGAGAATGTGTGGAAACCAGGTGAGCTATTTCACCTCTCAGCGTCAGTGGAATGTTCGAATTCTAACGTCATTTTGTGTGGAGCTGGCTGAAAAGACTTCCCTGGGTAGCATACTCTAAATATGTCGATGGTGCATTTTGTTTACCGTGTGTTTGTTTTCAGTGTGGGCGAAATACGAATAAACTAGACAAATTGTACAAGTCTCCACTCACACTTTGGACGTCTTGGACGTTAGTCTCCTTCGCAGCCGTTTTTAGACTCGTCACGCAACGCTCCTCCCCACAAACAAAAGTTTGTGGGGAGGAGCGTTGCGTGACGAGTCTAAAAACGGCTGCGAAGGAGACTATTTGGACGTCCACTATTTTTAAACAATTATTCGCCGAAGGGGAAGTGATTATTGGTGAATATTCACCTCGACTTCGTCTCGGTGAATATTCACCGATAATCACTGAGCCTGAGGCGAATAATTGTTTTAGTATACAGGCATACACAGTTGATTTTTTCAAAAAAGAAAAGAAAAAGCATTGTACAACAGGAAAAAAATTATTTTATCAAAAGCGCGCGAACGACTGGCAGCCATTTTGTTCGTCTAGGTGATTATGGGCTGATTATCCGAGATAGCGGACCAATCAGAGCACGCGATTTTGTATAATCACCTGAGTATTTATACTAATTCACGTTATACCAAACACGCGAGCGAAAAATGTGAGATGCATAATTTTGCAATGATCGCAATGGAAAATTTTGTGAGAATCATGAGTACACGTGGTCCCAATTGATCAGCAGATCAACAACTTACTTCAACAGCAAATTAATAGAAATCGCGAAATTCTGAAATCCCTTTTTAAAATAACAATTTGGTTGGTATGCATGGACCGAATCATGATCTTCTTCACCCAGTTGTGGCTACACTTGAAGACATTGCAATTAACAGAAATGCTCCTAGAATCAAAACAGTAGAAGTGATGCACAAGCCTTAATTAATGTAATCACATTTTCCTTTATTGTTACTCTTGTTATTGTGAGACACATTTCAGACTTAACCAGGCCACTCACAGTTAGGCTACCTAAGAAAACAATGGATCTTCTCAAAGCAAGAGGAAATTGTTTTGTTAAAATAAGCATTAACAGATATGCAAACTGAACTTGATACCAGTTACTATTCCCTTTATGAAGAAGCTGTTACCCTAGCAAGATGTGTTTCAGTGCAGCCAAGCATATCCAGGATAATTCAGAGGCAATTTCACAGAAACAATGCACCAGCCCCAACCCCTGAAGACTATTATAGGATCAATTTGACAACAGAATTCCTTTACCGTGCTCTTGCACAACTGAGCAGCAGATGTTAAGATGGTGTTTTTGTGTGCTACAAAGGATTTTCAGTGATTCCTTCTATTTTGTTGGTTACTGACCCCATTTGGAAGGATAATGTTAGGGAATTTTAAAACCATTACAGACAGGATATTCCTAATTATGCAAGTTTACCACCAGAGCTTTTGTTGTGGGAAAGAATGTGGAAGGGGAAAAATGATAGAGGAAAAGACATCCCTGACAGCATAGATGCCACCCTTGACAAGTGACAAGGGTGCTTATTTGAATATATACCATTCTTCAAATCCTGATAACCATTCCCATTTCATCGGCATCTTGTGAAAGGTCCATCTCAACCTTCTGAAATCTAAAGACTTATTTTAGATGTGCAATGGTCCAGGATAGACTGAATGGATTAGCACTGATGCAAGCCCATAGAGAGATGGAATTAGACCTTGAACAAATAGATTTATTTGCTAATTTACATCCCAGAAGAATGAGAATAGAAAATATTTTAAATGAAGTATTTTGTACCAGGCAGATGATGTTTTGTAATATTCACCAATAAATCTTTATATTTTTTCCTCCATTCCCACTACAGGGTTCGTACAAAGTCTTGAATTCTTGAAAAAGTCTGGAAATTTGCAAACTACTTTTCCAGACCTGGAAAAAGTATGGAAATTAAATGCAAAGTCTTGAAAAATGGGATGAAGTCTGGAATTTTTCTCAAGGAGCAGCAGGCGTTTTAAGAACTAGCTGAAATTCACTTGAATTAATTTGACCAAACGGCAAAACACTCCACAGTAAATAAAATGGCGGTACGGTCGGAAAGTCCAGTCTCCAACGCCCCGCATTATTATGGTTCATTGTGTTTGCAATGCATCATGGTTTATTTGTTTCCTGCGTTAGTGGAGCGAAAAGCAATGCTTGTGCGCTTTCATGTAGCTGTTGTTCTTCCCTGGCTTTTCTTTCGCTTTGCAATAATGGGGAAGTTTGTCTTTAACGGAAAGTGGAAAGCAGATGAAAAATTTAAGGCCTGGATTGTAGCCGATCCTACGTCAAAGACCAAAGCGATGTGTTGTTTGTAATAAGGCAATTGATTTATTATTAGTTACTGAAAGCATGGGAGAAGCTGCTTTGCAAAGCCACATGATCGGCAAGAAACACAAGAAACTCATGGAATTGAAACTGTCGTCTCCTTCTGTTACACATTTCCTGTCTTCTAGTTCGGAAAATTTAGGGTAAGACCTAAGAGTAAAGTAAAGTTTACATTTTTCTGTGGTTCTTGAAATGTAGTTTTTTCCAGTTACGTTAATTCACTTTCATGTCTGGTATGCACAACTATTTTACTAAAAAATATTAAATCCGTTTTCCATTGAGTGTAACCTGGTTGTCTTGCTTTAAATATTTTGTTTTAATAATGTCTATTAAAAGCAACTTGTACATATACAAGTTGGACGCCATATTTCTTTTTTTTTTTTGTTTTGTTTTGTTTCCTTTGTTCCAGTCTTCATACAACCAAACGTCAAGATCCTACTGAAGTATTTCTTTATTTGGCTTGATGGATTTATTGCAATGTAATTTTATGTATAATTCAGTTTAATTCTTTGTCTAAATTTTTATCACTTGCTTTTATACTTTGTGTTTTTCGTTGTGGTTCAATTGATTCTTGGTGTAAATTTTATTTGCCCTTGTTTTTGGGTATGGCAATGTATAACAACAAATTTCAAGACCAAAGACAAAAGTCAAGTGAACCATAACATATGACATATAATTAATTTTTTCATATACAGTGCATGTACATGTATTCAGTTCCTTAAGAAAATGGGTAAATCATACAAGTTGATTAAGTAAGTTATACCACCGTAAGGTAAAAAGGAGGTGCTGACGTTTCGAGCGTTAGCCCTTCGTCAGAGCGACGAAGGGCTAACGCTCGAAACGTCAGCACCTCCTTTTTACCTTACGGTGGTATAACTTACTTAATCAACTCGTTTGATGTACCCATTTTCTTGTGTTTCAACTTCCCACCGACACAGCACCAGTTTCTTTAGAAACTATCCCCACAATATTCAGTTCCTTAGTTAGCGGCACATATTTTACAGGAGTGCAACTGCCAGAGCTGTATCTGTGGTTTCTACGGCACCAAATCAGCCTATTAGGAACTTTTTTAATGGAACAGAGGTCCTTTCAGCTGAAATTTACTGGGCTCTTCATGTTACAGATAAGCATTATTCCTTCAAAAGCTGTGACACTGTTGGGGATTTGTTTCACAACATGTTTCCAGACAGTACAGTGGCATCTAGGTTTTCTTGTGGTGAAAAGAAGTGTGCCTACTATTCTACATTTGGCATTGGTCCTTACTTTCAATCTCTCTTGTTATCCAAAGTTAAGTCAGCAAATGAGTATGTTTTACTCTTTGATGAAAGTCTTAACTCCAACCTACAATCCAAACAACTGGATGTACACATCCGCTTTTGTGAGGGTAGTCAGGTGTCCAGCCGGTTTTATACTTCAGGATTTCTGGGACATGCTGATGCAGACTGTTTACATGAAACGCTTTTGGACTGTTGCACTGCTATTGGTAAGCCAGGTTTGCTGCAGATGTCAATGGATGGTCCAAATGTGAACTGGAAAACCCATGAACTGCTTTCCACAAGTATTGAGGAAGAAACCAAAAAGTAGATGCTAAACATCGGGTCACGTGGATTACATATAATTCACAATGCCTTCCATTCTGGAAGTATGGAAACCAAGTGGGAAGTGGGAGAAACCTTGAGCTCACTCTACTGGTTATTTAAGGACTCACCCGCTAGGCGTGAAGACTTTGTTTCAATCACTGGATCATCTGTCTTCCCAAAACAATTTTGCTCACATAGGTGGGTGGAAAATGTTACTGTTCTTGAAAGGGCTTTGGAGATGTGGTCAGATGTAAAGCAGTATGTGGCTACTGTGAAACAAGGAAAGGTGCAAACCCCTAAGAATAAGTCTTTTAGTGTTGTTGCAGAAAGTTGTGGGGATGTCTTATTTGAAGTTAAAGCCAAGATTTTCCTGTCAATCGCTAATGAGGTGGCCCATTTTCTTAACCAATATCAGACAGACATGCCAATGTTGCCATTCCTGGCACCAGATATCTTCCAACTTGTCTTCAGTCTGTTGGAAAGATTTGTGAAGGAAGAAGCCTTGGCTGAAGTGACATCAACAGCTAAACTGGTCCAGCTAGATTTAACAAAATCATCTTTGCACAAAAACACCTCAGATATTGATATTGGATTTGTTGCAAAGAAATGTCTCCTAGATTTATAGCGCAAGAAGATTAGTGAGAAAGATTGCTACTCAGTGAAAGCTGATACCAAGACATTCCTCATCACCCTTGTGAAGAAGCTATTGTTAAAAGCTCCAATCAGGTATGGCCTGGTAAGGAACTTGGCATGGCTGCATCCTTTGGAAATCTGTTGTGACCAAGAGAGGTGTTTGGAGTATTTCAGTCGTTGTCTTAGGATTGTTTCGGATGCTCAACAGATTAAGCTTTCCAGTTGTGATAATATCATCAGGCAATATAAAGAGTTTTTCAGGGAGAACTCAGTCAACCCTGATTTTCAGTCATTCATTGTTGGTGAGTCACGGTTAGATGTGTTGCTTTATGACAGCATGGCCAATGTTACTGAGTGGGCTGATCTGTGGGAGGTAACCAAAAAGCTTCTCCTTCTATCACATGGACAAGCTTCAGTTGAACGAGGATTTTCAATCAACAAGGAAATCTCTGTTGAAAACATGACTGTACAAACATTGATTTCACAGAGAGTGATTAAAGACCATCTCCTGAATGTTGGAGGGGTTACCAAAGTCTCCTTAACTAAAGAGCTCCTTGTCAGTGCAAGTCATGCAAGACAGAGGTACCAAGCTCACCTAAATAAAGAGAAAAGAAAGAAAGAGGAGCACAAGAGAGGAGGGAAAAGGAAGGCTGCCTTGAGGAACTGGATAACCTAAAAGGAGTAAAGAAAAGAATGAAAGCAAACATTGAGGCACTGCTCAAGTCTGCTGACAAATTTGCAGAACAGGCAGAGTCGAATGTGTCTCAATGGCTTAAAGTGCTCTCAGAATGCAGGAAAATTGCATTCTGGGAGCACTAAATTTCAAATTTTCTTGGGGGAGCATGTCCCCAAACCCCCCTAGTTAAGTTGGGGCAAATCACTTATGTAAAATCCTGGATCCGCCCCTGACAAGGAATATAGTAGAGTACTTTAGCAGCATTAAAATTGGTGTTAAGCTTCTTCTGCAACTGGTACTGTAACAAGTTTAAATTTTGTCCACTCTTCTTAAACTCCTCAATCCGCCGAAATCTGTTATAATTTGACCAGGGTACAAAATCTCTAATTAGCACGTAATCATGACAATGACAATAGACAATGCAGATACAAACTGTCCGTAAAGCGGGGTTGACGATGTATGAGAGTTTGTCGCTCGGGACACAGTATTGACGGGTGTCCGTAATAAGCGGGTTAATTTTAGAAAAAATATATGAGCTTTTCGTCGGGGAAAACGAAACTGTCCGTAATGCCGGGGTGCCCGTAGAGCGGGGTTCCACTGTACTGTCAACAAACCTCTCACACCAACCTCTTTTTTTTTTCGTAATCAATTATGTATTTATTCAATTGACTTTGCTATAAGATTGGTCATGTCATTTGGTTTAAGTTTTAAGCAGGAGATTAAAGTGATGTTTCCTGGTACACAGGATCAATGTGTTATGATCTTAGTCAGGTAATATAGTGGAATAGAATGAATGATTATATAAACATTGAAGGTTTTGGAGCGCCATAAAACTACCAAGAATGAAGTATAAAAACATCCGAAGGGACTCGTACAAAACAACCCGTCGACATATTCTATCCGTCCGCTGGTTTGTAACATTTTTGGCGATACACTCCACGACAAAATATCTTTCTTATTCTTAGGCGAATAGGATCTTAATATTCCAACGTGAGGAAGAACCTTTTGTTTTTCGGTGTTTTTTCGATCGTTGTCACAACCCCCGGTACACACACAAATTATGATCGATACTGGTGACAAGACACTGGGTTTATTTCCGATATTATTTGTATTACTGAGCTTAGAAAAAAGCAGCCTGTACACACGTAAATACAACAGAAAAGGTTTCATCGATTCATCGAGTTATTTGCTCACGATTTATACCTAATTTTGTAATATTTCGAGACCATTAAGCGATGTCAATTTCGCAATAAACCTTACACAAACAAGGGGGGTTTATCGGTTGACTATATCACGTATATTTCACACCGAGTTACTCAAACAGCAAATTTACACTTTCGACTTATCTACAATGCTCAGACCCATATCCGATAAAACAGAGACGAAAAAGCGTTGATCTCTCTTCAAAATCGTTTTCTTCGACGTGGAAACAATTTTTCGCAATACATTTTCTCCTAGCGACTTGCAATGTTTGCCCCACTGGCGATCCCAGAATCCAACGGGATCCGATTACTGGCAAATCATTCATTGTGGCGCGAAAACCAGTCTAAGTGTTATCGTTCAAAGGACAAAATACCAGAGCTTTACAAAGGTTTGTTCGGAAACTGCCGTGATTTATTTTACGCAGAAAATTTCATTGGCACAAATTATGTTGCTCAACTTTACACTTCTTCGTTCTCCAGACATTTGTTAAAACCATGCCTCGAGAAACCAGAAAGAGAAAATCTCGAGGAGGAACAAGCAAGCAAACCTTCCATATCTTCCCTTGACTCTCTCGTAATAGAAGTTTCGGAGCCGCATCCATTCTCTAGCAATTTCGTGCGACTAGCACTTGTTGCAGGTTGTCCTTAGGCTTCATTAGTGGGTCTAGTGTCCTCGATTTAAAAATTCGTCTTGGTTGTAATACGACCCGCGGTGGCTCAAAGCCAAAGATCTTGCTCGTTCCACACTGAACCCCTCAGTTCCATCAGATTTTCGCCTCTTTGGCTTCTTCGAAGACGAAAACGGACAAGAAGATTTTTTGCGTTTTCGTCAGAACATAAGGAAGAACTCAAACTAAGCTTGTCAAGATCAAAAGCTAACTAGAGATAAAAACAACCTGATCAATATATGGCGTGTTCGTCTCTTTCGTTCAAATGAAATATGACACCGCAATTCGCATTATACACTTGACAACTGTCGGTGAATTTTAATTAGATATGACAGGAACTTGTCAACGCATCGTTGGGGGTTAATGAGATTCAAAAATAGTTTTTCTCTTCTATCTTAAAAAGTAAAAAAGCTTTTATTCCCATTTTTTGCAAAATATTTATCTCGGTCTTCTTAATTTTAACAACCAAATTTTTCTTTTTCCGTTAACTGCACAATAGTCAAGGGTCCGAATGTGAAGCTCACAAGTCAGCAACAAGGGGCTCAACTCTAGACCAAGGATTTGCCACATTTGGTGACGGCTCAGATTCAAGAGTGTCTTCAGTTGAAACCAAAAGCAATTTGCAGCAGTTACCTGAACTCTCAGCTCGGTATGGAAGAGTAATGCGTGGGGACTTGGATGAACGTCTGGTTACCAAAGCGAAAATCATACGCATCTTCACCAGCTCAACCTTTACAGGTGAGTGTAACATGCACTTGAACTGTGGTTGCTGGTTTCCTCAGACATGGACCTATAACGGTGGGTGCAGAAAGGAGCCCGCTAATGGTGCGTACAACACTGTAGTTTGGTGGTCACAAGTGGGTCCAACTTGCACTCTTGTACAGGTGGATTTTAAAAATATGCACTGTTATCTAACATGTACTCTAGCTACAGGTGCATGTTATAAGCACTCGCCTACTCTGGGTACAAGTGTGTACAACTACAACATGCACACGTGGTTTAGGTTACTGCTTCTATTGCTCTCCTGTACTATGGAGGAGATCTGAGGTCTCCTAGTGTCATGTATTATTTTTTCACCATGCGTACCATATACCATCAGGATGATTTCACAACCCATTCACCGTGGCATTTATTGTCCATTAAACAATTAGATTATGAGCTCGAGATTTCTATGCCGTGATAGTTGACTCGGGCTGCGCCCTCGTCAACTATCACCCATAGAAATCGAGAGCGAGTAATCTAATTGTTTTTTGTATAAATCTACCAGTCGTTCAAAACTTTGTCTTTTCTGGAACAGCCTCGACCAGTAGACTGTCTAAATTTTCTTCACGGACACTTCGAAAACGTGAAGAAGCGGCCGCCATTACTCTACTCACTATCTATCACAGAATAGATAGTGGGTAGCGTAGCCAATCAGAGCGCGGCATTTGTGATAGAACGCTAGTAGATTTATACTAATATAATATAGATAGGAACTGCGCGCGCTCTGATTGGTCAAAAACCCATGTTTTATTAGAGTATAAAACATAGAAAAAGCGTGTTTTATTGTCATTTCGACACATTACCTCTAATTGACATTTTTGTTAGAGAAACATTTTCTTTGAAGAAATTCATAATGGGGTTCTCTTCGAAGCAGCAGAAAGTTTTGAAGCTGAGATTAATATAATAACAAGAATACAACAAGAAGCGAAAACAGTCGAGACGTTGGTATAACATGGCGTCAGTTTGTCGATCTGTGAGCGTTGTTGTTTCTCCTCGCGGAGTGAAGAAATCTATATCATAAGGCAAATGAAGAAACCTAAGCCTTGTATTACACTGTGACAAAACATTCGAGAAATGAAGAAAACACTCGCCGGCGGCTCGTGTTTTCTACATTTCACTCGTGTTCTCAAATGCTCGTCGTATTTTATCACAGTGCAATACACGGCTTAGACTGTTAAACAATACGATGCATATGGACCTAGAGTAATGGAGGGTCGTAAGCTCGACTTCTGTTGAGAGATATTTATTATGCGTACGTAATTTGCTGAAAAAAAGTTATCTTTCCTTCATAATTTTTGCCAGATACGGCTGCTGAAAGAAATGCCCTGATGGAAAAAGTATATCCAAAGTTAAAAGAATTTGCACAAGAAAAAGGATATGAGTTCCAAGTAAGATGACTTGAGTGACATTACAAATAACATTGTAATTGCGTCAAACCCTAAACAGTCTTACGTACAGAATTGACCAAACAGAACTGATGTATATTGTGCGTAGCATTTTTGCTGGTTTGGGTGGCCATCTTCTTACAAGGACCTAATTCACCCAAGCCTAACCCCGCCCCCACCCCACCCCACCCCCACTTCCACACACACCGCACATAAAGCACTTAAGGTTCAGCTAAAAACATCATTCACACAACCTTACCTTTAACCTTAGCGTCAACGCAGACACCTCAGTCTATATTTACCTTACAGTTACTTCACAATAATCAGACATTATAAAAGCTCCAAGTGTTGTGTTTATTTGCGATAACCCAACCCGTAGTTGCTACTCATTTCCATGGTTTGACAGTGGCCTTATTAACGGGGCTCTTCTTTAAAACTATTTTTGTGCTTAACCTGTCACTGTCAAGACTTTTCACTCTTTAAGAATGATTCTTTAAGTGGCTGCACATGTTATTTACGAATTCTTGTATCAGCAGTATTCAGACATGTTGCATCATTTGGGTTGTGTCATAATTAGGTAGTTGACATGCGTTGGGGAGTAAGAGACGAATCCACAGACGATCACACGACAATGGAGTTGTGTTTGAAGGAGCTGAAGTCCTGTCAGGATCTCTCTACTGGTCCAAACTTTGTGGTAAGTATAATAAAGCTTCTAACCACTATACCTCTGGCAGTGAAACATATGATTGTTGGTGGAAAAGGTGGGTGGGTGGGGGGCCGTGGGGATGATATTAAAACCCAAACCCCGTCGAATTACATTTTGAAATCACTGGTGTTACTCATGCCGCAGTCAATTCTCTGTTAAAGTGTCTATATCGTTTTCTGTTGTTGTAGTTTTTTTTTGGTGGTTCTGTTGTGTACATAAAGAGTAGATACCTGTTCAAAAAAGTTTTTTTCGAATTCCATCATGTTTTTGCCCTGAAATCGTCGTTCAAAGTTCCTGTTTGAACCTTACCCATCAAACTTGACCGAGCTAGTAAGAGGCATGGGTCTATTCCTGGTTTGACGTCACAAACTGCTTGCATGCATGTTTATAAAGACTTAATGGAATGCAAATTAGTTTGGGAGGTCAAACTATGCATACCAGAACCACAAAATATCACAAGATGATATAGACACTTTAAGGGACTACCCTTGACTCAAGAAAAAGTGGTCGTTGATTGGAGGGGAAGACTATTCTGCGTGTCTGTGTGCCGGAGTCTCGAGCCTCCAGGTCGACCCTCGTTTTGCGAGCCTTGAAGAGATTCCTGCCAAAAAATCCAAAAAAAAGGCAATTACAGAAAGTCTGCCAAACTACCCAAATTGTTTTCCATGGAGTGGAAAGACCCTTCAATTTGTTTTTCCTGTGTGTAAAACCAACCTGTTATATATTTACTGACAAGCATATTTTATCTTATTTGTATTCATTGCATTGATTTCCTGCCTCAGGAAAAGATTTATCGAACTTGCTTTGGTTAAATACTTTGCAAATTGATCAGCTCGATAGTGACGCCATCATCTTGATGACCGCAAGTTAGCAGTTGTCCAGGTGGTTTATCTAAAAGAAAAAAAAGTCTAAAAATGTAAGACAAACACATTGTCGCTTAGTAGAAAAGTCAACATAATAAGGCAAAGAGTACGTGAGTCCAGTGATTATTACTACTTATTACCATGTCAATTGAAATGACGCAAATTTACAAGACATACAAAGCTCCTATGAAAGAAAACAATACTTCTTGTTCTTGTTCCATGGCTATTAGAATCACTGGTGTATTTCTTGTTGAATAGGAATACCTATCATACATTTCAACTGTTGAATTTTTTATGCAATTTGACCAAGATCTAGCATCATTCTTTGAGTTGTGTTAAGTATCTGTCAGCGCTATCTTAAAAACTGAACTTTGTCGAAACTTTGTTAAACATGAGTAACGGATTTCAGGTGGTCGATCACTTACCGGAAACACGAAACAAAGGGATTCGTGAAAATGGAAAGTGGTCGCGGTAGCTTAAGATATTTTTGAACAGGTTGCTTGAGAGAGAGGTTTTGAAACGGTGTTTGACTGAGAAGCAAAACAGTTTGTTACCTGGTGGTCGCTCAAGAGAAGTGGTCGCTTAATGCAGTGGTCGTTAAGAGAGAGAGTTGACTCTATTAGTAAACTGTCTCTGGTGGCCCCGCTGTATCGCATTTTACAGCGGACACACCTTTAAGTTCATAGAGCCTCGCGTCTCCATTTTCAAAAACTCAGAGGTTTCACTGCATCGTAATTATATATAGGTAAAGATATGTTTTAACATTGTTTTTCTGTATTAGCGCTTACGACTTTAAGTACTGAAGTATAAGTGTAGAAATGAAAAGTCGAAGGTGTGCATTATTAATTAGTATTTAATTTATGTTATCCGACCGTTTTGGTCTTCATGTCACAGATAGAATAAAAACTGCCAGAAATAAGAAATTGATATTAAACTTATTCGTCAAGAGTGTTGTTTAATCTGTAGTAAGTTTATTGTTTTACATATTAGACTTTTTTAGGTCACAAGTATGGATTCCGTCCTATTCCTTCCAAACTTATATCGTCTGAGTATGAACTGCTAACCGACGGTGTAACAGATAACGAGGAGAAGGCTCTGCTTCAAACTTGGTTCAAACTTGACTTAAACACGGTGCCGCCAGTGTATGTACTACAGCCAATCAGCTCCCAGATTCCAGGCTATTCTAGTGAAAACGCAGAAGAGAGAAAGGAGGCATTTAAACAATGGACTCACTGCTTCAGAACAATCCAGGGTATTTTGAGGAGAGAGGCAAAGAAACGATTGCATGATCAAGAACAAATTCATAAGTACTTCATGTCGGGTAATGTACCACAATACTTCGTACCATCTTTATCAAATTTCCAAGGATAAGTTGTGTCCGGGTAGACCATTTCCATGTTTCTATTTCCTGTCATTTCACTAAGCATGGAGTTTACTTGCTAATAAAGAAGAACATCAATACATCGTTTGTTTTCATTGACTTTTAGTAACTGAGAGTGAGATTCGTCAGGGAGTTCTGTGTTCACCGGATCCCGCGGGTCAGTGCTGTTGGATGGGTAGGATAATCCTGGATCTCCAAGATCACGTGCAAGATGTCAAAAGCCAGAACTTTATCGACATCGACGCAAGCACAGGGGAAATTGACACGGAGGCTCAAGAATATCTCACGGTCAGAACACAATGAACATAATGGTTCATGATCTTATTTTATAAAAATAAATGTCTTAAAATGATCAGAATTTGGAGGCTATCCTAGACTAGTTCATCCGTAGTGTAACTACACTATCAAAACTGCTATTCGCTAAGAATAATCCTTTTATGGTTGTGAGTAAAACTCACAATGTCCCTCGATTTTGAACTTACAGGCTAATGTCGAACGGCCAAGTAGACATGGTAAAAGGGTTCATTTCCAGAGAAGTAAACATTTTAGGAGGGGGACATTGGGGGGTACCCAATACCGCAATACCGTAAGAAAAAAAGTGCAAATACCGAAATACCGAGTGCAAAATCTACAAAATACCGATACCGCACTTTGAATCGGCCACGCTTAAAGTTGTATCCACCTAGTGCGTTCAGTTATCTCTCTTATGTGCCGATGTTTTCGTATCAAAGAAATTTTTGTAGAGCAACAATGATATGAAGCAAATCACGATTGGTTTGCTATGTTACGCGAACTTCGGAGCTAGTTATGACGAGAAGTGTGAACACCGTGACTTCAACTGAACCGCAAAATATGTTTTTTTTTACCGATTACCGTCAGTCAAAACGACGAAAAACCGCATACCGTAGGGCTACTGCATACCGCAATACCGTAGCTTGGGACTTGAATTACCGAAATGCCGCCTGAAAATAAGCCCAATACCGCAATGTCCCCCTCTTTTAGCCAACCCAGAACTTGAAATCAAACCCATGGAATCGCACGTGACCCAGATATCTGAGAATGATTCCGCAACTCGGTAATGGCATATTCGATAGCGACTATTTTCCTGCTCTGAAATCCTCTTAGTTCCTTACCCCCGGGTGGGGAATAGGCCCGGCGCTGTAAAAGCACTGTTGCAAAAATAAGGAAGTTTGCTAGAAGAAAATTTTCATGCCGTCTTGTTTTCACTTATTGAAATATAACGTCTGCTTCAGAAACTCAAGGACGACGTTATGAGATACCTGCCATGTTCAAATATCAAAACATTTAAAGTAAAATGGTGTTCCAATGGAATTTCACCCTCAAGTGTTGAGGAGCATGCTCAGTACATCAACGACCTGTGCAGAGAATTTGAAGAGCTAATGAAGGAGAGAATCACTGATGCTATACACCTACGTAACGAAGCAGAAGTTAATGATGCCTTATACGACGAAGTCATGCAGCACGTGTCATTCTGTCAGACCAAATGTCGCAATTTTTATGGACGAGAAGAGATTCTACAAAGATGCAAGGCTTGTCTAGAGGTAAATACGTTTTGCTATTCTCCAAGAGACACTATCAAAAGTTGCTAAGGAATAAGTTAAAAATAACTGCTATCGTGGTCCAAAATGGGCTATTACTATTTTTAAACTTCATTTATTTTTTTTAAATATCTTTTCCTATTTAAGCAACTAAACTACTAATGTCGAAGGTCCCCCTTTTCAGAGCAAACTGAATCCGTGATATAGAGAAGAAGAGCTGTTATTGCAGTTTGGTTTTAATACGTTTTCTGATCAACTTTTACCTGGTTTCAAACCCAAATATTAAGATCGATATTTAGTCCTATGTTTTCCACTGAATGATGTTTGTTTCGAGTCAACGTTGAACATTTCGTTTTAAAAGCAGCCATTTTGAAATTTCGTCCTATAAATATGAGCATAGTTGCTCATTAGTTGTCACCTGCATAGCCTAGCTGCAATAATTGCCTTGCATTATCCAGAATATCATGGGCTTGTCTATTTTTTCGGCCGTCCTTAAAAGGGTCAAAGACTACGAAACAAGCGATTTCTTCAGTGTACTGCGTGTTAGACCCATTATGTAGAACATAGAGATTACTTCATGGTTAGTGAGCGCGGACGATTTTTCTTCACGAGTTGTGAAGAATCCGAAACGAACGAGTGAGCGCAGCGAAAGAGTGAGTTTACTTTTCTTCACAACGAGTGAAGAAAAATGGTATGGGCGAACTAACCATGAAGTAATTTGTTTTTTTTTAGGTACTGAGATTTACTCCTTACAAAATACTACTAACTGATCATGAATCACGCTGGGCTAGAAAAATCAAGATACCACAACAAGGTGCAAAACGCACTTAGCAGGCTTTATTTTGGAGCATACCGAATCAACATCACAGTCGAGTTAAAAATGCGTTCAAAATTTACTTCTCTAAAATGATACAAACATTGCACGAACTGGAAAATTCTACTTTAAACCCTGCTGAAAATGTCGCTAGAAGAATAAGAACCAAAGACAGTTAAAAACGTTTTAAAATGACTCGTGAATGACTCAGGAATGTCTTGTGTACGGGAAATACAATGTAAAATTACCTTTTTGTTTTGATTTTAATGCGGCTCTTGCTTTTTCAAACGCGACGTCTTTCATGATGCTGTACCCGTAGTTTTTCTTTCTCAAATAACCGTTCAAAACTTGCAAAGAGAGAACGCAGCGAACTTGGCTCATAATCTTTGTTTTCTTTCTTTCTCACTGACAAATTCACTGATGAATGAATTGAACTCGTTTGAAGGAGTTTCTTCTACGGACCTTGATTCGCCTTTCAACGTCAAAAATTCTCAGTCAAGCGACGTGCTGTTCGGGTTTCTCTTCCTTATTTTTCTTTTCTTGATCTTGTATGAAGTCCTCGACTGAAGCTGTATCTACAAACCTAGAATTGCTTAGAAGAAGAAGCTGAGGGAGAAGCCATTATTGCTCACTTTTTGCCGACTTCATGGCCCCAAAATTGATCCCACTTCTATAACCAGTGAAAAATAATCGTCTCCGGCCTGTGATTGGTCGGAACATATTTTTTCACTAGTGAAGAAAATGGTCCGACCAATCAAATTGCTTCTAGTTTTTCACAGACTTTTTTTCTCTCCCAGCTTTAATTTGTAAGGAGTAAATCTCAGTACCTATGGAATAAAGCACTTTTCTCTATTTTTTTTAAGGGAGCCAACAACTGTCCTTTGGTAATCTACGGGCAGTCTGGCTGTGGAAAGACTTCGGTGGTATCTATGCTGGCAAAGGGATCCCGTCATTGGCTCAGTCAATCGGCAAATCTAATAATACGATTCATTGGAACAACACCAAATTCTTCACAAGGTCGTCTGATGTTATTGAGTGTTTGTCAGCAAATTTGCATTCTTTATGGACACGACCCTGCTTTCATTAGAAACGTAAGTCTAACAATGAAAATTTCGAACACTCGCGATTTATAACGAGTATGAGACCAAATACTCATCTCGAGAGTCCAATGATGGTTTTGCTCTGTTTTATTCCCAAAAATTGTCTGATCTGTGGTATTCCTGTAATGGTTTCGTTTGCTGAATTTTGTACTCCTATCAAGCGGCCGCCAGCTACTCCATTTCTGCCACCTGTTTTGCCCCTTTTTTTTGGAGACCGCAGTTTCCATATTGAAAAATGTTTTAGGTCCAAAATATGAACCTGGTTTTCTCATAAGGTTTCATTTGCCCTTAGATTGACATAAGGCAACAGTTTTTCAAGCCTTGTGCTAACTGCAAGTTAATCTGCACCAGCAGCCCTGATTAGGATACTGGTATTTCTGGTTTGAAGCGTTCTTTATCTTGGTTTTGAGGAAAACATTCTAAATGTCAACTCATACTCTGGTAGGTTCAGAGATGGTTTGACACGTGGTTTGTGTCTAGTGATCATGTAGGCAATCCATTGTTGGACTGGAATTTCCTGTGAATTGTTTAGTCGCGAGTTGTGCATGTTGTGTCCATTGCCATATTACGCGAGTATGCGATATTTCTTGATAGCGAATGCAACTTTCAATAATAGACCGGTTTACTATACACAGGAAATGAAAGAACTTCATCAGGACTTCGTGACTTGTCTTCGCTTGGCCTCTAAGGAGAAGCCACTCGTCATTTTCCTTGATTCTCTTGATCAGTTTAGTCTCGAAGACAACGCTAGACAGCTGGCCTGGTTACCAGTGAATTTGCCTATCCACGTGAAACTTGTAGTGTCCACTCTCCCTGATGCTCAGTACGAGTGCTTCCCTGTTCTGCAGGTACAATTTTTACAAGCACAAATTTGAGAGAAGGAAATACATGATTTCTTTTATTAACATACATATAGTAGTATTAACAACAAATATTAATCTAATATGAATACTATTTTTATTGGGTCAATATTATTGTTAGGTCGTAAACGGTGTATACTGGAGTGACTTAATGCTAACCATTACCTATCAGTTTCTTGACAAATATGTAAAAGCCTTGCCATGAAAGGCACCTTCCTTATACCGTTTTAATTTGTGCTCTTCATACTTATTTTGAATTAAGCTCCAACTTCCATAGGGACAAAAGATATCTCCATTCTGCATAACAGCGACGAAAACAGAAAGGAAACAGTAGAAAAGGGTACATTTTTTGATACAAAAATGACAAGAATATATTTACGTACCTTGGATTAGCGGTTTCTGAAAAAGCCTGAATAATTTGATCTGAGTTAATACTGAATATACTAAATAACCTGAAAAAGGAAATCTGTTCTGTTTCCTTGGGCAGCTTCCCAACTGTAATTCAACATCAAGTGCAAAACGTATGAATTGCACGCAATGATAGTTAGCTTTACGTCACTCAAGTATGTTCATCGTTCTATAGTTAGATGTAATAAATCACATCTCCTGTCCGTATCTAGATAAGCTTCCAACACCAAAGAGAATCATTTCCATTGGGAGGGAACGGTCATTAAAGTAAAAATATCAGTAAGAGTCTCCAGTTGGGAGTTGGATAGTAACTCTAAAGAAATGATAAATTCAGTGCTATGCTGTGGTTGTTGATTTTGACGCACGGTCAATCTACATAGTTATACTGTCATGTTCCGGTCTAGATGCGGTGTAGAACTAATCTTGTTTCCAATCATACTTATCCCTATAATGACCTTGTAATGAGAGGCCACAAAACGTGATTGAATTGTTTTCATTTTTAGGCATTGTTGCCCCTGGAAAGTTTTGTAGAAGTTCCGAAGTTACCAAAAGATGATGCCTTCCAAATCATCAACAACTGGTTAAAATTTGAAGGAAGAACACTCCCGCCTGCTCAGAAAAAGATTGTACATGAGGCAGTGCAAAAGTGCTCATTACCACTCTTTATCAGAGTTGCGTTTGATGAAGCGTTTAGATGGAAATCCTACTCCCCGCTATGTGAGACTGTCCTTCAAGACACCGTTAGAGGTAGCTACGTGTTGCTTTGTGTTACTTTGAATGAGATGATACCCTTTGCCATTTTTAAAAGAGGCTTCTATTCAGGTTTAGTGGATGTAATATGATTGTCAAATCAAAATGAATAATTAATATTAAAACCTGGTAGCAGTTCATCCAGAATAGCTCACAGAATAGTTCAGAATAGTTCACTCAGAATATATTGTTTCGACCATGACCCGTTTAGGAACGGTTTGTTTTGTGGCTTGCCAGTGATGTGGTATGTTCAGTGGTGTTTTAGTATGTCGCATGCCAGCGATGAATTATTATTTGTTACTGTATTTCCATTGATGTTTTGGTCTGTGCTCTGTCCAGTGATACTTAAGTATTTACCTTGTTTGGGTAATGTTTTAGTCTGGGACATGCAAGTAATGATTTGTTTTGTACTATGTCCAGTGATATTTTAATATGTGGTATGTCCAGTGATATTTTAGCATGTGCTATGTTGGATGATGTTTAAGTCTGTGACATGCAAGTAATGATTTGTTTTGTACTATGTCCAGTGATATTTTAATATGTGGTATGTCCAGTGATATTTTAGTATGTGCTATGTTGGGTGATGTTTAAGTCTGTGACACGCAAGTAATGATTTGTTTTGTGGTATTTCCAGTGATATTTTAGTCTGTAGCACACTGGTGGTGATTTTGTTATGAAGCATGCCCAGGAATGCGTTAGTCTAGCCGTGACGGATGTCCTCCTAAGTTCTGTTTGGGTGTTATAGGTCTGTGTTGGGTGAGATGGCTTTTGAAAGTTGACCTATAGTTTTACAAGGGGGAGAGCTTGCAAGTGTGCCTATTCAATACAAACAAGAAAAAAACTCGACTTCCATAGAAATCATCTAGCAACAGTGAATCTACAAAAAGGGTGTAGAGATAAAAACGTGACAGCTGTTCACTATCTAACATGGAAATTGTAACCTCAGTACCCGATCAGTACATTGGCTTTCTTGTAGGTCAAAGCAGGTTTTTTTAAGTACAGTTAGAAAAACTTTAAAGAGAACATATAGCTGTGGTAGCACACATACAATGCAGCTAAGGGCTAATTATTTAATTCGTAGGCGCCATTGATGCACTGTTTGAAAGAATTGAACGTCAACACGGACAGGTCCTGGTGCGAGGTGCTCTTGCATATATAACTGCTGCAAAGAGCGGTCTTACTGGAACTGAACTGGAGGACTTACTATCATGCGACGACAAAGTGCTAGATGACGTGTATCAGTACTGGACACCTCCCATACGACGTATCCCTCCACTACTGTGGGCACGAATTAGAGGCGACCTAGAAGGGTACTTAGTGGACAGAGGGGCTGACAATGCTAGTGTGATTACATGGTACCACCGGCAATTCATTGAGGCAGCAAGAGCGAGATATCTGTCATCGAAAGAAGAGACGCTGTTTATTCACCAAGCATTGGCAACTTATTTTCTGGGCAGTTGGGCCAGTGGTAGAAAGAAACCATACAAAGCGAAAGACGGCGAGAATCTGGAAGCTGATCGCTTCGTTGCGCAGCAGCCTTGGACTTTTAAGAAGGGAAGAAAACGAGATAATTTTAATTATCGTAAGATAAGTGAACTCCCCTATCATGTCACCCTTTGTAATGACGCCGTCACACTGAAAATGGAGGTTTTGTGTAACTATGAGTTCCTTTACACTGCTTTGCAGTGTTCGTCGCTACGAGATGTTCTAGATGATTTTGATTTTGCTCTTCAGTACATGGATGATGACGATATTCGACTTGTTAAGGAAACATTACAATTGTCTACATTTGCCATTCATCAGCATCCCGCTCAGTTGCCATCGCAACTCTTAGGACGAATACCAACTGATTATCTGTCAGAATATATAAGTTCACTTCTGAGTCAAGCCAAGAAACCAATGCAACCTTGTCTCGTGCCAAGTGCGGTGTGCCTGACGTCACCTGGGGGTCCTCTATTGCATTCACTGTCCGGACATGATCAACCAATATCAGTGCTTGCTGCAAGCATTGATGGAAAACTGATAGCTAGTGCCTCTGATGACCTTACCTGTATGATTTGGGAAGTGGATTCTGGTAGATTGATGCGGACTTTGGAAAATGTCGGTGAGGAGATGTACTCTTCTAAGATTTATATACTTAAAAGTATTGCAAATGACAAATGCGTTAAGGTGTTGTTTAACGGGCGGGAGGGAAAAAACTGTGCCTGAGGTCTTGTTCGACTCCGGGCCGTACTCAAGACCAAGGGCACAGTTTTTCCCATACGGACCGACCTAGCCCGGTAAATAATTTATTATTTATTTGTATCTTCGCTTGTTATATCGGCAGTGACATACCGATTTTCCTCTTAAGAGAGCTGTTCATAGCCAGTTCACTACTTTTCTTGTAGAAATTACAAGCTGTCCTTAAATTGTGTATTTGTTCATGTCATTTAAGGTCCGGATATTTGGTCTGTGGTTATATCTCCCGACAATTCAGTAGTCGTGATATCAGCTGTTGGTTCCATATCGGCCTGGAAGCTTTCAACTGGTCAAAAGATGTTTGCTGTAGAAGGGCATCATTTTTCTGCTTCAGTATGTGCTCTTGAGAAAGATGACACTGTTTTAATTGCTGCGATTATGAATGGAACACTCAGATTATATAACCTCAAAACAGGACGAATTCTCCGAGAAATTCTCGACAACGAGCTCCAAACGCACAACGAAATGCGCTCCTCCTTTGCGATGTGTGCCTATGGTAGTCACAGAATACTTTACGCTGAGCGAGGAAGTTTACATGGTAGCACAGGGATCCCGATTCGATCGATGGATATTAACACTGGAGAGATCGAAAACATTTTACAAATTAGTCAAAACTACGTCATTCATTTTATCGCTGTTACTAAGCCCGGTTTGTTGTTAATTGTGCTAAGTGAAGAAGCTTCAACTTCAAGGAAGGGATCAGCTACCCAAAGTACATTTGCCCAGTTGCAGCTGTGGGATGTTTCAATGAATACTATGTTGCAAGAGCTAACGAAAACGTCGGAAAAAGTCCGTTGCTACTCTTTGTCAATGGACAAATCAAAAGTCTTGACACTGGGAAATTCAAGGTTTTCCAACGCTGCAAACATTTTCACAGCGGAAATAAAAGTCTTTGACGTAACATCTTTCAGCACCGTTGTGCGAATACTCAATTATCCAAGCTCTATCCACCTCATCGAATTCATAGACATCAATCATGTTGTCACCGCATCCCGTGATAAAATTGTAAGAGTGTGGGATCTCGAGAAAGACGTAACCACAGCTTCAGATCCAGAATGCGATGAAGACGTTGAGCAGGAGATTGTTGATGTGTACGGTCATTGCGCTCTTTGTTGGGAGAGAAGTGGCGTGCGCATTATAGATTTGCAAACGGGACATTTTGTTTCATTTGTCAATGGTGCACAACCACAACTGGTATTTGTTAACGATAACGAAGTTATCCTTGTGTCGTCCGGAACTCTGTACCTGTATAACGTAACAGAGAGAAAAATGATTCACCGCTTTGGACGTGATGTATGTGAAACTCTCAGGAAAAGCTGTTTTGTATACCAACAAAAACAGGCTATTGCCGTTGCTAGTGATCAGCGGTCTCTTTGCGTGTACGACATCGGGAATGGAAGACGTTTATCTGACATACCAGCGAAAGACGTCATACTCAGGTCAGTTGGAATGAAAATTAGATTTTATTATCATTTGCTTGATAAGGTCTCTTATTGATAATAGGAGTTATAAGGACAATTGGTCAAGTAGAGGGCGTGTTCTGCAGAATACGAGCTGGGAACCAAAGTTTGGATGTGAACGTTTTGTAAACCGGAACGTGAAGAAATCATGATACAGTAAAAACCTAACTGCTACGTATCTACTGTAACGACTGCATTTGTCAGGTGACTTCTTTGAAGACAATTGATCTTACTTACTCACTTACATACTTGCTTTCGCTCAGTGAATTAATGCGTAGCGGTGCCAAGAATTCACTGAAATGAAACAAAAAGTGTTTGTAAGGAATTTTGCCTTTCTTGGTGTTTTCTTTTCTGTTTTAGCCTCCTTAGCGTTCGCTGTTCCTAACTGTATTAAAAATAGCAAGGCTACACACTCGGTTTTCGACCCAGCCGAACTCGGGGGCCGTATGCAGCCTAAAAATACACTCTATCGGCAATTGTTTTCAGCCAGAGTGAAAAGGCATTGGCCTATCTACCCCAGGGAATGTATCAATTCCGAAAAGCCTCGAGCATCTCGCTGAAAATGAGCAAATTCTACCGACAAATTTCCAGGCAGTTTCTTTCTACTCAAGCTTGCTATAGCGAACCTTGCAACGGTGGTAAATTTCACCCCTACCGGGGGTGACTCAGTCGAGTTTTATCCAATGCGGGTGAAGGGTACGTAGCAAGCAAAAATCAACTGAGCCTTATAAATATCAGACATCAATTTTTTCTTAATGATAGAGTCACGTGTCGAGAGCTTGGGCCGCTTGTGGTGCAATTTTTCTATTGTTCTGCCGACCAAACTTTCGCCCATGAAAAAAAAAACTGATTAAATGAACACCCTTCTGCAGTCCTGCCTTAATTTACTTCAAATGCTTGAGGAATCAGTTACTTGTTTTTGTGAAGCTGATATATGGTTAGATTAAACAAGATACCGCCGTTGCAGCTGGAGGTAAGTGGAAGGGTGTTAAGTCAGGTGTCAGTTGTTGTTTTTACTTTAGATATTCTTAAGAAATTACTTGGAATATTTTTCCTTTCCGACATAAAGCTTTTGACTGCCTCTTGTGTTTTAGACTAGTACATAGTTCAGACGGGAAAATCTGCGTTTGTGGGCACAGGACGATTGCTGACGAGAACCTAGCAATGCCTTCATATATGTATTCCGTGTGGAATATTGAGCGGAAAGTTTGCATCCGAGAAATCCAGCTACAAGAGGCTGAGGCAGACTTCTACGGTCGGTATATGTTCATGCACGACAAACAAGTTTTAAAATATCAAAACCAATACTGTCTAAATTCAAACCATTCCCCAGGTTTCGTAAAAAGACCACATAGACCGCCGACCGGTTAGCTCAGTTGGTAGAGCACCGGACTACCGTGCGGGAGGTTGCGGGTTCAAACCCCGGCCGGACCAACATTCAGGGTCTTAGAAATAACTGAGGAGAAAGTGCTGCCTTTGTAATGACATCTGTAAATGGTTAGACTTTCTAGTCTTCTCGAATAAGGACGATAAACCGTAGGACCCGTCTCACAACACTTGTTCCTAATAATCTGTGGGACGTTAAAGAACCCACACACTGTTCGAAAAGAGTAGGGGAAGTAGTTCCCGGTGTGGTGGCCTATCTCTACGTCTGGTTTCATCTGACAATTCATGCATGGGTTGGGTGGGTGTGTGAGATCATATATGGACTGATAGCGGCAGCCAGAGGCGCCTTTACATGCTGACGTCCGATCTCACCCAATAGAAGTGTAAAGCGCCTTTGAACATATTCATATGGAAAAGTGCTCTATATAAATTCATTATCATTATCATTACATAGTAAAGTTCAGTTCTATTTTACTGCTTTGAGAGGGAAGGGAGTCAGAACTGTTCATATGAGCAGTCATTCATTTATTCGATTGTGCTTTTGAAGCGCAGGGGAAGTGCATCAAAAGAACCGATTCTGTCTTTGGACAGCTGCATTCTGTACTGTTTGCCCTTATTTCTTTCGTTATCTTGCGATCATTTGTTATCATTTTATTTAATACTAGAAATGCAATTGACAGAAGATGGCCAGTATCTGTTGGATGTGGTGTATGATCCCTGCAAAAACATGTACCGTGCAGTTGTTTACGACCTACCAAGTGGGAGACTTATTTTCCACTCTGCAACAAAGTTTCATGTCCATTCGTCGGCCATAGTTTTAAGGAACGAAAGCCTCCTTCTGGGACTCTTTGATGGAACGATGGAACTTTACAACCTTGGAACTGGCTCACGCTTACACGTGGTCACAGCACATGTTGGAGCTGTTCACCGAATATACACAACTAAAGATGGAATCATTGCAATGACAACGGCTGGAGGACTGGACTCCAAGGATCGATCGATTAAAATGTGGTCTCTCGAGAGTAAAAAGATTGAACTGTTGGCCATGTTTACTCCTGATGCCAAGATTTCGTCCATGACTCTCACAGAGGATGGCAAGTTTGCTGCACTAGAAACTACTGAGGTTACGTCATTTGAACTCGTTGGTGAAACGAATAGCAGAAAACAGACACCTAAACTCACAAGACCGACATTTCTGCGTAGTTTCCTGGTAGATTTGAAAGACTTTAAAGTTTTCGACCGTTAATAGACCTGCACATTCTCAGTGTACCTAGAAGTTGTTTCACATTTATCAAGGCTGAAGCAATCGTATTCCCAGAAAAACTGACCCTCTTGATATGACATCTAATAGATTCCTATCATTTGATTGGTGGCTTCTATGTCACATTACTATAGTTATTTGCCTTGTATATATTCACGTATAGTTTACCAGTACGTCGTTACGTTTCCTGTGCAATCTGCTTCCATTTACCGTGAAATTTGGTTCCATGCAAACAATTCAGTTATCATCATAATAGCATTTGACTACGAAAAAGTTGTCTCTCTTCTTTCCTCTGCCCTCGTAAACATTTCTAATGAGAGGGCAAACTCGAAAAGCGATATCATTCTGCTAAATATCTTTTCATTCGTTTCAATAATATAGTTGTTGAATTCTATCAACAATGATATCCACGCGCGACTAATTAACAGTGAGACTTTGAGGACCCTATGGGTAACTAGTCTAGTAGCTCATAGAAAACGAGGACAAGTGCTCTAGTTGCTTCAGTAGAAACCATCTAACATACGACTCTCATTTTTTTTTCACTATGGAAGTGCATTATTCCTCGCGAAGCGAGGCCGAAGGCCGAGCGTAGCGAGGTTACTAATCGTGTCGCTTTCGGTCAGACCACGTGGCTCGCAAGCCCGAGTAAATCGAGCCGAGAGGTTTTATATATGTATATATATATATATATATCTATATTTTAAAGGTGTCCGTTCGCAGGCCAGGTTACCTGGCAATAGTAGCGCACTTGAGAACTGCTGAACCGCCATTTCGAATTCCGTGATGCCTTTTTGAAAGAAACGTAAATTTTGTGGAAACCGATTTCACTCGTCCTGGAAGTACATCCCAGCAAGATGATCTCCGAGATATTCAAGAAAGATTAGCTCGAGATCGTCGCCGAGTAAGTTCGAATACCGTGAAAATCAACACAAGGAAAGCACGACTCAAAGCAGGGATAGAGAAACGACAGCGGGGAGAATAACGACAGACATCCGTCATCGCAGCAACGACAAAAACTGCTCGCTCTAGAAAAAGGCAAACGAAACAGCAGGGAAAAGGACCAGGAATTCAACCAAGTTAGTTTGGAATTTGAATGTGTTATTGATAGAAATACAGAACATGAGTGAACGATTACATAACGAAATATATTAGCGTACTAAATTTAGCAAAACGGCTTAGAAGGGAAACCGAGTAGAACGAACTTCAACGATTGGAGATGTCTCTGGAAAATAATTCTACTAGAAATACGACTCCCGCAAAAACCTCGCGAAGCTAGTTTTTGAAGAAGTCACAATGCTTTTATATTTTATTTTTTATATCAGCGTAGTCCCCATTATTTTATTTGTTATGCTGTGTTTGGTACATAATTAGTGACACCTGGTGCAAATTACATGATCAGTATACCGGTCAACACAGTGCTTAAAAATTGACCTTCATTTAGCTCTTTCACTGCCAATGAGATTGCACCAGAGAGAATAGAAGTAAAATTATTTATTGTCTTGACAGGGAATACAGAGTCAATGAAGTACCACAATATTCACTTAACACAAATTGAAAATGATTGTAAATCTTTTGCAGGTGAAGTCTTGAAGAGTTGATATGAATGCTTGTGTTTACCATGGTGTAAAAACCTGTTTTTTTTTTTATTTTTAATCTCTACTGCTTTGTCTTCTTTGTTGTACATCCCTTTTAAACACAATATGTTCTTACACTGAGGATGAGTTGAATGCTCCAATTATTTTTGGTTTATGTTTTTTGGTTATATTTGCATGAGATTCATTGTAAGAAGAATCTTCTGATTAGATAATTTATTGTCTACTGCAGTCATTATTTCATTGCTAGGTATCCACAATTGAGAGCATTATGAATAGTGCATGTTTCAATTTGTGTACTCTCTTCAGTTGCAATGGTACCCCCAGTGGTAGATAGAAAAATTCCTCTTCCCTCAAAAGAGATGCCATATCAACAGAAGTGTGAGATACAATCTCATTACATCCAAAAAATAAAAATTGGGGGTAAAACAATTGGATTCTACAAAAGCTTTGAATAAAGGTTTGGTAATAGTGAGTGCCGACTGTATAGTATGTGGTTGCGCTACTTTTAGGTCATATCATAAAAACAATACATGTAAGAAAGAGTTATTGAAATCTAAATATGTTGAAAAAGATTGCTGCACTATGTACTCCTGTAAAAAAATAATGTGAAATCAACATCAATCAGTCAAAAGTATATACCACATGAAAGTTTAATTGTGCTGTTACAGAAACAGGCAAAATATCCATACCCAACAAGAGAAGATTATATTATTTTGAATATATGCAAATTTCTATTATAAAAACTGCAGAAGGAAGATTTAATATAAGGATGGCATTTCATCGAAAAAGTCATGGCAGCCAGAGGAATTGAACTGTTACCAATGATATATAGTAATGAGAAGCACTATCATTATATTATTATCATTATTATTATCATTACTATTATTATTACTGGAATTTATATTATTATTATTAGTATTGTTATATTTTTTACGTTAAACATAATATATTTTTATGGGGTGGGATGCATGTCCTAACCTTTGTAAAGGTATTGTTACTCTACTACCACAAGCAATACAAAAATCTTCTTAATAGGCTTTCCATCAGAGGTGGTAGTAATCAAAACAGCTCCAAACAATACCATTTCTTCTTAAAGGCTTAGAATCTAGTGCGGTTATTTGTCTATAAAGTTTGTGTGGAAAATCATTATTGAAAGCATAGGGCATTTAAAAAACTTGAAACACTTGTTACTACATACAGCACACTTGCAATGAATATGTGAGAAAGATCACAAACATTTTGGCATTACAAAATTTATTTTATTCTTTATAAAGTTTTTCCAACGTAAAATGTTAACTGTATGTTGTAGTTGTTATTAAATATTGATATTTGACATCATAAAAATGAAGTAAACAGCAGAAAGTGACAAGGTTAATATCTTAATTACGGCTTGAATTAACATTTCATTTGTGGGAAATGGGCCAGGTTTTTTAGATTGCAATATTATCAGGGGGGGGGGGGGGGTCCTTGAACTCTAAGGTAAAACTGACCCATTGTGAAAAGGCTATGAAATTTGCTGTCTATGCGTAATATTATTGAAACCTTCCAATCAGAGAATACATACATACATATATATATATATATATATAGCAAAGAGAAATACTACTCAGAAGTAAGTTATAACATTTGCTTTATTTTCAAATGATCGCATTGATCACTGATGATATTGCAGAACCAGTACTTTATAGTGACACTGGGTATATATTCTGTTGAAAATGCTAAACATAACTGCTAGATCAAGAAAATTGACAATATTTTCACTGTTGCAATGATATCAGATCACATCGTTGTAAATGATTGTTATAACAACTGTAACTCTCTGTGTTGGGAATTTCTTCAAAATGGAAACGCTATCGTTTTAATATGAAAAATACCTACTTACATTCTCTTGTAATCTGTTGGTCATCTTCCGATTCCGTTTTTAGACTAATAGAATTATTTTCCAGAGACATCTCCAATCGTTGAAGTTGTTTCTACTCGGTTTCCCTTCTAAGCCGTTTTGCTAAATTTAGTACGCTAATATATTTCGTTATGTAACCGTTCACTCATGTTCTGTATTTCTATCAATAACACATTCAAATTCCAAACTAACTTGGTTGAATTCCTGGTCCTTTTCCCTGCTGTTTCGTTTGGCTTTTTCTAGGGCGAGCAGTTTTTGTTTTGCTGCGATGACGGATGTCTGTCGTTATTCTCCCCGCTGTCGTTTCTCTATCCCTGCTTTGAGTCGTGCTTTCCTTGTGTTGATTTTCACGGTATTCGAACTTACTCGGCGACGATCTCGAATTAATCTTTCTTGAATATCTCGGAGATCATCTTGCTGGGATGTACTTCCAGGACGAGTGAAATCGGTTTCCACAAAATTTACATTTCTTTCAAAAAGGCATCACCGAATTCGAAATGGCGGTTCAGCAGTTCTCAAGTGCGCTACTATTGCCAGGTAACCTGGCCTGCGAACGGACACCTTTAAAATATATATATATATATATATATATATATATATATATATATATATATATATATATATATATATATATATATATATATAAATATAAATATATAAAAACTCTCGGCTCGATTTACTCGGGCTTGCGAGCCACGTGGTCTGACCGGAAGCGACACGATTAGTAACCTCGCTACGCTCGGCCTTCAGCCTCGCTTCGCGAGGAATTAGTCTAAAAACGGAATCGGAAGACGACCAACAGATTACAAGAGAATGTAAGTAGGTATTTTTCATAATAAAACGATAGCGTTTCCATTTTGAAGAAATTCCCAACACAGAGAGTTGCAGTTGTTATAACAATCATTTACAACGATGTGATCTGATATCATTGCAACAGTGAAAATATTGTAAATTTTCTTGATGTAGCAGTTATGTTAAACATTTTCAACAGAATATATTCCCTGTGTCACTATAAAGTACTGGTTCTGCAATATTATCAGTGATTAATAAGATCATTTCAAAATAAAGCAAATGTGATTACTGAATTCTGAGTAGTATTTCTCTTTGCCATATATATATGTATGTATTCTCTGATTGAAAGGCTTCAATAATATTGCGTAGAGAAAACAAGTTTCATAGCCTTTTCACAAAGGGTCAGTTTTACCTTAGAGTTCAATGACCCCCCCCCCCCCCCCCACTGATAATATTGCTATCTAGAACCCCTGCCCTTTTTCCACAAATAAAAAGTTAATTCAAGCCTTAATTTGAAAAGTTAGAGATAACATATTAACTTTGTTACTTTCTGCTGTTTACTTTATTTTTATGATGTCAAATATCAATATTTCATAACAACCACAACATGCAATTAACCTTTTACATTGGAAAAACTTTATAAAGAAGAAAATAAATTTTTTAATGCCATAATGTTTATGATCTTTCTCATATATTCATTGCAAGTGTGCTGTATGTAGTAACAAGTGTTTCAAGTTTTTTAAATGCCCTATGCTTTCAATAATGATTTTCCACACAAACTTTATAGACAAATAACCGCACTAGATTCTAAGCCTTTAAGAAGAAATGGTATTGTTTGGAGCTGTTTTGATTACTACCACCTCTGATGGAAAGCCTATTAAGAAGATTTTTGTATTGCTTGTAGTAGTAGAGTAACAATACCTTTACAAAGGTTAGGACATGCATCCCACCCCATAAAAATATATTATGTTTAACGTAAAAAATATAACAATAGTAATAATAATAATATAAATTCCAGTAATAATAATAGTAATGATAATAATAATGATAATAATATAATGATAGTGCTTCTCATTACTATATATCATTGGTAACAGTTCAATTCCTCTGGCTGCCATGACTTTTTCGATGAAATGCCATCCTTATATTAAATCTTCCTTCTGCAGTTTTTATAATAGAAATTTGCATATATTCAAAATAATATAATCTTCTCTTGTTGGGTATGGATATTTTGCCTGTTTCTGTAACAGCACAATTAAACTTTCATGTGGTATATACTTTTGACTGATTGATGTTGATTTCACATTATTTTTTTACAGGAGTACATAGTGCAGCAATCTTTTTCAACATATTTAGATTTCAATAACTCTTTCTTACATGTATTGTTTTTATGATATGACCTAAAAGTAGCGCAACCACATACTATACAGTCGGCACTCACTATTACCAAACCTTTATTCAAAGCTTTTGTAGAATCCAATTGTTTTACCCCCAATTTTTATTTTTTGGATGTAATGAGATTGTATCTCACACTTCTGTTGATATGGCATCTCTTTTGAGGGAAGAGGAATTTTTCTATCTACCACTGGGGGTACCATTGCAACTGAAGAGAGTACACAAATTGAAACATGCACTATTCATAATGCTCTCAATTGTGGATACCTAGCAATGAAATAATGACTGCAGTAGACAATAAAATATCTAATCAGAAGATTCTTCTTACAATGAATCTCATGCAAATATAACCAAAAAACATAAACCAAAAATAATTGGAGCATTCAACTCATCCTCAGTGTAAGAACATATTGTGTTTAAAAGGGATGTACAACAAAGAAGACAAAGCAGTAGAGATTAAAAATAAAAAAAAAACAGGTTTTTACACCATGGTAAACACAGGCATTCATATCAACTCTTCAAGACTTCACCTGCAAAAGATTTACAATCATTTTCAATTTGTGTTAAGTGAATATTGTGGTACTTCATTGACTCTGTATTCCCTGTCAAGACAATAAATAATTTTACTTCTATTCTCTCTGGTGCAATCTCATTGGCAGTGAAAGAGCTAAATGAAGGTCAATTTTTAAGCACTGTGTTGACCGGTATACTGATCATGTAATTTGCACCAGGTGTCACTAATTATGTACCAAACACAGCATAACAAATAAAATAATGGGGACTACACTGATATAAAAAATAAAATATAAAAGCATTGTGACTTCTTCAAAAACTAGCTTCGCTAGGTTTTTGCGGGAGTCGTATTTCTAGTTTTTTTTAAGCGCGGCAGTTTTCGCTACTCACCATCTCTCATTCCTCGCGAAGCGAGGCCGAAGGCCGAGCGTAGCGAGGTTACTAATCGTGTCGCTTTCGGTCAGACCACGTGGCTCGCAAGCCCGAGTAAATCGAGCCGAGAGTTTTTATATATGTATATATATATATATCTATATTTTAAGCTGCAAATATTGTATTGCATTCTGGATCATGTTCGAAACTCTTCAACTGTACTATCAAAACCGCACCTCAACCCTTCGTGATGACGTTGCTCAACAAAATTTATTCGTGTATTTGCAAAAAGTCGAAATGGCAGTTTATTCTTTGTAATGTTGATTCACTGATTAGTGAACCATGGATTTACACGAGACGAATGGAATTGAAAGTAATTCCGGTGAAGATGACCATACGCCACAGCTGTACTGAATCACTCAGCTAAAGAGCGAAAGAAAGCAGTTACAGTTGCAAGTTCGAAGTGAATGCAAATGTTGGCGCTGTCAAATTAGCCGTCAATGTCTTGTTTATCTTTTGTCGGACCCGGTGACAAAACAACCTTTCGAACTGAAAGTTTTGTTGAACGCCAAGTACCGCGATTATTATACTAATTTTGAATGAAACTTATAAATCTAATCAAAGTTAACGACAGCAGCAATAATCTAGCAGGAAAAAAAACGAAAACGGCTCATCCGCGGTGTAAAAACCTGTTGCGTTCACGAGTGACGTTGAACAAAGAAAACAAAGGGTCCAAAGGAAACAAAACAATAGAGACTAGGAAAATAATAGTGAAAAATAAAAATAAAAACGAAGAAAAACTTCACAGGGTTTTACCGCCGAGGTAAACCCACGAAAACAAAACAAAGCAAATTTAGCGCTTGAAAATATTTTTTTTTCAGTTTTTTCTTTCCAGCAACGCATAACGCAAACATTTCGTAAACCATCTAGCAATCGTCACAACGAAAATATATCCAATTTGATGTTCCTCTGTATCCCTTTCATAGAAGAGAAACTTGAATGAACTGAGAAACATTCACTGGCACAAGCAAAACTCACAAGACACGTGCATTCTGACATATGATGGTTTGGGATGGACCACTTTTTAACTCGTGGATACGCGGAGCGTATATTTGCGAGTTTTTGTGGGGACTCCGATATGCAAATTGTCACTCACTCACTCACTCACTCCGGTGTAGACACTGTTCGTAATTAGTCGGATAGAACTCGGGAGCACCGATATGAAGACGACAATTGTCGTCACCGAAGTCTGTTGATCAAAGTTCACGCTGAAAGTATATCGTACCGGTGCCAGAGTTTGTGGTGATTTTGTAGCTTAACAGGACTGTAGTGTCGTTGTATTGCGTTACAGTCATGCGCACTGGGAGTCGGTTAAGTCAAGAGTATGCACGATTACTGTAATTTACTGCTAGGGAATAAATAACAAGTATCCACAATCAAGGACTCCATAACTGGCGACGAGGATAACTCAAGCGAATTCCACTACAACAACACTTCACTTAATCGTCACTTTGGATCGAATACACTGGATAAACAATGGCAAAACATGTTCAGTTCTCAACGCCACGTGGGCTGGCCGCCATTTAAGTAAGCCGGGAAACTAAAGTTGAACACTCATATATTGTCGTCAAAATATTACATCGAAAGATTACATCGAAAAAACAATTACCTCAAAAGATTACACGGGACGATCACACAGTTATCGAAGCGGAATGGCGAATGTCTTACCTCCATTTCCTTCATTTTCCGTCCACGAAGACAACGCTTCAGTCGGCCCACGTTGGAAAAAATGGCTGAAACGTTTCGAAATGTATCTCGCCGCTCTTGATGTGAAAGATGCAACACGCAAGAGAGCGCTGCTACTATACTCCGCTGGTGAAGAGGTCAGCGACATTTTTGAAACATTTACAGATCGAGGAGAAGAGAAGGACTATGCGAAAGCAGTGACTGCTTTGAATGCCTATTTTCAGCCAAAAGTAAACAAGACCTACGAAATTTACATGTTCAGAAATGCTTCTCAGAATTCTGGTACACGGCTGAGGCGTCTTGCTCAAACATGCGAGTTTACCAACGAAGATGAAGAAATCAAGTCACACATAGTCGTGTCCTGTTTATCTTCACGATTACGGCGAAGAGCTCTACGAGGAGACATGGATCTCAAAGCCTTACTCGACTATGGCCGTGGTCTAGAAATGTCTGACAAGCAAGCTAAAGGCATCGAGGAACAGGAAAAATTAGCCAAAGTAGCAGCCGTCCAAGTTATGAGAGAGGAAAAGCCAAAGTCGGAAAACAAGAAGTGTTACAGGTGTGGAGGAAATTACCCTCATAAAGGACGACCTTGTCCGGCTCTGAATGAAACTTGTAAATTTTGTCGCAAGAAAGGCCATTTCACCAAAGTATGCCGAAGCAGGAGCGGGAGTGAATGTCATCGACACATGTTCTTTCAATCAGATGGAAAACGTTCACATTACACCTACCTCGAAGAGGATCTATGGCTACAGATCTTCTGAGCCCTTACCAGTCATTGGCAAGTTTGAAGCTGAAATCGTGTCGGGAGTAACAAGCAAATCGTTGGTCACTCAATTTTGCGTTGTTGATGGATGTGATGGAAATCTGATAGGCTATGAGACGGCAACTAATCTCGGGCTGCTACACATAGTTAACAGTGTGTCGACACCCACAGTGGATAACATCATCAAGGATTACGAAGATTGCTTTAAGGGGCTTGGAAAGATGAAAGGTAGAACTGCAAAATTACATGTTAATGACCGCGCAAAACCATTGGCACAGAAGTACCGCAGACTACCATTCCACATCCGTGATCAAGTCGAGGCTGAGCTCAAGAATCTAGAGGAACTTGACATAATAGAAAGAGCTGAAGGTCCAACTCCCTGGGTCTCTCCGATAGTTGTGGCCCCAAAAAAGACAGGAATACGCATATGTGTCGATATGAGAGCGGCCAATCAGGCTATAGAACGTGAGCGACATCCAGTACCCACTATAGAAGACCTGATTGTTGATCTGAACGGAGCCACTGTTTTCAGCAAGATAGACTTAAACCAAGGATACCACCAACTTGAGCTGAACGAAGACTCCCGGAGCATTACTACTTTTGCCACACACATTGGTTTGTTTCGTTACAAGCGACTGAGTTTTGGAATTAACTCAGCAGCTGAAATCTTTCAGAAATCCATAGAAGAACTGCTACAAGGAATTGACGGTGTTAGAAACATTTCTGACGACATGATAGTGTTTGGCAAGACCCAATCCGATCATGATGATGCTTTACAAGCTGTTCTTCAGAGAATGAGAGAAAACAGTCTAACCGCAAACCCTGCCAAGTGTCTGTTCAACCAATCATCCATTGACTTCTTTGGTCATCTCTTCTCTGCAGATGGCATCAGTGCAGATGATAAGAAGGTTGCATCTCTCATTAACGCCAGTCCCCCAAAGAATGCAACTGAGGAACGCAGCTTCCTCGGTTTGGCACAATACCTCGCACGTTTCACAAAGAACTTTGCGTCCATCTCTGCTCCAATCCGTCAACTCACGCATCAAAATGCTAAGTGGGTGTGGGGACCAGAACATCAACATGCATTCGACTGCCTCAAGGCCAGAATGGCAACTCCAGAAATCATGAAATACTTCAATCCCTCCCTCAAAACGGAGCTGATTGTTGATGCCAGCCCAGTCGGCCTGGGAGCAATTCTCACGCAAATAACATCAGATGGAGGAACAAACATTGTAGCGTATGCCAGCCGCTCACTCACGGATTGTGAAAGCCGCTACAGCCAAACCGAAAGAGAGGCTCTTGCAGTGGTCTGGGAAATCGAGCACTTCCACCTATACCTCTATGGGTCATCCTTCAAAGTCATCACAGACCACAAGCCATTAGAAACAATCTTCAACAACCCAACTTGCAAAGCAACTGCGCGAGTTGAGAGGCTACAGCTACGCCTACAGCCATACAAAGCCAAAGTTGTTTACAAGCCAGGAGCAAACAATCCAGCTGATTACATGAGTCGCCATCCGGATCCCACACAATCGCAGGCTTCCAACCATTTATCAAGAGTTGATGCCTATATTAACTTTGTAACCAATAATTCAAGAAGTAAAAGATGCGACAGCAGCTGATGAAACATTGCAGAGTCTAGCAAGAGTGATAGCTACTCAAAAGTGGCATGAGGCTGGAAGAGATGTCAGTCAGTACCAGCAGATCAAGCAGGAATTATCAGTATCAAATGGCGTAATTCTGAGAGGGACCCGCATAATAGTTCCCGAGAAGCTACGAGATCGAATGATTATGCTGGCTCACAGTGGACACCAAGGAATTGTCAAGACCAAGGGTCTTTTGCGAGATTCAGTCTGGTTTCCAGGGATAGACAGAATGGTCGAGGAAGTTGTCAAAGGGTGCCTACCGTGCCAAGCTGCGAGCCACGATCCAAAATCAGCATGCGAACCTCTGCAAATGTCCCCCTACCACTAGGCCCATGGCAAGAGCTCTCCATAGATTTCTGTGGCCCCTTTCCAAGTGGAGATTACTTGCTCGTCGTGACTGACGATTTCAGTCGGTATCCAGAAGTTGAAATCTTGAGGTCAACATCAGCAAAGGCAGTGATTCCTCACCTTGACAGCATCTTTGCCAGGCAAGGGATCCCCGAGATAGTAAGAACAGACAATGGTCCACCATTCAATAGTGAAAGTTTTCAGATGTTTGCCACTCAATTTGGTTTCACACATCGCAAAATAACTCCTGAATGGCCTAGAGCGAATGGAGAGGTGGAGAGGCTGATGAAGACACTGGAGAAAGCAATTAGGACAGCTGTTGTTCAAGGCAAGTACTGGAAACAAGAGTTGTTCACGTTCCTTCGACAATACAGGGCCACCCCTCATAGCACCACAGGGAAGTCTCCTTCGCAGTTGCTGAATGGACGAAAACTCAAGTCCACATTACCTCTGGTGCAGTTTGACCAGGCATCCCCAGAGATCAGACAAGCTGATGCTAAGAGAAAGGAGAAGATGAAAGAGTATGCAGACAAATACAACCATACCAAAAACACAGATCTGAATGTTGGTGACAAAGTATTGATAAAGCAACCAAAACAGAACAAAATGTCTACACCATTCAAGCCTGAGCCATTTGAAATCACAGACAAGAAAGGAAGCATGATTACAGCCCAAAATGCAGAACAGGCCGTAACAAGAAATGCGTCATTCTTTAAAAAGCTGCCTTCTAACATATCTGTACATCCCGAGGAAGAACAGTCTACACCTTTCGTTGATGCAGCAGAAGCAGTTGAACCCATTGAGACAGTCGAACCACCTACAGTTACACCAGTTGAATCACCTAGAAACGCACCAGTAGCACCACCTGAAAATGCATCAGTTGAACCACCTACAGTTACACCAGCTAAATTACCCCCACTCCGCAGATCAGCAAGAGCAAGACGAGTGCCTGATCATTTCAAAGACTATGTTACTTGAACATTGCTCAAATCAGTGGTTTAGTGAAAAGGAACATTATTGTGTAAACATTATTTGAACTTTTCAAAGACTGTGTTACTTGGACATTGCTCAGATCAATTGCTTAACGGAAATAACTTGTGTGAACATGACCAGGACTGATAGATCTAGGAAATAACATGTTGAGTTTCGTTTTGTTAAGCTTTTACCTAGCTCATTATTCAGAGGAAAGGAGAGATGTAGTGTCGTTGTATTGCGTTACAGTCATGCGCACTGGGAGTCGGTTAAGTCAAGAGTATGCACGATTACTGTAATTTACTGCTAGGGAATAAATAACAAGTATCCACAATCAAGGACTCCATAAGGACGATTAGCGAGGCCCTGTAAGGGGTAAATTCCGACAAGCGACATGACCTTGAAACGGCGACATGAAGGAGCCGAAATGATGACGAAAGACGAGCCGCTCACGCGAAATTACGACAGCGACCTGTTGTTAAAAGGGGAATACACGTGCATACTTGCAGCACTAGGACTCATTTTATTCTCTTAATGAAAAGTCACATGTGAACAGAACAGAACGTAACAACATGAGGATATCATGTGATTTCCAAATATGGCATGCGCCAATAGAAAGACAAATGTGAACTCCATAAGTTATCATAATATTTTAACACTCCCACTTGATAACTATGCCTTTTGGTCATTACATAACATTACAAACTCCTAATAAATTTCTCCGTTTTTCAAACACGTTTCTTGGTAGTCCTTTAGTGAGTATGTCTGCTACCATATCCTCTGTAGAACAATAAATCACTTTGATTTCATTAGAAACAAATCTTTCACGAACAAAATGATGGCAAATATAAATGTGCTTGGTTCTACCATGGTATTTAGCATTCTTTGCCAGTTCAATAGTTTCTTAGCCTCCCCCGCAGACATTCTTTGGCGTGCGTCACGCGTTCCTTCCCCAAGGAACGCGTGACGCACGCCAAAGAATGTCTGCGGGGGAGGCTAAAGAAATTCCTGAAACTCCGTCAAATGGTTTGTTTACGTCGCCGCCGCCTCCTTCACTTCATTTGACGTCCACGCCAGTGACAGCCAACTGGAGCTTACATTCATCTCTACAAGCGGAGCCATACAGAAGTTCAGCAGTAAAACTGTCGATTTTTTGGCCAAGAAAAACGGTCAGCAAATGTTTAGCGTCAGAATATGAAGCGATTGGAAAAGCCCTCATTTACGGCCCACCGCAAAGGAGCGCCAATGCTGTTGTAAAATCCAAATCGCTAACTAAGCACGTGGTTCAGAGTGTCCATCGACTTTTGTCTAATGAGGTTTGTGGTTTATGCTCCAGATCAAACCCGTCCCTTTTACGGAAATGCGACAGGGAAAGCCTTGTAAATTTTAGCTTTCAATCGGTTTGCGAGGAGTGGAAAAACAGAGCGTCGATCTTTTATTCTTTCTTGATGACCTGCAGCAGTGTTCAACCTACAAAAGAAGAATTGTGGCTGCCAAGTGTGGCAATAGCAGGATCTGTATTACTTAAGCAGCGAAATCCTCAGATGAATGCCACTGCCAGTGTACTTGGAGTCCTCCTTAAAACAGGATCAATGGAGGTATGAACGACTATCTCAATTTGAACAGTGTACTCAGTCAGTTTTTGTGATTTCTGGTTCTACAAGAAAGGAAGACAAAAGTTCTAGGCTTAAATAAGAGTAATTATTTTCTTTTAAATTGTAACGTACCCAGGAATAGGTTTATGGTGTGACCTAGTTTTTTCCAAATATTTTGAACAATTTTTCTAGAAAAGTAACTTTTCACATGAAGGTTTTCACAATAACATGCAAACCGACTATTTGTTTGACATAACAAAGGATAAAGGATCTTTACTTGGAAAAGAAAGAAATATACAACAGAAATATCAGCTGCGTGATTAAGCTCTTTGCTATGTTTGACCTTATTTTGAATTATTAAAGTAAGTTTATTAAAGGATATTTGAGAAGAGGATGACATGCTGACCCCACTGTATACTCACTAGGGTGATCTGGGAGTTAAAAAAGTGGTCTCTGTTTATATCCAAAACAGAATCCTCCTCTCCCTCCAACAGCTTAGCAGCAAGTTGCCGTTAAAGTCCACATATCGTCACTTGTTTCTTGTTGCTAGTTCCTTATTAAACCATTGTTACATTTCCAAAGTGTGTCAGGGGCCTTGATGTTAATGTAGCAAGGTTCATTCTAGTTTAGAAACATTTTTTTGTTATTATTATTCTAGGGAAGTTTTGACCGCTTGGCAAAGCTTAAGATCACCTGCTCAAACAGATGTGTCTTGGCTAAACTTGATGCTCTAGGTGAGGGCTTTGATCAGCCACTTCAGAATGCCAAGGAGAAGATTACAAGTGAAAACCTGAAAACAAGAGAACTTCAAAACCAAGGTACTGCACAAGACATGAATGAAAGGATTAAAGATCGTTTCCCAAAATTTCTGTTCCGTTTGTTTAAACGTTCAAATAACTTGACCTGAAACATAAATCTTCCACTGACTATATTTGCACGCAACATTGGGATCGTGCAGGCCCAAAAAATTCGCTTCCCTGCTCGAACAGGCAAGATAAAGTAAAACCAACCATCATAATGCACGGAAGCGTTCCTTTAAATGGGAACGGGTACAAATGGGTCCAATACTTGTTTTAACAGCAACGAACGGTACGGTTTGATTCGATGGCGAACCACATCAAGTACTGTGCTCAGTTTACCCATCACACTTAGCAAATAACTGCGTTAAATCAACTTCGAAATATATAACCTCAAAGAGGAAGAAACTACGGTAAACCAGAACTGCAGCAAGGGAATACAAAATGCTACATTGTAAAACCGAACGTAACGCTCTAAATGAATGCTACCAAAGGTGTACATAATTCTCTCTTCTCTTCAGTTTTAGCAAAGACTGACAATTTCTACACGCGTCTGTTTTGTTTACCCATTCAGTTGTCTGGCATTCTTTACGACATCAACACGAATCCGTCATATTCTCAGGCACAGTTATTGTATTATGAGAAAGGGTAAATGCAAATTGCAGCAAAGATATTACATTGAGACGACTAAGAAAACCAAAACTGCAACAAAAGAATATAAAATGAGACATAAATTATTATGCTTGACAATAGAACTGCAAGTGCTGTCCCCGTTGTATTTGTCATATCCTTTATATTATATATACATATATAAGAGAGAGAGAGAGAGAGAGAGAGAGAGAGAGAGAGAGAGATACAATAAAATATTATTATGCTTGACAACACAACTGGAAGTGCTGTCCCCGTTCTATCTGTCATATCCTTTACACCTAGCTTAAACTGAAGCCAAACTCAAAAGGATATAAATTACTACCACTACTCTCTTTCTCTCGGTCTCTCTCTCCTTAAAGAAAGAGAGTAGTAGAAATAGTAGCAGTATTTGAAACTGTAAGTTCTTTCCCCGATATTTCTTATCTCTCTCTCTCTTATATATATATATATATATATATAAAAAGTTATGATGCTTCGAGCCAACAGGGATGCCACACGCCAGAAGGATCCAAAAGGATTCGTAGTCCAAACCTCGAGTAATGAAATTTGTAGGCAATTGTGGAAAACGAGGACGGACAACTTCGAGCGAAAAAAAAAAAAATATATATATATATATACAGTAAAAAATCTAAAAAAAGTTTAAAAATTTAATAAAAATAGACGTTTCGGTCAATGACCTTCATCAGTTGCAGTGCCCATCACATCCTGTGGTACAACCCCCCTTTCAGCAAGAACACAAGTACTAACATCGGACACAAATTCCTCGCTCTAGTAGATAAGCACTTCCCAAAAGACCACGAGCTCCGTAAAATCTTCAACCACAACACCATCAAGATCAGTTACAGCTGCATGAACAACACTAAACAAATAATCGACAACCATAATAAACGCATCTTAACCACATCTACACAAACCAACGATGCTGCCGCCGCTAACAGTAAAGAAAGAAAGACATGCAACTGCCGACAAAAGAACAATTGCCCACTCAACGGAAACTGCCTACAACCATCGGTAATCTACCAAGCCACCGTTACGCGTAAAGACAACAACACGTCCCAAACCTACATCGGACTTACCGAAAACGACTTCAAAACAAGATACAGAAACCACACCGCATCTTTCCGCCACGCTAAACACAGAAACTCCACCGAGCTCAGCAAACACATATGGACCCTTAAAGACAACAACATTGAACACTTTATTTCCTGGCGGATCCTGTCTTCGCACTCGCCATATAACAGCTCAAGCAAAAGATGTAACCTCTGCCTCAAAGAAAAATTCCTAATCATCTGCCGACCCGAACTATCCACGCTAAACAAACGTAATGAGCTTGTGTCTTCTTGCCGCCACAGAAACAAAACCCTCTTACGCAATACCTGAAACTTAACGATCTCTATTATTATGTAAATTTAACTACTTTGCATATAAGCGATGGTAAAGGACATTCCCACCATATCCCCTGGTGAGTGGGCAACCACGAAACAGGCTTGTAGGGATAAACCTGTAGTTTGTTTGTGTTTTTTCTCCCGCAACAACTATATATATATATATATATATATATATATATATATATATATAATAAAAAGTTATGATGCTTCGAGCCAACAGGGATGCCACACGCCAGAAGGATCCAAAAGGATTCGTAGTCCAAACCTCGAGTAATGAAATTTGTAGGCAATTGTGGAAAACGAGGACGGACAACTTCGAGCGAAAAAAAAAAAAATATATATATACAGTAAAAAATCTAAAAAAAGTTTAAAAATTTAATAAAAATAGACGTTTCGGTCAATGACCCTCATCAGTTGCAGTGCCTGAGGCACTGCTAAAACTTTTTTTAGATTTTTTACTGTATATATAGTTTTTTTTTTTTTTTCGCTCGAAGTTGTCCGTCCTCGTTTTCCACAATTGCCTATATATATATATATATATATATGATATGACAAATACAACGAGGACAGCACTTGCAGTTCTGTTGTCAAGCATAATAATTTATGCTATCTCTCTTTCTCTCTCTCTCTCTCTCTCTCTCTCTCTCTCTCTCTCTCTCTTATATATATATATAATATAAAGGATACGACAAATACAACGGGGACAGCACTTGCAGTTCTGTTGTCAAGCATAATAATTAATGCTCTCTCTCTCTCTCTCTCTCTCTCTCTCTCTCTCTAAAGATTGAAAGTGTGGCAATTATGTAACGCTTCTTTCTCTCAGCTATAACTTTCTTCAATTAAATGATTCTTCGGTCTTTTTAACATGGAATTAAAGAGGACACTTTAATTACTAAGCAGCAGAAATTTAAACTTTCCAGCACTGCAAACAACATTTCTACGTTCTGTTAAGTGCCTCATAGGTTACAAAATTGCCCTACTCGTGGAAAGCGTATTTTTTTCTTGCTTTTGTGCAGATTTTGAGTGGTTCACAAGATATCCCAACCAAAAGACATGTTTTGGGCATTCCCTTCACTTCCACAAGTTCGTTTCTCTCGAGAATTTTGCTTCCGAAAAAATGCCGTGAACACGTATACATCTTCATAGACTTATGAGCTTCATTGACCGTTTCAAAATAAGCAATCAGTAATTTTGTGCGCTTTCGCTTATAAATTTTTCAGATGGAGTCTGTTAAACCCAAATATTGGTTTTAGGAGTAAAGACAACATTCCTCCGCATGACCAATGAAAAAAAGTTGCTAGGAATAAACAAAAACATTTTTTTTAATTTTTTTTTCTATACCCTACCCTGCAAGCAAGCCGCGTTACAAAAGTGCCCTTTTTGGAGATTGACTTTCAGAGCAAACATTTAATGTTGGTTTTTGATAATTTTGGAAAACTAAAAACCACAATAACAAAACTATTTAGGTGACTTTTGTTCCACGCTACCCAACAAAGGAGATAAGATTTCTATCACTGGATTTGACAGTGACTTTTTTCGAGTTATTTAGGGCACTTTTGTAACTGTCATAATATGTACTATGGCATTCATTGTTTTTAGTTACAGGATGTTATGACAGCCAAAATAATGCTGTCGAGCACTACTATAGACAGATTGCTCTTAAGTAGCAGTGAAATACATCGCGATTCTGAGGTTTTTTGACAACGGTTTTTAAACAGCCCTGCAAGTCTCCGCCCTGAGGTTCAACCTGCCTCACACTTTCATATACCATTTTTCAAGGCGCTTTTCTCGTTTCTGACTGGCTACCGAAGCGTTCTTAATAAGAGTACTGATGTACAGTACTGACGACGCCATCCTTCGCTTTCTAGAACATACTTTCCAACCTATAAATGAGTATTCTGTGACTTGGAAAGTTAAACATTTTCCCTGGAGTATTTGACGAATTACAAACTTGTTAATCATCGTTGTGGAGTCTGAAGAAAGCAGAAAACAGCAATCAAATTTCGCAGTCTCAATGCATGTCAACGACCTGTGAGAAACGACCCGAGAGAAATTTATTAAATATCTTTCTACCGCAGTGAATATATATGACAATTTCAACTACGGGTACAGCACAAACTCACAAATGACCAGCACCCAGTTGGCTTGATAGCTCAGTTGGTAGAGCATCGCACCTGGGTTCAAATTTTTTCAGGTCTTATCTTGGCAACTGACTCTGTTGCTTACATAACTTCAACGATCTTTCATTTAACAAATATCTTTCTACTGCAGTGCACATATATGAATTTTTATATATATGCATTCATTTCTGAGATAAACTGGTAGCAATTCAGAGACATTTGGGACTTGCGCTTTGTAGTAAAATGAAAAACAAATTGTGTATTCTTTTCGTTCTCTGTACTCTTGTTGAAAACAGATAACTCCATAAAATAGTCAAAACTTACAGAAGAACGGAGCTTGCTTTGCTTTATGTTGCACTTGCCGTTTTGAGCAGTCATGGTAACAATAAAAGTGCGGACCAAAGAAAAGAGTACGCTATTTGTTAATTATTGAACGGTCTTACCTTCTAAAAAAACGGCTGCCTTTTTAGACTCACAACTTAAGCAATGAAGGTTATGTCGTATTACTTGAACTGAAAATGGTTCAGCCAGTGATAAGATGTGTCTGTTCGACGTATTTAAATTAAGCACCTAAATCACAAATTTTTCTACCCTTCCATAAACTTCACCTCGTGAAATCCAAACGGGACCAGTACGGTGTTCCTTGTACGGTAATTTTTGGGTACTTTTTTGAAAACTGTTGATAAACTACATAAGGAGTGCAAGCTTTGTCTTTTTATGGGTGACTTCTGATTCCCATACTCTTTCAGGAGAATTTATTAATAGTTTATTTTCGTATTCCGTCCAGCCTACCCGTACAACCCGTTACTCTGGCACACTTATTGATAATATATTTTTCATCTCTCTTGAGAATGCTACATACAGTAGAAATATTGTTTTTCCCTTAACTGATCACCTTCCAAACTTTCTATCCTTTGGCTCGATTCACCCTCTCTCCTCAAATGACCGGCAATATAAAAGGGATTTTTCAAAACTGAATAAAGAAGCACTGGTCTCTGACTTTCAGCACATTGAGTGGCCCAATGTATTTAATGGCATGGATAATATTCATGGCATATTTTCCTGCTTCATAGCTAAATCCAGTGAAGTAGTTAAGTGACATGTGCCTCTTAGAAGGCTTTCAAAGAAGGAAATCAAGTTAAGATCATAGCCTTGGATAACTCCTGCTATTAGAATCTCAATAAATACTATGAATAGGTTATATAGGAAATTTATTAGGACCAGGGATCAATATTTGTATGGCAAATACAAATTATTTAGAAACAAGTTAAATCATTTAATTGAATTCAGTAAGAAGTAGTAATATGAAGACTATTTTAGATTCAACAAGTCTAATATCAAAAATATTAGGAAAGGCATAAAACAAATTGTAGCCCTTAAACCTGTGGTTTTTGTATCTCCATCCAAAATTGTTACTTCTCCTAACAAAATATTCACCAACGCCTATGATGGAGGCAATGAGTTAAATCATTATTTTTCAAATATTGGCAACACTCTTAGTTAAGCTATTCACGGGGTTGACACTGTTTTTACAACCTTTCTTTTTAAGCCTTTGTGTAATAGTTTATTTCTTAGTCCTACCTGCATACAGGAAATTCAAGATATTATTTCTAGTCTTAGATCAGGGAAAGCATGTGACTCCTGCAGCCTTCCAGTTCCTCTTCTTTTGACTTGTCTACTCTGTTTTATGAAATGTAGTGGGAAAAATAAGGACTGTAATCAGGAATTGCCACTAATACTGGTTTTGTCTTTTAGTCCTCTTAATAACAGGACTAAAAGAGAAACCAGTATTAGTGACATTTCCTGATTACAGCCCTATTTTTTCAACTTCATTTCATGAAACAGAGTAGACAAGTTGAACAACAACTTGAGAAAAGAGAGTTAGTTCATAGGGATGCTTGTTTTATGCACACTACGTTTTATTTTGATTGACGTTAAACCGTTGAAGTGGAAAATGTTTGCTGACTGAAAACTACCATGTTATCGCAATACTGCGGTTCTTAGAACATTCAGTTTGCTCTTTGTCCTTTGTTTATACTATCAGGTTCAAATTTTGTTAACCACGCTATTTGAACCAGATGTTAGTACAAAAATACTATTAGATATTATGCCAATGTTCATCGGCAACAATGAATGCCATATTAAGCGGTACATCTATTAAAACTGAAGGACATTTGAAGTTGTGTTTTATATAACATCACCTTTTAAAATCACTAAATTATTGGGGCATACCTGATGAATTGGTAGCCATATTATACAGTTTCTTGAGTGCTCTCAAACAATGTAGAGCGTAAACCAGGACACGTTTTAATAACCCAAATATTCTGTAAGGCTTGTTTTTTAATGAGTGCGTCTACTGAGTTTGACTGCAAGTTAGTGCTTTAGATTTAAAAGATTTCCCATTAAAAATATACATATATTTGTCAGCAAAGTCATGCAGCTCTGAAATTTAATTGGGGGAACAAGCCATTAGGTATAGTGGATTGTCAGTTACTCATAAAGCTGTGAAGAGATATCTAGATGGTTGAAGGAAGAACTGCCTGCAACGTGTTTTAAAATATACGGTAAAATGTTTCTTAGGAAAAGGCATCGAAAGACGAATGTTCTCAAGTGTATTATGAATACAAAAAGGCAGTGAATGCATGCTACACTTTAAGTATTTCCTTAGCAGGGGGTATAATTTTCCTTCCTTCTCATGTAACAGGCCCTTTATGTTACCGTTACAAAGGTGCCCGAGGTCCCGATACATAAGTGCCCTATGGATACAAAAGTGCCCTATGGTACGTTACAAAAGTGCCCCAACGTTACAAAAGTGCCTTATGGTACGTTACAAAAGTGCCCTAAAGTTACATAAGTGCCCTATGATACGGTACAAAAGTGCCCTAAAGTTACATAAGTGCCCGATTCCACGTTACAAAAGTGCCTTTCAATCTCTCTCTCTCTCTCTCTCTCTCTCTCTGTCTCTCTCTCTTTCTCTTTTACATATATCTATATAATATAAAGGATATAACAAATACAATGGGGACGGCACTTGCAGTTCTGTTGCCAAGCATAAGAATTGATGCTATCTCTCTCTCTCTCTCTCTCTCTCTCTCTCTCTCTCTCTCTCTCTCTCTCTCTCTCTATCTCTCTCTCTCTCTCTCTCTTTCTCTTATATATATAATATAAAGGATACGACAAATACAACGGGGACAGCACTTGCAGTTCCGTTGTCAAGCATAATAATTAATGCTATCTCTCTCTCTCTCTCTCTCTCTCTCTCTCTCTTTCTCTTATATATATATCTATATAATATAAAGGATACGACAAATACAGCGGGGACAGCACTTGCGATTCTGTTGTCCAGCATAATAATTTATGCTATCCTTCTCTCTCTCTCTCTCTCTCTCTCTCTCTTATATATATATATATATATATATATATATATAGAATTGGGTTACTAAATGAAAACACACATGATTCACTGCAACTCTGAGTTTCGTGCTTACGCACTCATCAGGCAGATTTAATGAAGAAAAACCCTGCATTCGGGATCGTCGAGAATCGCTTTCCACTGACCGAAACCCTATCGCCTCAGACCGGCTTTGAGATATTTGTCTTCTTCGGGAGTGAACATGACGTTCTTCCTTCGCGCACAAATTTCTCTCCCTCCGAAAGCGTTGTCGCGTCTCCAGGACGGCATAGTTGCGATCGCGTCGCATTCCTCATTGGAAGAAGTGTCGGACTTGCCCGCACTTTGCTCGGGAGAAGACGTAGAATTCTCGGTAAGCCTCGAGCGCACGTCCATTTCTAGCTCCGATCCCTTTTCGCCGTGCAATTTTTCAAGATATTGGTGCGCTTTGCTGGCGACTTCGCACGATCGTAGTTTTTGATAGTGGACTCTTGCCACGACGGAACTGTGTTTTTGATCCTCGGAAATCGTGCTTTGCGCGGGGCTGCTGAGCTCTCTGGAGCTCGCGGTTTCGACGATCTGACGATAGCGAGTCGGGTGAACGTACTTGCCCGTTGCATCGAAAACCAATTTGCTCATTAGCTCTCCCAGCTTGTTGTGTTGTCCGCCGTTTCTCGTGACTAACACGTAATTGCACGCGGGCTTGAGAAGAGGGCGAATGTGATTGACGTAACCGTCCAATACTCGCACGCTGGTGTCCGTGAGAAAAAGAGAATCGAAGCCGTATTTGCCCACCGTTTTGAACATTTTCTGATCTATGAATCCGCCGTTAGTCTTGGCTTGCTCGACCATTTCCACAGTCAGATATTGATAGGTCATCGGGCGAGAACCTTTTACTTTGATGAACAAGTAAACGGCCAGAAATTTGGTGGCAAACGACAAGTCCGACGGCGCCACGGTTCTGGGTTTGTCTTTGCACGCTTTCAGCACGCTCTCGTAACGCGGCAAATAACGCCCCACCACCTCCCAAAGGTCTTTCAGCGTGGCCCAGTGGCCCTTTGCTTCTAAGGCGTCGATGTCTAGTTCGCTCGTCCACTGCAAACGCATCATTTTCGAGACCGTTTTGCGCACTTTTTTCAAGTATATTTCCGTCGTGGACAAGCCTCTCCACACCGATTCCGAGGCTCCGTTGGCTTTCCTGAAATCCTTCAATTCTGCAACGGCGTCCAAATAGCCTATGCGTCCGGCATGACCGAGTTTCCACTCGTCCTGCATCGTGTCGACAAATTTAAAAAGCAGGTTCGGCGAACAAAAACTAAAGTCGACGACGTCAAACGTGAGTTCCTCCTCGTCATCGCAGCAAAATTTCAAAAACTTCAGACACTTACTGACTATTTGTTGCGCTTGTCGATCGCTTTTGCAACCTCCGCCGCTACCGGTTAGCCAGGAGAAAAAGTCTTTCGCGATGCTGTTCGAAGATTCGAAAGAGGCAACCTTTCTCGATTTTTGAAGGCTCCACCGATCGCGGGCTTCGCTCTTGTCGGCTTCGCCGTTCGAATGCGCGAGTCCAGTGCTGTTCGGCTTTTCGTCAAAGTAAAAGTCCTTCGTGATTGCAGCTTTGCACCGGACAGCGAATACATCCGTCGGCATCGTCGCCTTCTAAGTGAAGTCGTTTCGGTTTAGGCGACGCGTTTGGCAGTTTGGACCAGTCGATGTCGACTTCTCGTTCACTCATTTTTAAACGGTGTACTGAGCGTCAACTGACAAAACGACGCTGCGCTCTTTTAAACACGAATTTGGACGATCGAGTGTTGAATTTGCACGTCGCTACAACTTGTCCGTGCTAATGTAGAAAGGTCCCTTTGTTCCTTTCGACACCAACAGCATAAAGGAACGCAAGTTCCTTTTAAAAACCTTGCTCCTTACTGTTCCATTTGGATTGTGTAAAACAGGAACGAAAGTTCCTGTTCTACGAAAAAAGAACGCTTGAAAAAGGAACAAAATGCATTTCTTCTTTGAACGGATTGGAACCATTTGAATCGTTTGGAAACACCTTGTTCCTAACGGTTCATGAGAGAAGGCAAAATCGAAACAATTGTTCCTTCATTGCAAAATGCAGCAACAAAGTGCTCCTCTTTGTGCGAATGATGTGGTCTAATTAGGAACAATGGTTCCCTTTTTATCTGCCCCGAAGGGAACGGGCTGACAGAAAAGGAACTACTAAAAGGGGTCCATTTGTTTCCATTTTAATTGCTTCTGTTCCTAAAACGGATTCGCGACAAAATATCGTTTTTTGTTTTCCGAAGAGGAACTCGCGTTCCCATTTGACTAAAAGGGGTCCATTTGTTTCTTTTTCCGAAGAGGAACTCGCGTTCCCATTTGACTAAAAAAGGTCCATTTGTTTCCTTTTCCGAAGAGAAAATCGCGTTCCCATTTGACTAAAAGGGGTCCGTTTGTTTCCTTTTCCGAAGAGAAACTCGCGTTCCCATTTGACACAAAGGGGTCCATTTGTTTCTTTTTCCGATGAGGAACTCGCGTTCCCATTTGACTAAAAAAGGTCCATTTGTTTCCTTTTCCGAAGAGAAACTCGCGTTCCTATTTGACTAAAAGGGGTCCGTTTGTTTCTTTTTCCGAAGAGGAACTCGCGTTCCCATTTGACTAAAAAAGGTCCATTTGTTTCCTTTTCCAAAGAGAAACTCGCGTTCCCATTTGACTAAAAGGGGTCCGTTTGTTTCCTTTTCCGAAGAGAAACTCGCGTTCCCATTTGACACAAAGGGGTCCATTTGTTTCTTTTTCCGAAGAGGAACTCGCGTTCCCATTTGACTAAAAAGGTCCATTTGTTTCCTTTTCCGAAGAGAAACTCGCGTTCCCATTTCACTAAAAGGGGTCCGTTTGTTCCGTTTTCTGTTTTCCGAAGAGGAACTCGCGTTCCCATTTGACACAAAGAGGTCCATTTGTTCCGTTTTCTGTTTTCCGAAGAGGAACTCGCGTTCCCATTTGAGTAAAAGGGGTCCATTTTTTTCTGTTTTCCGAAGAGGAACTCCGTTTTCCTTTTTCCGAAGAGGAACTCGCGTTCCCATTTGACTAAAAGGGGTCCGTTTGTTCCGTTTTCTGTTTTCCGAAGAGGAACTCGCGTTCCCATTTGACACAAAGGGGTCCATTTGTTCTCATTTTAATTGCTTATGTTCCTAAAGCGGATTTCGCGGCAAAATATCGTTCCTATTCGACTTGTTCCTCTTTGCAAAAAGGAACAAAAGACATTTTTCAGAAACCCGTCTTAACTCTTCTTACGTCGCTTTATATCTGTTTTCAAAGATGTCTTTCTTTGACCGTTAGTGTACCAAGACTACCCCAAAAATATCAAATCATAGTCTCTCGTTTAACACACAATTTTTGACTGTCATTGATTTTGGGGAATGTATATGACCATCTTAGAAATTGCCAACCAGGGTTCACCATTGGATTTGACAACATTGACTTTGAAATCCCACAACAGAACCAGGATTTACACTGGGTCAATCACCTGATGTTTGTGAACAGGGTTTCGGGAAATTTGCTGTCCAATGATGCCCCAAGACGGGATCTGCAAACAGTGTCAAATATGACCTTCTTACCGAGCGCCAGTGACCAGCTAAGGCAGCGTTACAATTATATTGTACTTATTTCTAGAAGCTTGGTGGAGTATATTGATTCCCTCCAATCACTGAAGAATGCATGCATACAGCATATGCCCCATAATTACACCAAAGAAATGTCAAAGAAGTCTATAAAGGTATAATTAATCGGCAAATTGTATGTATCAATGAAAATGCTGGTTTCTTTTTTTTGTTTGTTTGTTCAATTATATTTTTGAAGCAGTATATATATTACGTTACAGATTTTTATAATTTTTTTTTTTCACTTTTTCTATTTGGTCTTTAAAACATAAAATTGTCAATTGATTGACCTGTAAATTGAAATAATAATGGTACCATCAACTCCTGTTTCTTTCAGTTTTGTATGTTATTGGGAGAAGTTTTAAAAAGAATAAATGAGATTCTTGTTCAGCCTGTGCAAATAAATAAAATCTAGTTGTTACCGCCATCGTTTTGTAGCCAATAACGTTAAAATGTGGTTAAAACCTACGCTAGAGAACGGATACGCTGGAACACGTACGTTCCACAAAACAAGCCATCAATTGTACATTGTATTAGTGTAGTTTTCTGCAAACGTGCTTAAGGAAAAGCTCGGTTCTAGCCAAGGAACGATCGTGTCAACATCAAGTTTTCCAAGCTCCATTCGCAGTACGTTTTGTGAACTCCTAAAGCGGACACAGAAGTAAGTGCTACGAACTTTGTACTTTACAGTTTTCCTTTCTTTAGATCGTTCCTTTCCTCGTTTTCAATGGAGAAATTAGTTTTGTTTCTAGTACCTTGTTAGTCTAATTGTAGTTTTATTGCACATCTATTTTTTTAGTTTTTGAAACCGCTTCGCTTCGCTTCAATCCGCAACGCTCCTCATCGCATCGCTTCGTATTGTTTAAGGCTTCGTAACACGTCACTCCGTGTTTCTGGTCAATAAACATCAGTTACCCAGACTTAGTCTTACGAACTTTGTGTGTGAAGAACGCATTCGAAGCGCGTATAGAAATATCTGGTCCAAGGAAAGAGTTTACAAAAAGGGACGTAACGTTTCATTTCCCATCGTCGGGTGAGTAACGTCCTGCGCTCACACTAGTAAAGTGAAAAGACCCACTCTCCTTTACAGTTTATGATTACCAGATGTGTGTTGAGATTTTGTGGGATAGGATATTTACTCTAAACAAATACTTTTTGTTAGGTCCCTCTAGGTGTTATCTTCAAGAATGAAAACAAGAATGAGGACATGCTCTCTATCCTACAACAGTTTCATACGTACCTTCCTCATTCAGCTGATAATGGATATGACTCACAACTATTCTCTGGGGATCAACTCACTGTTGAGAGGGCAGTCAACATTTTCTCCTCGGTTTCTAATGGTTACACACCGAAAGACCGTCTAGAGGGAATTACCTTACAACTGGGAGATTGGCATGCTGGAGTCAAGATTCTATCAGTAAGTAGAGTGCATGGTATAGGGATAAAATATTGCCTGTACTTGTACAGGGAAGCGAAACCACAGTGATTTTAAAAGGTAATGCTGCTCGGACAGCCCAGCACTGAGGATGGGAGGGCAGGGCATGTACAAACCATTACATTAAATGGGTGTGTGCTGCTGAACAGAGTATCGGTTTTACGACAAGGGTATTACACTTTCAATATTTAGCATGTTGAATAGGGAGTGACGATCTTGGACCACACATCTTTTATGAGTGTGAATGTTGCCGATGAGCAGTAAATATTTGTTATCAACACACAATTTTTTTCTAAACAAAATTTAATTCCATGATGTAATAATTTTGTAATTATGTACTCAAATGATATTCCATGTTGTCTAGAAAAATTTCTTGCTCCTCCTTTAAACATACCTTAACACCCTCATTGCGGCATGTGAATATTTTTTGCAGAACTCCACATTTATAATGTAACAACATATTTTAATTACAAAAAGTTGAATTTTTCCAATTTGGAAAATACTAAAACAACCAAGTTCCCCATCAGGGTCGGTGATCAGTGTTAGATATATACCCAACGCTTCGCGTCTCAGTATATTTCCACCACTATTCACCTCCCCTTTGGATAGTTGTGGAATATTTTAGCCATTGGAAGAGTCATTGTTCAGTGAAATGCTTGAGTAGGATTGAGGTGATATGGTTGCTTGCTTTATGTTAAAAAACATCAATTTTCTTTTCCACTCTACAGCTCATCTTCAAGAAGTTTTTTTCTGGCAAATCAGAGAGTGATAGCTGTACGCTATTCTCTGACCGCACCCTGATAAATCGGAGAAATGTGAAGTCTGATCCACACACAGCATTCCGTGCTGACCGGGACTTCCCGCTTATCATTGTCGAGTCAAGAGTAATTGCTGCGCAATGTCAGTACTGGGGTTTTCTGACAAAGGGAGCCAGCCAGCAAAGTTTCCACTTCCAGAAGACATTGCTAAGCAATCCAGAGTACAACGCATTAATTGTAGACAAATTCGTATTTAATGATGATTCTGTCAGCAGGCTTCTTGATGATATCTTGACCAATCAAGAAAGTCAAGATCAAAGAGATCAGCAGGAACGAACTGTAGATGGCAGACTCCTGTGCCGTTTTCCTGGGTGCCAGGCTTCCTTCAAGTATGATGGTGCGAGGAGAAGGACACATGAGTTGTCTCATGACCTACCAGTGGATTTACCTAGCCAGCAAGGTTCCGAACAGTCTACCGCTGAACCATGCAACAAACCGACAGATGATGTCTACAGTTACAATTGTGCTCTGCTAGCAGATGGCTTGTTTTTCATCAATTTCTTGGATGCAGTGAAAGAGGGGGATGGCGCCAGGCTTATGCGTCAGTATATATTAAGTACATGTTGTTGTACTGCAGAGCTGATGGCCATGCCAGCAACAAGTGCGCGTTAGAGTGCCTTATCAATCATTCCTCGTCCAATCTCTTCTTTCTCCTAGAGAAAGTGAGAGGTTTGTTTGGAATCGCAGCATCAATAATCAAGGTGGGAAAGGCTGCAATATCCCTCATGACTTGGAGGTGGAGCATTCTAATCGCTTTATCAAGGGTAGTGCCAAAAACATTGGTCCAAATTTACCTGGGAGAGCGGTTCAGCGTATCTGCCAAGCGGAGAGTGGGGCAAGATCTCTGACTGGCAATGTCAACCAAGGTCTAAACAGGATCTGTGGGTCTGGAAAGCACACAAGTAGTTCACTAGAAAATGACCTAGATGAACTGTTAAGGCGAATTCAGCAAAGAGATGCGTTTACTGAGCATCCAGGTCGATCATATCAGCACTTTAATGACTTTCAAAGAGATCCATTCAAGACACTTAACATGTCATCCTTGTATCAATGGATAAACCAACATAAGAAAAATATTATTCGTGGAAAGAGGGCTCGATAATGTAAATGCTGTATTCAATAATATTTATTTTTTCTTCAATGTAAATCGCATTTCCTTTGAGTGTATGGAACTGTATGTTGTTTCAAACAAAGGGAACAAAATTTACTCTAAGTATAAAATTGAAAAGCAATGTTGATATCATATATGCTATTGTTTTTTGACCCCTCCCCCCCCCCCCCCCCCCACCAACCTCTATCTTGCGGATAACTACGAGGGAAACAAATTGCTTTATCCCTTGGAGAGTGATTTATCTATCACATAGTGCTATCCACTTGTGAACAACTGGAACCTGCTCTATAGATCAATACATAAAAGAAATAAAGGACAAGCCTAATTTAATATAAATTTCGTCTTAATTCATTGCTCTTAATCAGCTGAAAAACAGTAATCTTCAAGTGCAGTCAAGGCTGCCAAGGGTAAATCATAATGTCCTGACTGTTCATTAGAAACATCAGCAGAAATATCTAGTTGCGACAAAGAAAGGTTTTCGACCGCAAGTTCAAAAAGCGAGTCATCCTGGAGCACATTATCCCATTCCCCGTTCCATGTAGCAGAATGATCAAGTTCATTTGAGATGTCATCATCAAATGCCCAGTCATCAAAATCTTCCAAGTCCCCAAACATTTGACTCAGTAATTGAACTATAAACTGGGCATGCTTTAAGTCCCATATTTCCACTTTGTCCAGAACATCCTGAACGGAGAAGATGCTTTCACAATGCTTTAAAACTTGGCCAATTTGTACTTCTGAAAACCCTAAGAGAAACTGAGGATCGGTCAATGTTTTCACTTGATCACTAGATTTTTTTTAGCAAATCCATCACAAGGGACTTGTGATAGTTTTTAAGACATTTACGAAGCATGTTCTTCTGATCCAGGGTCACAAGCCTCGTTGATGCTGATACATCAGATGATTCTTCATGTACACTACCGGGGAATCTTGTAAACTGTCCACAATGAGCTGATTGGCAGGCACACTTTTTTTCACAGTTCTCACAACACAAGTGCATTGGCTGAGGGTAACTCACCTCTGATGAGTTATCAAAATTTTTCAGCAGAGTCTTTCGCCGACATTCATCAGTTTTAACATACTGTTTCACATCTTTTTCCACATGAGTCAGAAGAATGCCTTGATAAACAACAAAAGCCACACTTTGTTTGCCATCCCTGTCCACCCGGCCAGTTTCCTGGATATAGGCTTCAATGTTCTTTGATGGCCCAAAATGAATAGTTCCGTAAACACCTTTACAGTCCACCCCCATCCCGAATGCAATAGTGGCCACCAAGACCCTCAGTGACGAATTCTTGACTTGAAAAGATTGCAGGATTGCAGCCTTGTTAGCCTCGGGAGTACATGAGTGTAACATTTCCATTATTACATCTCTTGGATTGTCACCGGTTTCATCCAAAAGAAATCTCTTTTCCTAGCATTGCTCTCAGTGTTGAATAGATTAGCCCACACTGTTTAATTGTTTGGCAGTATATTATTGTGCGGGTGGTAAGTTCCTTTTCTGCGAGGAGTTCATCACCCAGCCACTGGAAATAATCCTCTAAGGATCTGTCCTTTGGAATATAATATACGGAGTAAGCTATATTATAGGTTTACCTGGACTTTCAAAAATTACATGTGGGTGGTTCATCAGCAACACATCCATGATTTTTTCTCTTGTTGCACGTGTTGCAGTGGCTGTCAAAGCCATGATGTTTACAGAAGGTGCAAGAGACCTTAACTCATGAAGATCAGAGAAGGTCTCCCTAAATGCTGCCATACTGCTGTTGTTGGAGGTTCCCCTGAAATAAACAGTAAAATAACAGTGAGAATCGTGATCTAAATAAACTCACTGTTTGACAGAGTCTGTCCATGACATTAATATCATCTGTAGGCCTTTTTTTGCAAAGGCAGATGAAATATAAGCTTACATGGATAAGTAAAAAGAATTGGCACAGCAAATAAAAAAACAACAACAAACAAAAAATAAGACCAATCTTAACCATAACTGATTTCTATAATACGCAAGTGTTTCTTATTTCAAACAAATAGAAAATCAAGTAAAATAATATCTATTATCTGCATGGAAATATACTAAACTCCTTACCACTGTTTAATGACATGAGCCTCATCAACCGCTCACCAACCTCTCTGCGAGCGGAGAATTTGAAGATCTGTTTGGCGGCATTGGCAAAGTGAGAGGAAAGGTAGTCAATATTCACATAGACTCTGATGTGCAACCCAAGCAACAACCACACCGCCGAATCCCCTTTCACGTAAGAAAAGACGTGGAAAAGGAGTTAGAGAGACTAGAGAGCTTAGACATCATCGAAAAGGTGGCAGGCCCAACCCCATGGGTGAGCCCCATCGTAGTGGTCCCAAAGAGCTCTGGACAAGTCAGATTATGCGTAGACATGCGAGAAGCTAATAAGGCAGTAAAGCGTGAGAAGCACCTAATGCCGACCATAGATGATCTAGTCGCTGATCTAAACGGTGCGGCCGTCTTCAGCAAGCTAGACCTCTCTTCCGGATACCATCAACTTGAGCTAGAACCAGAGAGTCGCCACATCACGACATTCAGCACTCATGTAGGACTGAGGAGGTACAAACGTCTGATGTTCGGAATAAATGCCGCATCAGAGATCTTCCAGAATGCAATCGAGGAAATACTTACAGGCCTACCAGGGTGTAAGAATATCTCTGACAACGTAATCGTGTTTGGGGCGACTACGGCAGAGCACGATCAGAATCTCTATGGTGTCCTTATCAGACTCCAGCAACACGGCGTACGTCTGAACAAGGAGAAGTGTAGTTTCTCAAGGAGTGAGGTTACGTTCTATGGCCACATTTTCAGCAGCGAAGGAATTAAAGCAGATCCTGGGAAAATAGAGGCGATCACGAACATGAGTGAGCTAGAGAATGTGAGCGAAGTCAAGTCGTTACTAGGAATCGCCCAGTACGTTTCTCGCTACATCCCAGAGTATGCTACAATCACGGCACCGTTACGGGCTCTCACCAAGAAGGAGACACCTTGGAAATGGTCAGACGAACAGCAACAAGCGTTTGACAAACTCAAGGACAGTCTGACTAAGAGTCATGTCATTTCATACTTCAATCCTGCTCAAGAGACCGAAGTGATAGTCGACGCAAACCCTGTCGGTCTTGGAGGATTGCTAGCGCAGGACGGCAAGGTTATCAGCTACGCGAGTCGAGCACTCAGCGACGTGGAGTCCAGATACTCAAAAACCGAGAGGGAAATGCTAGCGATTGTGTGGGCTCTGGAGCATTTTCATCTTTACCTTTACGAATCTGAGTTCACAATCGTGACAGATCACCAGCCACTTTTAGGCATCTTCAAGAGTCAAAAGCCAACTTCAGCTCGCATAGACCGATGGAAGCTAAGGCTGATCCGTATAACTGTCATCTTGACTATCGCCCTGGAAAGAATGATGAAAACCATGCCGACTTCATGAGCAGGCACCCCAACCCCCAGGCACCCGCAGAGAGGAACGTTGCAGACGAATATGTAAACTACGTGTGCACCAATGCAGTACCAAAGGCTATGACGCTTCAAGAGATTCAGGCTGAAACAGAAAAAGATTCCACACTCCAGTCACTGATCAAGGCGATCGAGACAGACCGCTGGACTGATTCTGAGATATCAGACTACAGAAGACTCATGGACGAGCTACTGGTCTACAGCGGAGTGGTACTGAGAGGCAACAGAATCGTTGTCCCGTGCAAGCTGAGAGAAAGAGCAGTAGAGCTGGCGCACGTGGGACATCAAGGCATCGTAAAGACGAAGCGCTTAATTCGTGAGAAGGTCTGGTTCCCTGGAATAGACAGGATGGTCAAAAAAAAAGTCGATAACTGTCTTGCATGCCAGGCAGTAACTCCAAGCAAGACACCGCGAATTGAACCTTTGTAGATGACGCCCCTACCTAGTGGACCATGGAAAATGCTGGCAATGGATTTCCTTGGACCATTCCCTTCGGGTGACTATCTCCTCGTTGTCATTGACGAATACAGCCGCTTCCCGGAAGTTGAAATCGTCAAGTCTACATCAGCTAAATCCGTTATCCCGAGGCTCGACGCCATATTCGCAAGGCAAGGAATCCCTGACGAGCTAAGACCGACAATGGCCCCCCATTCAACGGCGTCGAGTTCAGTAACTTTGCGAGGTACTTAGGATTCCATCACAGGAAAGTTCAACCTCTTTGACCGAGAGCCAATGGCGAGGAAGAACGTTTCATGCCAAACCTTGAGAAGTGTGTGCCAACTGCTGTCGTTGAGGGAAAAAATTGGAAACAGGAACTGTACAAATTTCTCAGACAGTATCGTGCAACACCGCACACAACCACGGCGGAATATATCCCCAAATGAAGCACTGAACGGAAGGAAACTCAAGACTATCCTGCCAGAAGTATCACCAGCACCGTTAGCTATACAAAATACCCTGCAGGACACTCGGAAGACTATTGCAGAGAGAGATGCAGAACAGAAGTCAAAGATAAAGCCGTATGCAGACTCGAAACTAGGCACGAAACCAAGCGATATCAAACTAGGTGATACAGTACTTGTGAGACAACCAAAGACGAACAAATTAACCAGTCCTTTTAATCCAGAACCCCTTGTTGTAGAGGAAAAGAAAGGATCTATGGTTACAGCTAGCGACGGTTTCAAGTCCATTACGCGAAACTCGTCCATGTTCAAAATGATCCCGAAAAACCTGAATGCTGAAAAAGATCGTAGAGAACAGGAAGAACCGGAGGACTTCTCAGCAGAACAAGCCGAAGTTCTGTCACAAGATGAAGACCCAAAACCCCCCGCTGCAAATGAAGGAGGCCTGCGGAGGTCACAGAGACAAAGGAGACCCCCAGCGAGGCTCACAGATTACGTTCAAATAATCTACTAGTATGAACACGGAACACTTTAAGAGACCCTTAGCTGGAAGACATGCTTATCATTTGTTGATGTTATTGTAAAGTTATTTGATCTAGTTCACCGATACATGCGACTGTAAGTTTATTATCAAGGAGGGGAGAGATGTAGTGTTTTGTCACCTGTCAATTATGCAAGCACATGGTCAGAAAGGAACTCCCACTCTTCTTGTAGTCGGTTCGTGCATGGAGTCAATAAATCACAGTTGGGTTTTGAATTCCTGTGGTTTTACCTAAACAATACAAACACCACAACCGCGATGGCACACAATTTGGTTGCGTAAATGTCACTCGACAACATTTTTCGCCACCGTTCATTGTTTAACCAAGCCTCTGGTGTTCCATATACAACCGCAAAATGACCCTCTTCGACATCTTTGGCCTCTCCATCTTTAACAGCGCTAAGGCTTATTGCAGATATGCCGAGCTTCTTTAGGTTTTCCACTTGGTCTTTCGTTAGATTGACCAAGGGAGAAATGACAACAACTATATGGCCCGTGCCGTTACGAGTCACGTCGAAAACAATCGGCAAAGCTTGGTAAATTAGTGATTTCCCGAACCCTATCGGGAGGTTAATGAAAATATCCTTCTTTTTATCCACAAAGTACGCTATAGCCTCTCGCTGATGTTCATTTAAGTCGACTATTTTGGACGTTTCACACACTCGTTTAAAGGACGCGCTAGCATTCGAGATGTTTATCTCCGATATCTCGCGCTAAAATCACTCCGGGTCCAAAGTGCACTTCCCAGATCTGGAAGTCTGCTGTGATTGGTCTACGTTTTTTCCTGCTCAGATCAGCAGACGTTCGTGGAGAAGGAACGCGTGACACACGCCAAAGAATGTCTGCGGGGGAGGCTATGAAAAATACTGAATACCACTTCTCAGGATAGCTTCACAGACTGCTCGGTTTCACCAGGAATATCAATCGCAAAAGCTATAAGCAAAAATCACAAGGTTGAGGAATTATAAGGCCAGCGCTTCCTTGAAGAGAATAAATCAAATCGAAGGACAAATTGATGTGAGTGTTTTTTAACGAATGCTGCCTCCTGGCGTATTTTTACGCGCCACAGGACAACACCAATGTATTCATAAAGCGAAACTAAAAGTGGTCATCACAGTAAGGAAACACCCGTACGGAATTAGCAGCGCTGTTGCAGCGCTGCAGAACAGCTTCACGAAGCGCTGCAAAACCGCTGTGAATTGGCTGGCTGCAGCAGTCGCACATTTTGGCTGCCAAACGCTATGGAGTTCCATCACCGCCAAAATTCAAACTCTCAAGTATTCAAATATCCAATTGAAACTTTCAAACTTCCACTACAACATTCAGGTCAGGCGTTTAAATTACACTCACAACATTCAAACATAAACTACAAACATTCGATCAATCAAGTGAAATATTCAAAGCAGGCAAGCAAAATCCACTTACAACATTTGGACATGTACTTTAAACAAGCGGTTATTCAATTCCAACTTTCATTTCGGACATTCGACTTTCAATTCGGCATTGCATTCAAACATTCAGTTATTCAATTGGAACATTCAATACGAACATTCAATCGAAACATTCAATTCGAACATCCGATTATTCAATTCGAACATTCGATTATTCAATTCGAAGATTCAATGCGAACATTCAATCCAAACATTCAATTCGAACATTCAATCCAAACATTCAAATCGAACGTGCAATCCCAACATTCAGTTCGAACATTCAATATCAACATGCAATCCAAACGTCAATCAATTCGAACGTTCAACCCAAACATTCAATTCGAACATTCGATTATTCAATTTGTACAATCCAAACATTCTAACATCGTTTCCAGGGCCATCCGACCAACATCCGGGACGTTCGGCGGTCGAAAGGCGGGAAAGAGAGGAGTCACACCCAGAGGTTGTGCGTGTGGCTTACGAAATTTTTGCGGCAGCATTTCTAGCGATTTATCTAACGATTTATGCAAGGTAAGAGAAAGTGTACCGCTATCTAAAGTTTCTATTTATGAACTATATTGCAATAAAAGATAAATCGAAACACCATTCAGTGAGTGAGGTCAAGAATCGAGCGATTTACCTAACGATTTATGCAAGGTAAGAGAAAGTGTATCGCTATCTATAGTTTTTATTTGTGAAGTGTTTGCAATAAAAGATAAATCGAAAAACCATTCAGTGAGTGAGGTCAAGAATCCAAAATAAAGATAAAGTAGTCATCGGTCTGAGCGTTAGTTAGATATCTTCAACATGTTGTGCACTAACCTGCAGAGTCCAATTTGGATCTGCCATATTGCAGTAGATTTGTGGTGCACCAGTATTTATTTATTTATTATATATTTCTTATGTATTTATTCAAAGCGCATTGTAAGTTAAAAAATAACTGATCCCCTTCCTTCGTTTAGATTACCTTAACCGCCTAATTGTCGGAGAGGGATTACCCGACTCAATTGTTTCTTCCTTCGGGGAGGTACTCTTCATTTTAAGAGAGAAAGAAATGGAGCCCGACGGGGCCATCAGTGCTACTGGCAAGGACTCCAGTCGACGTCGAGGAAGGCCTTCTTTTGACATAAAAGAAGAGCAGTTATCCTTCCTGGTAGAGAATGACTTCAAAGTATCCGAAACAAGCGCAATGCTGGGGGTATCCACCAGAACAATAGAAAGAAGGCTGTCTTTATTTGGGATCAGTGTTTCAGGTAAGTTGTAAGATTTTTAAGCTTTAGGTGTCAAATTCACAAAGTGGTGTATACTAATAAACCTCGCTGCTGAAGGCGTTACTTTAATTTGTGTGTCGAAGTGTGATGCACTTGTTAATATGTTTAGTTACATTTTCTTTGCATGATTCAGCTATAAGCTTATAACAGTTACACATGATGTTGCAACCGCAATAAAACTGTTGCCAAGTTTAAAGTACGACACATAAAAAAATCAATTCTTTTGTACAATTTGTTCCCACTGAAATACAGCAATATCTCTGATGATGAACTTGATGGGGAAGTCCAAAAAATTTAAAGACAGCATCCTGGTGTAGGCATAAGAATGCTAAAAGGACATCTCAAAAGTCAAGGCCTTACTGTGCAAAGAGAAAGAGTTAGGCAATCTATAAATATGTAATAACCCAATTCAGTAGAGCTGAGACCTGAATGTCTGTGACTTTGAACAGAAAAAAGTACTGTTTAACTCATTCTTGTTTAATAACCATTTGCACATACTCACTTGCATTCAGTCAAATGACTGGGCAGTTCAGCGAGGTAGAAATAATTATTGCAAACAAAACACCGCTCAACAGTGTCTTCTTCCTGTCATGATCAAAGAAACAGAAACATGTTGATTTTAATTTTCTGATACACACCATTAAAGCTGTATTATGCCCCCAGGAGGCTTATGTTGTATTTCATTATAAGGCCAAAGGTTATTAGCTTCTCAAACTTTACTATTTCACCACTTACTAAAACAGAACAATAAACAGGCTACTTATGTACATGTAAAGTACATGTATCACCACCGTGTTACAAACGTGATGTTACCCTAAATCTTTCTGTACCGAGTGGGTAAAATGGTTGGTGAATAAAATGGTTGGAGAGGGGGCTTGGTTGTAAGAGAGGGCAGAGGATTAAATTTAGCCTTCAATGTACTTGCATGTAGAACATGTACAGGTAGAATTTGGCTTTATTCATTTTTGCATCTTGCCAAGACAACAGTATATGCACTATATACAAAATAAATGCAATTCAGTTTATTTTAGTTACATGAATTTCACTCAATTAGCAACACTTCAGAATCAGAAAGAATTACAAAATGCAAAATTATATTAAATAAGAAAAAAAGTGTAATAGCAAGGGAGTGAGAGATTGCAAGTTGGCCACTGTGTCTGCCACAGTAAAACTAATGAAGAAATGGACAGTAGAATGTATTTAAACATACTTTAACTTAGAAAGAGTGTGAAGGTAGAGTTATATAACAGAAACTAATTTACATATTTCTATACTCGGGTCTGACTACATAAGAGAAACTGTATAATTATATTCTTTTAAAATGCGTAAAGGTTAAACAGAATTTTCACCAACCCAATATTATTTTGTAAGTAGTAATGAGTTCCAAAAGATTAGGTCATTACATTCTACTTAAGTCAGTAATAATTTTACCTCTTGCTCTTCCTCACATGCGGCTGGAATAAGATCAAGGTCACTCTGCAGCGGCCGGATGAAAATTTTGCACTGGCCCGTTTCCCCTTTCAGATGCTGGACATTATAGGGTGGCTTAATATCCTCCAAAGTACGGCTTGAATTATGGCTACACATAAGAACAAATCCACCTGCCTTATCCAATTTTGGGAATGCCATTTTCAATTTATGGTCAAATTCAACAGAATTATCTGCTATATTTAAGGTGATGCTTTTCTCACCAAGAGATGCCCTTTTTAGTTCCCGATAGTACATTGGTGATGGCATCCTGCTATCACTAGTACTGGCCAAGCAAACAAATATCCTAGTCCAGGTGGGCTTGTATTTTCGCTTTTTAGCAGGTGGCTGCAAGCCCCTGCCGTGGGCTTTCGTTCTACAGGTACCTCCTTGTGCAAAACTTCTAGGCATATAGCCAAACACACGCTGGTGCTCCAGCTCAGCTTGCGTTCTAGTTGAACACAATGAAGGTCCTGCAGAAGCTGCTGCAGGATTGCTTGAAGATGCTGCTTCATATTGATTTTAAAAATGCCCAGCAGAAACTGCTGTAGTTGAAGGCTGGCTCACAGAAGACTGATCAGAGATTGCTACAGATGCAGCAGCGGCCAAAGTGGCTGGCCTCGTCCCTGCATTTGAGGCTGCTGTAGACGCTCTGGGTGCTGCAACTTGCCCTCTCTCCAACTCTGAGATTCGGTTGTGCAGATCTGTTAAAATGTTCCTGCATCTTTGTAACTCCGACATGATTCCCTGAAGCAAAGAATTTCAACCTTCTGATATGGTATCTGATCATTTAATGTGGAAGGGAATCAGTTATTTTTTAACTTACAATGTACTTTGAATAAATACATAAGAAATATATAATAAATAAATAAATACTGGTGCACCACAAATCTACTGCAATATGGCAGATCCAAATTGGACTCTGCAGGTTAGTGCACAACATGTTGAAGATATCTAACTAACGCTCAGACCGATGACTACTTTATCTTTATTTTGGATTCTTGACCTCACTCACTGAATGGTTTTTCGATTTATCTTTTATTGCAAACACTTCACAAATAAAAACTATAGATAGCGATACACTTTCTCTTACCTTGCATAAATCGTTAGGTAAATCGCTCGATTCTTGACCTCACTCACTGAATGGTGTTTCGATTTATCTTTTATTGCAATATAGTTCATAAATAGAAACTTTAGATAGCGGTACACTTTCTCTTACCTTGCATAAATCGTTAGATAAATCGCTAGAAATGCTGCCGCAAAAATTTCGTAAGCCACAAGCACAACCTCTGGATGTGACTCCTCTCTTTCCCGCCTTTCGACCGCCGAACGTCCCGGATGTTGGTCGGATGGCCCTGGAAACGATGTTAGAATGTTTGGATTGTACAAATTGAATAATCGAATGTTCGAATTGAATGTTTGGGTTGAACGTTCGAATTGATTGACGTTTGGATTGCATGTTGATATTGAATGTTCGAACTGAATGTTGGGATTGCACGTTCGATTTGAATGTTTGGATTGAATGTTCGAATTGAATGTTTGGATTGAATGTTCGCATTGAATCTTCGAATTGAATAATCGAATGTTCGAATTGAATAATCGGATGTTCGAATTGAATGTTTCGATTGAATGTTCGTATTGAATGTTCCAATTGAATAACTGAATGTTTGAATGCAATGCCGAATTGAAAGTCGAATGTCCGAAATGAAAGTTGGAATTGAATAACCGCTTGTTTAAAGTACATGTCCAAATGTTGTAAGTGGATTTTGCTTGCCTGCTTTGAATATTTCACTTGATTGATCGAATGTTTGTAGTTTATGTTTGAATGTTGTGAGTGTAATTTAAACGCCTGACCTGAATGTTGTAGTGGAAGTTTGAAAGTTTCAATTGGATATTTGAATACTTGAAAGTTTGAATTTTGGCGGTGATGGAACTCCATAGCGTTTGGCAGCCAAAATGTGCGACTGCTGCAGCCAGCCAATTCACAGCGGTTTTGCAGCGCTTCGTGAAGCTGTTCTGCAGCGCTGCAACAGCGCTGCTAATTCCGTACGGGTGTTTCCTTACTGTGATGACCACTTTTAGTTTCGCTTTATGAATACATTGGTGTTGTCCTGTGGCGCGTAAAAATACGCCAGGAGGCAGCATTCGTTAAAAAACACTCACATCAATTTGTCCTTCGATTTGATTTATTCTCTTCAAGGAAGCGCTGGCCTTATAATTCCTCAACCTTGTGATTTTTGCTTATAGCTTTTGCGATTGATATTCCTGGTGAAACCGAGCAGTCTGTGAAGCTATCCTGAGAAGTGGTATTCAGTATTTTTCATAGCCTCCCCCGCAGACATTCTTTGGCGTGTGTCACGCGTTCCTTCTCCACGAACGTCTGCTGATCTGAGCAGGAAAAAACGTAGACCAATCACAGCAGACTTCCAGATCTGGGAAGTGCACTTTGGACCCGGAGTGATTTTAGCGCGAGATATCGGAGATAAACATCTCGAATGCTAGCGCGTCCTTTAAACGAGTGTGTGAAACGTCCAAAATAGTCGACTTAAATGAACATCAGCGAGAGGCTATAGCGTACTTTGTGGATAAAAAGAAGGATATTTTCATTAACCTCCCGATAGGGTTCGGGAAATCACTAATTTACCAAGCTTTGCCGATTGTTTTCGACGTGACTCGTAACAGCACGGGCCATATAGTTGTTGTCATTTCTCCCTTGGTCAATCTAACGAAAGACCAAGTGGAAAACCTAAAGAAGCTCGGCATATCTGCAATAAGCCTTAGCGCTGTTAAAGATGGAGAGGCCAAAGATGTCGAAGAGGGTCATTTTGCGGTTGTATATGGAACACCAGAGGCTTGGTTAAACAATGAACGGTGGCGAAAAATGTTGTCGAGTGACATTTACGCAACCAAATTGTGTGCCATCGCGGTTGTGGTGTTTGTATTGTTTAGGTAAAACCACAGGAATTCAAAACCCAACTGTGATTTATTGACTCCATGCACGAACCGACTACAAGAAGAGTGGGAGTTCCTTTCTGACCATGTGCTTGCATAATTGACAGGTGACAAAACACTACATCTCTCCCCTCCTTGATAATAAACTTACAGTCGCATGTATCGGTGAACTAGATCAAATAACTTTACAATAACATCAACAAATGATAAGCATGTCTTCCAGCTAAGGGTCTCTTAAAGTGTTCCGTGTTCATACTAGTAGATTATTTGAACGTAATCTGTGAGCCTCGCTGGGGGTCTCCTTTGTCTCTGTGACCTCCGCAGGCCTCCTTCATTTGCAGCGGGGGGTTTTGGGTCTTCATCTTGTGACAGAACTTCGGCTTGTTCTGCTGAGAAGTCCTCCGGTTCTTCCTGTTCTCTACGATCTTTTTCAGCATTCAGGTTTTTCGGGATCATTTTGAACATGGACGAGTTTCGCGTAATGGACTTGAAACCGTCGCTAGCTGTAACCATAGATCCTTTCTTTTCCTCTACAACAAGGGGTTCTGGATTAAAAGGACTGGTTAATTTGTTCGTCTTTGGTTGTCTCACAAGTACTGTATCACCTAGTTTGATATCGCTTGGTTTCGTGCCTAGTTTCGAGTCTGCATACGGCTTTATCTTTGACTTCTGTTCTGCATCTCTCTCTGCAATAGTCTTCCGAGTGTCCTGCAGGGTATTTTGTATAGCTAACGGTGCTGGTGATACTTCTGGCAGGATAGTCTTGAGTTTCCTTCCGTTCAGTGCTTCATTTGGGGATATATTCCGCCGTGGTTGTGTGCGGTGTTGCACGATACTGTCTGAGAAATTTGTACAGTTCCTGTTTCCAATTTTTTCCCTCAACGACAGCAGTTGGCACACACTTCTCAAGGTTTGGCATGAAACGTTCTTCCTCGCCATTGGCTCTCGGTCAAAGAGGTTGAACTTTCCTGTGATGGAATCCTAAGTACCTCGCAAAGTTACTGAACTCGACGCCGTTGAATGGGGGGCCATTGTCGGTCTTAGCTCGTCAGGGATTCCTTGCCTTGCGAATATGGCGTCGAGCCTCGGGATAACGGATTTAGCTGATGTAGACTTGACGATTTCAACTTCCGGGAAGCGGCTGTATTCGTCAATGACAACGAGGAGATAGTCACCCGAAGGGAATGGTCCAAGGAAATCCATTGCCAGCATTTTCCATGGTCCACTAGGTAGGGGCGTCATCTACAAAGGTTCAATTCGCGGTGTCTTGCTTGGAGTTACTGCCTGGCATGCAAGACAGTTATCGACTTTTTCTTTGACCATTCTGTCTATTCCAGGGAACCAGCCCTTCTCACGAATTAAGCGCTTCGTCTTTACGATGCCTTGATGTCCCACGTGCGCCAGCTCTACTGCTCTTTCTCTCAGCTTGCACGGGACAACGATATCTTTCCATCAAATACTGACAGTCTTTTCTTTACACTAGATGCCAAGTGAACTTTCAAGTCAAGTATTTTTTTCTTATACCAAGCACTTCACACACAGGCGTCGTTTTTACTTCAAAGTAACTCAAGCTAATAAAAATTGACAGCTAGCGACTGAGGAAAAGTTGGCGCAAGTTAGCTAAGCCGGTCGTAAGGATGGTTTCGAATTAAATTGAAACTTTCTTGAATCGTTTCAACTTTCCGACATTAATGAGATGCAAAGAAAAGTTGTTGAGATTTTACTAAGACCTTCACACATGCATTTTTGGCCAGGCAACACTTAGCAGCTCGTTAGTTAAGTTACGTCTTACATCACAGTCGACTACCAATGACATCCCAGGAATGTGGATTTATTTAATGTACTCTTCGTCATTTTTTATTCTCACTTCTGAATATAATCTTAGGAGACTTCAACGATTGCCATTCTACCGATCAGCGTTTAAATGCGTTTTTAGGCACATAAATTATAAACTGAATTTATAATAGTCTAGATACTACGCGCGATATGATTGGTCCAAACAGCGTTCTTTATTGTTTCTTTCGTGCTCTCGTCATCTGCGTACTTTAGCTGATACAGAACAGAGCACGGTGGACGCATCTTCATTTGTTGTGTAAAATGTAGAGGCCATTCTCTGTAGGTCATCAATTGCATGTAAACGTTTTCAGTCTAATTTCTCGTTTTCAACAGGGAATTTGAATTTAACTCAGGTTTTAGTAACAATGCATTGCATTGAAGTAGGTTCCTTGTAAATATGACGCTTTGTTTACAGAAAAATTTTCTTTCATTCCAAAGCCGAAATATAAGATTAACAAGCTGAAATATTTTTTCTTGTTTATAACTTATTTTCCTCAGAGATTCTCCTACAGATCAGTTAGTTACGCATCTCGTCTTCTATGAATGACTTGCGTCCACAAAGGTATGGAGGTTGCTGTCAGTCAAACTAGCAAATATATTAAATAGTGGTTGGGCAAGCTAACCAGAAAAAACAATAAAACATGGCTAGTTTAAGGTTTCGGCCAAAACGCTCATTAAAAAAAGAGAAGAAAAGGTAAGCAACAACTGTCGTTCCAAAACGTCAGGCCTTTAGCAAGTTTCTGATTTCACAAGATTGTCTGTTAATGGTGATCATAGAGTATGCGCCGTTTCAAAATGTTTTCGTTTGGAATTCTGTATATTTTATTAAGTGTGAGAATTATAACGTTTTTTTTTCATACAGTATAAGTGCATTGGTATCCCGATTACAACACTCACGCCTTGGGGTATTGTGTAATTATTCGGGTAAGAGGTCACCGGCCATCAAGACCGAAGGTACTCGCATGCCTATATGTACTTGTTTTGTTTCAAGTTTATCCTTGGTTTAGATTTTATGTTCCTTTGTTTCTAACTCATTATCATACATTACCGTACTGAAAAACAAAAGAAAATAAAATTAAACCATGGAAAATATTGAACCACGACATGTACACCACAGCTGACACCCAACGGAAAATGGCTTATACGTAATTAAACAATCAGAGATTGCGTTTCTGCCATGGTATAAGAGAAGGGTCTTTTGCATGACCCGAAGTTTGAAACACTATCTCAGGTTGGTAATTTGCCAGAAAATACCTTGAAAACAGCCAGCCTACATCAAAGAAACCAGCATTTCCTTCCCACCACCGCCTGTATAAGCTGCGCGGGAAATCACTGTTAAATTCGTAGAAATATATTTTCCTAAAATTTTCTTTACTTTGGGCCTTTTCCTCGAGATCAAGTACTGACTGCTCACTGGAAGGTGATGTAGAAAGGAACGCTTCAATGCTTTCGAACAAATAGCCATTCATTAATCAAACGACCTTCTGGATTGGAGAGGCCTGTCATCACCTGGAATCCTTTGTTAGTAATCTCTTGAACAACTGCGTTAGTCAAGGGATTTCCAAGTTCTCTTTCAAAGGAAAATGCCACCAATGTTTGCGCGTGTTGCTTTCCTCCAAAAATTACTATTGTCGGCGGCTCACTAACACATTCACTTGGGAAAAGCTCCTGTAGAATGTGGGACTCACCAAACACAGTTATCAGTGTTTCCAAATCATGTCTGTCCCTGTCCAATGTTATACGTATAATATCGGAATCTACTTGGTTCTTTAGGGTTGTCGTGGTTATTTTAGTTTCCTTCAAGGCCTGGATTAGCGACGGAATTTGATAAAACTCTGCTTCTTCCAAGAGTTGATCAATTTCTTGAAAATTTTCTGGTAAATTCATCTTTGAGGAGCGTAAGAAGTTTAACACGTAGCGAAACGAGTGTATACAATATGCGAGCCAGCGAGCCAGCGAGTCATGCGAGTCAACAAGCGAGCCATGCGAGTCAGCATAAAATAACTTTGTTTTTAACGTAAATTAAAAAAAAACTAGCCTCTGTAACTAAGTAACGTATTTATTCCAAAGGCACGTCATTTAAAATTCAGCTTCAGAATAATTCGCCAACATACAAATTGAACGAGGTGAAACAATAACAAAGGTTTGAGAATTCGTTAAACTAAGGTTTACAGGTTCTTCCTCGGTCACGTTTAATGAGTCACACCATATGTGGTAAGTCACGATAAAAACATCGATTTCTCGAAGCAGGCGGGTCATAACGTAGTGTTAATCCCCGCTTACTGGCCTCCAGGAGGCTTTGCAGACGTCCATTTGCCATGAATCTGTAATAGCATGTAAATGATATGCATGAATTTTCAATCGTTTGCGACTACACTCATAAATAAAACATCAAATCTCAAAATTTAACGACAACAAAACAAAACAAAACTTACCTGAACAAAAGATGGAAAAGATGAAGGCAGATAGCAAAACTATATTGAAAGGAGAGCGAGGATAGCGAAAACTCGTGTCAAATAGCCAAAAGCCGGAAAAAGGAAAATGGACTGGGAACTAAAATCTGTCTCGCATGGCTCACATGATGACTCGCATGACTCGCGGGCACGACTCGCATGGCTCGCTGGCTCGACTCGCATGACTCGCTGGCCCGCTGGCTCGCAGTTTGTCAAGACCCTAGCATCGCTTCGTCCCTGTCGACGAAGAAGTGTCCTCGGGCATCTTTTGCCACGCATTGTCGTCCGCTAAATATAATACCTAACATAGAGTTAGGAAACCTTCTCAGGGTCGATATTCATGTAGTGTAAACATGGCCTCCGACGTTAAGATCAACTATCGAAGGAAACTTTTCCCGTACAGCCATTTCGCCCTTTAACAGTAAGAAATCGGATAAACCGTCACGTAACGAAGGTAGTGAGGACTTCGTGACGGAAGTTAGGTCTGTGTGCAATGTTTAGCAATTCGCAGATATAGGAAAGGTTTTGAAATTGTGTTCTTGCTGTTGTACTATCGATTAGTTTTATTGTATGGGAACGATATATGGGAAGGGTTGCAACTCAAAAGTAATGGCTACTTTCTTTGAATTTTCTGCGTTTTAATAAACAATTTTTACAATACAACTACAATACAATTTTTACATTAAACAATTTAATGAACAATTACAGTGAAGACATTCGAACTATGAACACCTCGCCTTTTTGGAGACATTTTTTCACAACCATTCAATAAAAATACTTTGTTTGAAGACTTTGAGCAAATAGATATTCGTTTTATGTGCGTCATCCGATCCAATCAACGTGGCAGCAGAAAATAAAATGTTCACTTGGTTGTGTGGGATATCTGTGGTATCTCACACTGTTGGTATCGGGTTGAGCTGCAAATATTGCATTGCATTCTGGATCATGTTCGAAACTCTTCAACTGTATTATCAAAACCGCATCTCAACCCTTCGTGATGACGTTGCTCAACAAAATTTATTCGTGTATTTGCAAAACGTCGAAATGGCAGTTTGTTCTTTGTAATGTTCGTTCATTGATTAGTGAACCAGAATACGAAATGGATTTACACGAGACGAATGGAATTGAAAGTAATTCCGGTGAAGATGACCATACGCCACAAATGTACTGAATCACTCAGCTAAAGAGCGAAAGAAAGCAGTTACAGTTGCAAGTTCGAAGTGAATGCAAATGTTGGCGCTGTCAAATTAGCGGTCAATGTCTTGTTTATCTTTTGTCGGACCCGGTGACAAAACAACCTTTCGAACTGAAAGTTTTGTTGAGCGCCATGTACCGCGATTATTATACTAATTTTGAATGAAACTTATAAATCTAATCAAAGTTAACGACAGCAGCAATAATCTAGCAGGAAAAAAACGAAAACGGCTTATCCGCGGTGTAAAAACCTGTTGCGTTCACGAGTGACGTTGAACAAAGAAAACAAAGGAGACAAAACAATAGAGACTAGGAAAATAATAGTGAAAAAATAAATAATAAAAATAAAAACGAAGAAAAACTTCACAGGGTTTTACCGCCGAGGTAAACCCACGAAAACAAAACAAAGCAAATTTAGCGCTTGAAAATATCTTTTTTCAGTCGTTTCTTTCCAGCAACGCATAACGCAAACATTTCGTAAGCCATCTAGCAATCGTCACAACGAAAATATATCCAATTTGATGTTCCTCTGTATCCCTAACATAGAAGAGAAAATTGAATGAGCTGAGAAACATTCACTGGCACAAGCAAAACTCACAAGACACGTGCATTCTGACATATGATGGTTTGGGATGGACCACTTTTTAACTCGTGGATACCCGAAGCGTATTTGCGAGTTTTTGTGGGGACTCCGATATGCAAATTGTCACTCACTCTCTAACTCACTCCGGTATAGACACTGTTCGTAATTAGTCGGATAGAACTCGGGAGCACCGATCTGAAGACGACAATTGTCGTCACCGAAGTCTATTGATCAAAGTTCACGCTGAAAGTATATCGTACCGGTGCCAGAGTTTGTGGTGATTTTGTAGCTTAACAGGACGATTAGCGAGGCCCTGTAAGGAAATTCCGACAAGCGACATGACCTTGAAACGGCGACATGAAGGAGCCGAAATGACGACGAAAGACGAAATTACGACAGCGACCTGTTGTTACACACGTGCATACTTGCAGCACTAGGACTCATTTTATTCTCTTAATGAAAAGTCACATGCGAACAGAACAGAACGTAACAACATGAGGATATCATGTGATTTCCAAATATGGCATGCGCCAATGGAAAGACAAATGTGAACTGCATAAGTTATCATAATATTTTAACACTCCCACTTGATCACTATGCTTTTTGGTCATTACATAACATTACAAACTCCTAATAAATTTCTCAGTTTTTCAAACACGTTTCTTGGTAGTCCTTTAGTGAGTATGTCTGCTACCATATCCTCTGTAGAACAATAAATCACTTTGATTTCATTAGAAACAAATCTTTCACAAACAAAATGATGGCAAATATCAATGTGCTTGGTTCTACTATGGTATTTAGCATTCTTTGCCAGTTCAATAGTTCCTTGGTTGTCTTCATAGATGGTAGTAGGGACATCCATCTGTCTTCCCAGATCTTCCATCAAACGGCGCAACCATACAGCTTCTTGTGTGGCTGAACTTAAAGCAACATATTCAGCTTCTGTAGACGACTTGGCAACTGATAACTGTTTCTTGCTTGACCAACTGACTGTACCATTTCCAAGTTGAAATACATAGCCTGATGTTCATCTTCGAGTGTCAACATCTCCTGCCCAATCTGCATCACTGTAGCCAAATAACTTTGGATTCTCTTCATTGACAGAAAATTTAAGACCAAACTTCAGAGTTCCTTTTAGGTACCGTAGGACATGTTTCACTCCCATCCAGTTATCTCTACTTGGCTTTGACATGTACTGAGATAGTATTCCTACTGCTGCAGCAATGCCTGTTCTTGTTGCAGTTGATGCATAGGTCAGACATCCAATTGCTTGTTGGTAAATCTGAACATCAAAGGGCTCATCACTTTATAACAACTTTTGAAATTTTCTTCCAGGCAGAAGTGGGGTAGAAACCGGTTTACAGTTTTCCATGCACAATTTCTTGAGAACTTTCTCAAGGTAATTGAATTGGTTTATGGTCAATGTCCTTGATTCTCTGTCTCGCTTGATTGACATTCCAAGAAGATAATGTATCTTACCTTGGTCAATCATCTCAAACCTTTCACACAATGCAGCTTTCTCTGCTTTCAGCAAAGCAGTGTCATTTGAGACTGGAATTATGTCATCAACATACACGCCCAGTATAACAAAACTGATGTAACCATTGGCCTCTTTCACTGATTTCACATAAATGCATTCATCAGCATTGCTTTTGCAATAACCAGCTGATTTCAAATACTCATCTAGAGTAGTGTTCCAACAACGAGCTGACTGCTTAAGCCCATAAATAAGGCGTTCCAAACTAAATCGTCCTTTTCCAATTAAGCAAATTCCGCTAAAAAAAAGGGCAAATAAGCCTGTTAGACAGCAGATTTCCGACAGAATACTGGCTATAGAGGGTTTTCTAAAATAACTAAGCAACACATAGTTGAAAACGTGACTATTTTATTATGTTTCTAGCAGAAAGTACAGTTTTTTTTTACATCTAAAAGGTTATCATTTTCTGCGGACTGTGTTAAAATGTCATCTTATACATAGAAAACAGCAACGAATCCCTCGGACCCCTGCATAACATTCAAAGAATACAATGTAAAAGCGCTATAAAACGCGGAATGCATTTTTTTCCGCTGTCAGAAGCCTGTATGTCGTGCTTCTTAAGAAATCGAATTTTGTCTTTGTAATATTATTTGAGTCATGTATATTGCTACAGTAACAGGAAATCAAGCGGTTTTATTTCTACTTTTGAGTCCGATTTTCGGACCAAAAATTCCACCCTTTATTTGATGTTTGGACTTTCTCAGCCAGATACGAGATAAATAAATTTTGAGTCCGATTTTCGGAGCCAACATTCTACGTTCTAAGCTGGACACAAATGTCGTTAATTTTTTGAGTCCGATTCTCGGACCCAACATTCTACATTTCTCCGACGATCTCAGCCCAACACACCTTTTGAAAAATTTTCAGTCTGATTTTTCGAGCAAATACTCTACTTTCCTTCGCATATATCTGCCCACCACAAATGTTCATACAGCTTGAGTGTTATTCTCGGACCAATGTGAACTTTGTATCAGAATTTCCAATATTAATATATCTAAAATTACGAATGAACTACCTATAAATCTTGTGTGGTTTGACTGATTTAGTAACGCTGTCCATAAACGCTTTGTTCGTAAAACGACATGCTAATGAAGCGAACTATCACTCGAGTTCTAGTCAAAATAAAGACTAGGAAAGGCATAAGGGCGTAAATATACTTTTTTGATTTGTCAAGAAATCAGCAGACAAAAATCTTAAAATTTGATTTAAAATCTTATAATCAACATGCAACATCGCGGCGTCATTGCCGGTGTTTTAAGAGTTTTTTCAGCATCAATCCTGCTTTAGACGTTTTTGGGACACGTAGCAGCCAGCTATCTAAATGCAACAGTCGCTCTTTCCATTGGTCAACAGCTAATGGAGGCATGAACTCCTCATACCTTCCGCATCAATTGAGTGCAGAGACGGTTGAACAATAGCTGGTACGCCTTCTGGAACCTCCTATGCAGACAAAAAATGCAGAACTTAATTACTATTATATATCCATTCATATATACATTCTAATTGGACTAAGGTTTCACGTAAACAAGTTCGGCAATAAAGGACGCTACCCTTAACATTGGCCTCCCTTTGTCTTGTACTGTAGACAGACGAACGTAACTGAGTAGCTATTCTGGTGTTCAGATTAAGAAATTGGTTTATCTAGAAAGCCCCTAAGAACATAAAGTTATGTCTGTCACTTTTTGAATTCAAGAATATTTACTGATTTAAAAGTTAAAAGAATGCTAACTTATATAAATAACAAAGTAGTGCAAGCGGCATAAAAGTTCCGACGTGATAAAGACAGTTATCTCAAGAAGATGCTACATGTAGTATTGCTTCGGTTTTAAAACCTTGGAGAACCCCTTTTATAGCATAGCATTGTATAAATTGTTTATAGCATAGCATTGTTTAAAGTAAAAACTGCAAATTGCAATTCACATTTAAGTTCATGGTTAAGTTTTTGTTTCTAAGACGGCTCACAACTTTTTCCTTCTATAATCCGTCCTTCAAATTTTTTAATTAATTCATCAACTCCTGCGTAGTTCTGCGGATTCGTTGCAAACTCCTGGTGTTGCTTCCCTTTCAAATGTTTATCCAAATCACTGTAGTGTATTTGACAATATTCACAAGATCTTAATTAGGGGCTGTCTTTAACGTGCACGGCATGCATTTGACCCTTTAGTTTAAACTTAAATTAAATGGGTAGCCACTTAATAGAGAGTATTCTCTTTCAGTGACAACGTGAAAAAAAGTAGCTATACGTTTTAAACGGGCGTTTGAAACATTTAAAATGAAATTCATTGAAAAATGGAGGGAAAACATTATTGTGCAAAATTATGACTGATACTATTCAGTGCTTTTTAGTCTCGGCGTAATTACGCAGTTACTACGAGTCTTAAATCTTCATCAGAATGAAAACAAGGCTACGTTAAGCTTGGAGTTTGGATTTGCTCCCCACGCCGATTAGATGAAATTTATCGGTAAAGGCAATTACGACTTACCGTCCATATTACGTTGTTCTTCTGGGTCCAGTTCATCGGCCCTGAACATTCTGAATAATCCACTAGTATTGCTTCCTCCATCTCCTCTTCGTCAGAAGCTCTGAGTAAGGTTTCATGCAGAGGTCGTCCTTCGGGCTCGAACACTACATCATCACTGGGACAATGATCACGAATGATTGTTTTTCCAGTCTTTGTCGGAGATGGGAATGAGTCAAGGCTGTCATCAAAGAAACCGAGCAACGTTAAACCACCTTCCATCGATGCCGGCTTTGATGGAAACGTTTCGTTGGACTCATCACTCGAAAACCCGATAAAACTGCAGTTTAGACGTTTTTGTTCACCTTCCATCTTTCTTGAAGTTTAGGTAGTAATTACCAAACTCGATCACTGTTTCCGAATTTATAATGACCCGAGCGGAGGTACTTAATACTTATCGTGATTGGCAGATTCTCCAATGTAAAGCCGAACGCACGCAAAGTATGTAGCTCACTGTTATCACAAGATAAATCAATGCTCAGTTCACGAAACATGTTTAGTACATGTATAGCAAAAAAAACTGCAAGCAGAACACTCCATTTTGTAAATACACAGAATGGGAGACGTAGCACAACGCAGAAATGGGAGTTGTTACTTGAACGAAGCCATTCTGGAAGAATACAAATCAAGCGTGACCTCGAGACTGATTGCCCAGACTACTGATCAAACAGTCATGGGCCGGGTTGTTCGAAGCAGGGTTAAGGTAACCCAGGGTTAGTGGGAAATTTAACTGCAGATATGAGAGCTTGAAAAGCGCATTCAGTATAATTCTTTTTGAATACAATTTGATGATTGTATGCTCTGAATAAAATAGAGAAAGTTATCGGAGAAAATGCTTTTTAACAGGAGGAAAAGAAACCCTGATAAAAATTTAACCTTGGATTAGCGCTAATCGGTCTTCGAACAACCGGCCCATGGCCTATTAGTGAACTCACGATTTTGAATTTGACATGGTAGCTCTCGTGACCTTTGTCACGTTCATCAAATCGACATATGTCTGCATGTAGTAATGGTTTGGGCATGAAATCGAAAAAAAAAACATGTATATTATATGGGGTAAGGTAAATGCTAAGAAAGGTGGAGCCGTTCACCACTAGCGATCGGGAGAAGCGCACATCTTGTACCATGTATCATCACACCTGACGAATGACGAAATCAAGATCGATCGCCTTTTGTGAACACGAACAGGCAGATAGTCGTGCGTGACATGATCTCAGCGCCTTACTGAGTTTCATCATCGCGCACGCAAAATTAATCTACTACTTTTTAAAAAAGAGCTTTCACTACAGAGCCTAAGCATGGCGAGAGCAAAAAAAGGCACCAAGCAAGTCACCGTATAAAGCAAATACAAGCGTTATGCAATGTTGCAGTCCACCAAAGGCGACAAATCTATGGTCAATCAAGATTCAAGACGATGAGGCATACTTTTATCAGAACAACGCCCGACTTGCATATTACGGAAAGACATTTTCGGCGGTGAAGAACGTTTCCGTCTTTGAACACAAAGTTAGCCACAAAATAATTCAAGCAGTGGAGGTATGTTTTTTCCGTTTATAGATAATTTTATTTCGACTCAAGTGCCATTTCTTCTTACTTTGAAGCCGTGGGTAAGGGCCAAAAAAGAAACTATTGTAAACGCCTCTTATGCAAACATAACAGTTTTTTATTCTATCAGCGTTTACCGGAATAGGAAGCATTCTGCCTTTATTACAAAACCGCATCAGTTTGTCTTGTATTCTTTCTTTCTTCAAATTGACTGTAAACTTCTGAGATAGCCGAGGCTGCCTTTTTGTCAAGGGTCGAGGGTAGCATTTCAAGAGTCCCTTTTTACCGAAAAAGGTCTTAAGAATGAATTCAATTGAGATGATACATAAACTAAGAAAGTAATCAACTATGATCGCTGTCTTAGATTTGGGGGAGCTTGAAATGCCCAAAAAACGACATTCTAAACGCAGGGATGCATGTAAGTTTCCTGGGAAAATCAAATTCTTTTAGCACGAAGTAAATATATTTCCGAGTCACCCAATGTTGACCTTTGCCCCTTTCTATGCAGTAAGGACATTTTAGCAGAGTAAGTCACCTTATTGTAATTTGCTCATATGAATTGAAAAAATAGTATATTTGTGACGACAAAATATGCTTAAATCGTCACTAAGACGTATATTTCTATACTCTTGCAATTTCATTGCGTTACACAATTTGACACGTGTTGTACGAACTAAGATAACGTAACTGTCAAGTTTGTCGATTCATCATACACAGTCAGGTGAAACCATTCCCTTTATCCGCTACTGATACAGCTTGGTGAATAGAAAAAAATGGACGAAAGGATAGCTGCTTCGATGATTTAAAAGTACTTTACATTTACATGATTCCGTGAGGTAATTATATAAAATATTTGTTTGAAGGTTGGTGTTTGTCGAAGTAAAATGTTCAATGGCGCATCACCAGAAGCATTTGAAGACCCGTCGACACCAAAGGCTGATTGGAGAGACAAAAGTGCAACTATCCTCGGAAAAAGTATATATTTATAATATCTTAAAGACATTCTCCACTGGCAAGCGGTGGCAATTCGCATTACATAAAGAGTCGAAGTTTGTCTACACCTAAGGAAATGCGAGGCTGACGTAGTCATGCTTAAGTTAAAGACGCAATCAAAAATGGCAGAAATTGTGTTAGAATTGTCAATGATAGAGAAAACTTTCAACGCATAAAGTTTTCTGTAGCCGAAGAAACAAAGGAATTGCGGAGCGCATCAGTTTCAAGCTGTTAAGGGACGGACCAATAGAAAAGTGATGGGGGGGGGTTGGGGGAAAAACAAAAAAAAAATTCATGCAAAAGGAAGGTCCAATTGTGACTTTTTCAGACGTAGTAAAAAAAGTTCGTGCGGAGGGGTTCACCTGAAAAAAAAATTCCTGCACAAGCATTGAGGGAAAAAAAAATTCGTGCAAGCTGAAAATTCCCCACCCCCCCCCCCCTCATCACTTTTCTAATGGTCCGTCCCTAAAGAGAGAGGACATTCAACTCTGTGTCAGTTGAAATCATTGTGGAATGCTTAAGTTAGATCATCTTTATTTCGGCATCGAATCATTTGTATGCAGAATTGCAAGGGATTAAACTTCTCTCTCTACGGTTGTGTTAAGTTTATCTGTTAGTACTACTTAACCAAGCTTCAAGTTACCATTTGCTTCACCTTTTTCATGGTATCAATTGCAATTTCATGTCGTCGAAAACACTTACTCGACGGCTCGGGAGAAGTTAACGCCCTTAGTGTAAGCCAACTGAAACATAATGTTTTGGCTGCGAAAAACGGATTCCAACCAGGCTATCCGTCGGCAAAATGGGCATTTCGCGTCAAAAGCAATAGGAATTGAGATTTCTGGCTCTGAAAATAGGACTCGAAAGTGTGCATCGCCTTCCGCAATTCTCGGTAGATTTAAAGTTATCCTCATCATAAAAAAAGTAAGTATAAAGGGGCGAAAATCGGGCTCAAAAAAAGCATTGTCGGCCACAATTGTAACATGGTATGGTGAAAGAAAAATTTGGTTCCGAAAATCGGACAAAGAAATAATCCCATCTTCGGCCACAATCAAAACAAGGTGCCTGAATTAGAAAAAGGAAGAATTTGGGTCCAAAAATCGGACTTAAGTCATAATGATATTTTATGAGAAAAAAAGGTAAAATATAAGATATCCTGCGGAATAACTTAAAGAAATAAAACGACACTTTTAATTTTTTTACAAGACTTGTTTCGACATAGTTGTGTCATCTAAAGTTGTGAATGAGCTGCGGAATCCATTTAAAGTCCGCATAAAATTGACCAAGGAAAGCGAGTTTGATTTCTCGGTGAATTTATTCCGACAGAATATAGGCATTATCTTGCATTTTAAAAAATAGCGAGGTCAAAAACATAAGATCTCGCTATTTTTAACGGAATTTTCCTAAATTGGAAAAGGACGATTTAGTTTGGAACGCCTTAAATGCTTATCTTCAGTTTGCAAACATGATTTAGTTTGTCAGGATCAACAAATCCTACTGGCTGTGACATGTAAATCTCACAGTCCAATGAACCATTGAAAAAGGCAGTTTTCATATCCATCTGATGGACTTCCAAGTCTGTGCGCTTGCCAGTGCAAGTAAAGACCTCAAAGACGTATAACGAGATCCAACTACGTTCTTCCCTTCAGGTCGAGGAACTAGTTCCCATGTATCATTCTTTAATAAAGAAGAGTATTCAGACTCCATGGTCTCTCTCCATTGGATGGATTGTTCACCATTCAATGCTTCATCAACTGACTTTGGCTCAACAATGTCTGAATCAACTAGCAGGCAATCATCATCTGGGAATCTACTTGGCTTTCTACGCTGTCTCACTGGTCCTAGCTTTTGGACTTCTTCCATGAATGTTTCTTCATACGTCCTTTTTACTGGAGGTTCTTCATTTGGTGCTCCAACTGGTTCAACATTCCATGGAACTACAGATTCAACTTTTTCTGTAGTAGTTGGTTTAACATCATTAGGAACTGCAGACTTAACATTCTTGGGAATTGCAGGGACTTCAGGTAAGTGATCTCTTGGAACACTTTCATTTTCTTCGTCCATGTCTGGGACCATACTCTTGATATCCACTTGGGCTACATCAAAATGAGAAACAAACATCTCGACTCACAACAAACTTCTTCCTCTCCAAATCATACAGTTTGTACCCCTTGATACCAGGAGGATATCCAACAAAAATAGCTTTCTGCGCAAATTATCAGGAACGTGTGCATAACATACGCTAAAATGGAGTTTCATACTTCAGTGCTGCTGTGGAACTTAAATTGTGGAGCTACACTGCTTTGGCACAAGCCTCTGCCCAGAATTCCAGTGGTAGCTTGGCTTGGTAGAGCATCGATCTTGCTGCTTCCATAGTTGTGCGATTCAATCGCTCAGCAACTCCATTTTGCTGTGGACAGTATGGAACGGTGAACTCGTGTGAAATTCCTTTTCAGAACAGAACTTATTGAAGTTCTTGGAAGCATATTCCCCTCCATTATCGCTTCTGAGAACCTTAACATCTTTCTCTACCAGAATGTTTAGTTCTATGACTTGATAACCAGCATGTTTCTCAACTGAATTGACGTATTCCATGAACTTTGGAAGCACTTCATTCTTACGTTTGATGAAGTAAAAAGTAGTATATCGTGAAAAAGCAACTGTAAATGTCAGCATGTACTTACTGCCACCCTTTGATTTCACTTGCATTGGGCCACATACATCACTGTGTACAATCTCATATGGCCTGGCTCTGGTTTCTGTTGGCTCTGCATTGGGAAAGGCTTCTTCTGCATTTTACCAAGTACACATGCTTCACATTCCTTTTTCATAATTTTTCCATAATTCAAGCCATCCACGATTTCTTTCTTTATCATTTGATCCACATAATTGCCCCCGCAGGGTTCCGGCCCAGGGGCCGGAACCCGAGGAGGCACCCTAATGTTCCCCGCGTAAATAAGAAGTATCGTATGGTCGTAGTGTTAGTATGCGAAAATTTTCTCGATTTGACGAAAATAGGCGCGCACGGTGGTCCCGGTTAATTTTCAGCATGTGCGCCTGGCTCAGCAACCGCGCAAACTGGGTTTGGCAAGTTTGGCAACGAGTCGTCACGATTTCATTCCAAGCTTTCTTATTTCATTCCAAGCTATAATGTAAACCCATCCTAAACACGATATGTATGAGGATGTCCATTAACCCAAGAAACAAAGTGTGATAATTGACAAAACACAACAAGCAATTTGCACTCGCAAACTCTCAAACGAAAACTACATTTCAAAGGTTCATAACAAATACATGGACAACCACATGCAGTCTTCATTCAGTTTTTACAAAGTCGGGGGCAGATTTAGTGACAACTATGACTAGTTGTAGTTTAGATGGCCCAGTCTACGATGCCAAACTGCGAGCGAGGGCGAAGAATGTGTTGTTGAAACTTGAGCACACTCGGTGGTTTTGATTGTATATAACTTGCCATGCAGTAAACTTTCAATCACATATTTCTGGGCATCCTTCAGTATAAAAGTCATTCTTGTCAAAGCGAACCTCAGCTCCATTAACGCCATTGCAGGTACTGAAAGTAAGTTCTTGGTCAACTTTGGTACAAACAACACTTACTGATGTAATTTAAGAACTGACAATCTCACGGGCATTGTTTACTACACGAAGCCTTACATTCCCTTCACCTAGTGCGTGAATTGTTGTGCTGTCTCCTAGGTAAATATTTGTCGGCTGTTTGTACTGAATATAGTTCTCCAAAACATTTCTGTCGTTTGTCATATGCTTTGTGGCTGCCGAGTCGATGAACCATTGATCTGACCGATTGATAAAACTTGAGATGAGTGCAACTCCTTCGAGTTCGACCATATTTGAAGTTTCCTTCCTGTTGGTGTTATGTTGGTTGTTGAATGGACAGTTCTTCACAATGTGCCCGGATTGGTTACATTTAAAGCATTTCACTCCTCTGTGCTTTTCATGTTCATCGTGGTAAGATTGAGTTCCTTTACTGGACTTGAAATTCTGAAAACGTCCATCACGACCACCGCCGGTTCCACCACGTGGTTGACTTCTTCTCTGTGGCTGACCTTTTCTCTTTTTGACAAAAAGCGCACCGTCGGACTACTGCTTCTCTATCTTTTCAGCCCGCTTCATATATTCTTCGATTAACAGACCTTTGATATTCTCCCAGTCGAGATCATCGGCGTTTCTGGCATTTAAACTTGCCAGCAAATTATCGTACGACTCGGGCAAACTTCCCAGCACGACCGTAGCAAATTTTTTAGGAGATATTTCTTCCGAATGGCATTCATTTCTCGTAACTGCTCAGCGAGTGAAGTCATGTGGGTTAAATGTTGCATTAGATCTGCACCTTCTTTCATACTTGCTGCATAAAACTTACGGTTTAGACGAACGATCTTTGTGATTGATACAAACTCGAATTGTTTTTGTAGAATTTTCCACGCTGCAAGCGAACAAATGTGAACTGCATAACTTATCATAATATTTTAACACCTACGACCTTCCGAAATTGCGACGTGAAAAGGTTTGAAACTCAGACGGGCGACATAAAGAACCCCCCTAACAGGGCCTCATTAGCGGTCTTACTAAAATCAAAAGGAGTTTAAATGTTTCCAGTTAGGACAATGGCCAACTTGGAGAATGAATTTCATGAGCCTTTAACTCGGGCAGGCGCTAAACGTGACGAGAAGATAACCATTCGCTCTTCCGACGTCGACCGCCCCAAGATTACAGGCAGTATATGGATTTCAGTTGGCTCGAAAGTGATCTGAAGATGAGAAATTCTCTTGCTAATGTAGTAAGCTTTGATGATAACTCATAGAGCGAAATGAGCACTTCAGTGAATGAGAACTTATGTGTGCAAAATGAGCACTTGTTATTGAACGAAACGACTACTGAAAACAGAATAAATTGACAAATCCATGATGTGAAACCGAAGAACTTCTGTGGCCAACCAGGATAAGAAACATCGTATGGAGGACTTTTCTACTGATTTAAGTGTTAGTACTAACAGGAATGGAGTTAGAGAAGTATTGGGACGGTCAAGAAGTATGTCAACGTTTACTTATAAATGTGGAGGCGCCTGCCGTGACGTAGACCCATCAAGATTACAATGTAAGAAAGTCATTAAAGGGTTCGAAAAGAGTCACTCATGTAGAAAATGTATTGAGCGTTATATTATATACAATACACCACAAGCTTTTACAGTGATAAGTTTTCTGTCTATTGATTTCCGAATTTGCCTTGAAGTGAACAAGATTGTGTTGAAGTAGACATGTTGGAAAAGATAGGCTTACCTGTTTTGCTTACTGTCGTGTGACTCATCGTATTTACATTGTAAAAACAAGAAGTTATAAGCATAAAAACACAGTTGTATTGCTGTATTAATGATGGCAAGTGTGACTCAGCCTTTTAAGTGCGACCCTGAATATATACGGACTTGCTGTGATCAGTTGTGGTATAGATCATCAGTTACAAAGTGTGATGATAACAAATACACTAAGTCAGTGCACCAAAAATTCACTAGCTGTATGCATAACTGATAAAACTAGTGTAGAAAATATGGAAAGGGTTTGGCCAACCTGCCATTCAAGCCTACATGTAAGCAATGGGAAGTTACCAATCTGTTGAAGTTCTGAGTGTTGTCCAATACATGCGTGTATGTTTTAAGGCTACCAAAATGTGATTTCCTGTGAAACCAGAATGCCTAAATAGAGGTGGAGAATTATCTCTAATGATATCAATGCTCTTAATGTACCACCTGATGTGAATTCAGTTGTTAACACTCTACCTACACCTATAAATGAATTATAAGCAATTCCTATCAAATTGAAAAGAAATTTAAGTCACAAGCACCATTAGAAGTTTTAAAGTGTTAGACCGAGAAAGCGTTGAAACCAGTGAACTGTTTTAAAATGAGCATATAATGATAAGTCGAGGAAAAGTGGCTGAATAATATGTAAATAGCGCAGCTATAAATGAACACAATGATTGGGAAGAGTTTCTAAACTCCAGGACTAAACAAATAGATGCACCTTATTCCAAGAAATCTATCGAAGAACATGCCAACAAAAATGAGCAATTGAAGCTATTATTCAATACTGATTCTAAAAAAGATGATTTTGATGATCGATAGTGTGAAGTCAAGGACTGCCATTCAGGTGTCTTAGACACTTTTATTATAAGAACCAGATATCACTGAAAATGTTGAAAAGGTCATTAGTTTTGCTCCAGGTGAAGGAAACAGACCTTGAGTGGTATTTATGGACAAAGAATCTGAATGCGTATCATTTCCTAGAATTTCCTGTTGACAAATCAGATCTGATAACCAAGAAAGAACAACATCTGTGCATTAGAGTGCAGTATGCAAATGGAAAAGATGGAAGAGTCAGTACCTAACATCTTGTACAAATTACAAAAAAATTGCAAATTCATAAGACTGCAAGTATTTCTTTAAGAAAGTGTAACACCAAAGGGAAGAAATCTACCACTGATGACCTAAAATCAGATGATAATGTAAATAAACTAATTCAACTTGGTGAAGGATTGAGAGTCTTAAGGATCTTAAGATCATCACTAACATACTTTTCAAAAATGCAAGAAAGACTTGTTTGGTATGATTCGTCAGCTGAACAATCCTACATGGTTTTGTTCATTATCAGCTGCAGAATCAAGGTGGATATTTCTGTTGAAAACATTGAATAGGCTTGTAGACAACAAAAACTATAATGATGATAAAATTGACAATGTTCAGAAGGACCCTGCTACATGTGTTAGTAACTTTGAACACACAGACAGTGAGCAGCAGGATACCAGAACGGCATTTGGTTTCGGATCCATTTAATCCTGTACCCTTATGTTAAGTTATCAAATCTTTTACCAACTATATGCTTGCCACCTGCCTTATAACTGATGCCTAATGTGGTCGAATAATTGGGGTCATGTACTCATTGTATGTTTATTTCGAAAAGCTACTCAGCTCCCTGGTCACTTTTATGTTGTGATTATGGATTCTTAAAAATTATCTTCATAGTTCATTCAATCACAACTATGAAAAAACACTTCGTTAATTTTAAAATTATTTCTTTTTTCTCTCTTTTGTAAACGTATCCACGAGTTCACCATAGTCTTACTTTGATTTAAAATAGCCGGCAAAACAAATGTTGTACGACATCACGCTCGCACAAAAACAGTCACGGGTGCGGGCTATTTCAGCCTCGCCACAATGCTTTACCTAAAGGAGCCAAAAGATCATGTAAATATCTGAAAAAAAAAATAACAGGCACGGCTTAAAAATGTAAAATGAAAAGAAATGGCATAAAACAGTTGCTCGCAGGAAGAGGCTCGAGGCTCCCAAAAAATAGCTCCGGCTTACAGGATCGTAAATTAGTTACTCTCTGTGTAAATACAGAGTTCGTATGGGAGTTAAAACGGTGTTTGGTGAAGGCACCTTACGTAGAGCTATCCGCTCACGAGAGCTTCCACTTTCAGGTACTCCTTAGGCTTGATCCGTTTGAAACCAACTTCTTGTCATTAAATTTCATTGGACTTAAATCCAGTCTATTTTAAAAACTAGGCGAAACAGTGTGAAGTACAATGTATCCCACACATGTACCCTGTGGGTACCTATTTTTTAACGTGTCACGCCAGTGTTATACTTTAGCGGAGAAATGGTTACGCTCCAGCAAATTGCGCTTGCAAGTTTACTTTGCTCTTGGTTATCAAGTACTCGATGTCGTTTTATTGATATTTCGTTCTATTTTTGTTACTTTCTCATTCGGGGAAGGTGAATGCAAACTTGTCAACTGCAGCAACAAGAGATACAGTGTTTCAAAAATAACTCCAGCAAATTCAATCGCACACAGAAAGTGTGGCTACTGTTTAGTTCAATTGACAGCTTGTTGGTTATATGATCCGTTTCTATTTTCAAACAACCTAACTGGGACATCCTGTAATGCAATCTTTGCTCTTGAAATTGTTGAATAAGTGTGACTCAACACTTCTTCATGCATTCTCTTGCTGCTACTGAATTCACATTAACTTGCTCCTCAGTCACTTGGTCTCTGTTTTCGTATGTGCTTGTTTCTGCTTTGTTATCAACTGGCTTGTGCGGTAAATTGTGATGTGGTTGCTGACAACGCTTACAACGCTTACAACGGGTAGTTTATTGACACTGACCAGCGAAATGTCCCTTTCGCAAAGACCATTACATCTTGCAAGGACCTTTCTTTGTCCTACTGACTTACTGTTGAAGTTAGGGAAATGCTCTATCATGTGTAAGGATTCACAAGTATAGCATTTCCACTCTGGTATGCATTTCGTGAACCTCTAATAAACGTTTGCTAACAGGGTTCAAACGTCGGTGATGAGTACTTAGATAGTGTAGAATGATATCTAGAATATTAGCGAATATTAACTATTTAGCTATTTAATATTAACTATTTAATACTAGAAATACGACTCCCGCAAAAACCTCGCGAAGCTAGTTTTTGAAGAAGTCACAATGTTTTCATATTTTATTCTTTATTTTTTTTTATATTATATATTTTATTTTTTATATTAGCGTAATCCCCATTATTTTATTTCTTATGCTGTGTTTGGTACACAATTAGTGACACCTGGTGCAAATTACAAGATCAGTATACCGCTCAACACAGTGCTTAAAAATTGACCTTCATTTAGCTCTTTCACTGCCACTGAGATTGCACCAGAGGGAATAGAAGTAAAATTATTTATTATCTTGACAGGGAATACAGAGTCGATGAAGTATCACAATAATATTCACTTAACACAAATTGAAAATGATTGTAAATCTTTTGCAGGTGAAATCTTGAAGAGTTGATATGAATGCTTGTGTTTACCACGGTGTAAAAACCTGTGTTTTTTTTCTTTAGTTTTATTTTCTTAGTCTCTACTGCTTTGTCTTCTTTGTTGTACATCACTTTTGAACACAATATGTTCTTACACAGAGGATGAGCTGAACGCTCCAATTATTTTTTGTTTATGTTTTTTTGGTTATAATTGCATGAGATTCATTGTAAGAAGAATCTTCTGATTAGATATTTTATTGTCTACTGCAGTCATTATTTCATTCCCGGGTAACCACAATTGAGAGCATTATGAATAGTGCATGTTTTAATGTGTGTACTCTTTCCAGTTGCAATGGTACCCCCAGTGGTAGATAGAAAAATTCCTCTTCCCTCAAAAGAGATGCCATATCAACAAATTGGGGGTAAAACAATTGGATTCTACAAAAGCTTTGAATAAAGGTTTGGTAATAGTGAGTGCCCACTGTATAGTATGTGGTTGTGCTATTTTTAGGTCATATCATAAAAACAATACATGTAAGAAAGAGTTATTGAAATCTTAATATGTTCAAAAAGATTGCTGCACTACGTACTCCTGTAAAAAAATAATGTGAAATCAACATCAATCAGTGAAAAGTATATACCACATGAAAGTTTAATTGTGCTGTTACAGAAACAGGCAAAATATCCATACCCAACCATAGAATAGTACATTATTTTGAATATATGAAAATTTCTATTATAAAAACTGCAGAAGAAAGATTTAATATAAGGACGGTATTTCATCGAAAAAGTCATGGCAGCCAGAGGTATTGAACTGTAACCAATGACATATAGTAACGAGAAGAACTATCATTATATTATTATCATTATTATTATCATTACTATTATTATTACTGGTATTGATATTATTATTGTTATATTTTTTATGTTAAACATAATATATTTTTATGGGGTGGGATTCATGTCTTAATATGTTATGTCTAACTTTGCAAATTAAGGCTTGAATTAACATTTCATTTGTGAAAAAAGGGCAGGGGTTCTAGATAGCAATATTATCAGGGGGGGGGGGTCATTGCACTCTAAGGTAAAACTGACCCATTGTGAAAAGGCTATGAAACTTGTCTCTACACAATATTATTGAAACCTTTCAATCAGAGAATACATACATATATATATATATATATATATATATATATATATATATATAGATATATATATATATATATATATATATATATATATATATATAGCAAAGAGAAATACTACTCAGAATTCAGTAATCACATTTGCTTTATTTTAAAATGATCACATTGATCACTGATAATATTGCAGAACCAGTACTTTATAGTGACACAGGGTATACATTCTGTTGAAAATGTTTAACATAACTGCTAGATCAAGAAAATTTACAATATTTTCACTGTTGCAATGATATCAGATCACATCGTTATAAATGATTGCTATAACAACTGCAACTCTCTGTGTTGGAAATTACTTCAAACTGGAAACGCTATCGTTTTATTATGAAAAATACCTATTTACATTCTCTTGTAATCTGTTGGTCGTCTTCCGATTCCGGTTTTAGACTAATAGAATTATTTTCCAGAGACATCTCCAATCGTTGAAGTCGTTCTTACTCGGTGTCCCTTCTAAGTCGTTTTGCTAAATGTAGTACACCAATGTAATCGTTATGTAATCGTTCACTCATGTCCTGTATTTCTATCAATAACACATTCAAATTCAAAACTAACTTGATTGAATTCCTGGTCATTTTCCCTGCTGTTTCGTTTGCCTTTTTCTGGAGCGAGCAGTTGTTGTCTTGGCTGCGATTTCTGTTGTTATTCTCCCTGCTGTCGTTTCTCTATCCCTGCTTTGAGTCGTGCTTTCCTCGTGTTGATTTTCACGGTATTCGAACTTACTCGGCGACGATGTCGGGCTAATATTTCTTGAATATCTTGGAGATCACCTTGCTGGGATGTACTTCCAGGACGAGTGAAATCGGTTTCCACAAAATTTACATTACTTTCAAAAAGGCATCACCGAATAATGGCGGAAATTCAGCGTTCTCAAGTGCGTTACTATTGCCAGGTAACCTGGCCTGCGAACGGACACCTTTAAAATATAGATATATATAAACATATATATAAATATATATATATACATATATAAAAACTCTCGGCTCGATTTACTCGGGCTTGCGAGCCACGTGGTCTGACCGGAACCGACACGATTAGTAACCTCGCTACGCTCGGCCTTCGGCCTCGCTTCGCGAGGAATTAACTATTTCACCTTGGAGATTTTAAATACAAAATCAAAAGAACCCAGAACCTTCGTGTTATCGGGTGCAATGCGCATGCTCATTTCACTAAGTTATGGAGCTATATAACTCTCCAAATGCAAACTGTTTACGTTTTAGCTGTTTGTAGGACTTGTAGAGCATTGCACCCTGTAACACCAACTAGAAATACGACTCCCGCAAAAACCTCGCGAAGCTAGTTTTTGAAGAAGTCACAATGCTTTTATATTTTATTTTATATTTTTTATATCAGCGTAATCCCCATTATTTTATTTGTTATGCTATGTTTGGTACAAAATTAGTGACACCTGGTGAAAATTACATGATCAGTATACCGGTCAACACAGTGCTTAAAAATTGACCTTCATTTAGTTCTTTCACTGCCACTGAGATTGCACCAGAGGGAATAGAAGTAAAATTATTTATTATCTTCACAGGGAATACAGAGTCGATGAATTACCACAATAATATTCACTTAACACAAATTGAAAATGATTGTAAATCTTTTGCAGGTGAAATCTTGAAGAGTTGATATGAATGCTTGTGTTTACCATGGTGTAAAAACCTGTTTTTTTTTAGTTTTATTTTCTTAGTCTCTACTGCTTTGTCTCCTTTGTTGTACATCCCTTTTAAACACAATATGTTCTTACACTGAGGATGAGTTGAATGCTCCAATTATTTTTTGTTTATGTTTTTTGGTTATAATTGGATGAGGTTCATTGTAAGAAGAATCTTCTGATTAGATATTTTATTGTCTACTGCAGTCATTATTTCATTCCTAGGTAACCACAATTGACAGCATTATGAATAGTGCATGTTTCAATTTGTGCACTCTCTTCAGTTGCAATGGTACTCTCAGTGGTAGATAAGAAAATTCCTCTTCCCTCAAAAGAGATGCCATATCAACAGAAGTGTGAGATACAATGTCATTACATAAAAAATGGGGATAAAACAATTGGATTCTACAACAACTTTGAATAAAGGTTTGGTAATAGTGAGTGCCGACTGTATAGTATGTGGTTGTTCTATTTTTAGGTCATATCATAAAAACAATACATGAAATAAAGAGTTATTGAAATCTTAATATGTTGAAAAAGATTGCTGCACTACGTACTCCTGTAAAAAAATAATGTGAAATCAACATCAATCAGTTAAAAGTATATACCACATGAAAGTTTAATTGTGCTGTTACAGAAACAGGCAAAATATCCATACCCAACAAGAGAAGGTTATATTATTTTGAATATATGCAAATTTCTATTATAAAAACTGCAGAAGAAAGATTTAATATAAGGATGGCATTTCATCGAAAAAGTCATGGCAGCCAGAGGTATTGAACTGTAACCAATGACATATAGTAATGAGAAGCACTATCATTATATTATTATCATTATTATTATCATTACTATTATTATTACTGGTATTGATATTATTATTATTACTATTGTTATATTTTTTACGTTTAACATAATATATTTTTATGGGGTGGGATGCATGCCCTAACCTTTGTAAAGGTATTGTTACTCTATTACTGCAAGCAACACAAAAATCTTCTTAATAGGCTTTCCATCAGAGGTGGTAGTAATCAAAACAGCTCCAAACAATACCATTTCTTCTTAAAGGCTTGAAATCTAGTGCGGTCATTTGTCTATAAAGTTTGTGTGGAAAATCATTATTGAAAGGATAGGGCATTTAGAAAACTTGAAACACTTGTTACTACATACAGCACACTTGCAATGAATATATGAGAAAGATCATAAACATTTTGGCATTACAAAATTTATTTTCTTCTTTATATAGTTTTTCCGATGTAAAATGTTAACTGTATGTTGCGGTTGTTATTAAATATTGATATTTGACATCATAAAAATGAAGTAAACAACAGAAAGTAACAAGGTTAATATGTTAATTAAGGCTTGAATTAACATTTTATTTGTGGGAAATGGCCAGGTTGCAATATTATCAGGGGGGGGGGGTCATTGAACTCTAAGGTAAAACTGACCCATTGTGAAAAGGCTATGAAACTTGTTGTCTATACGTAATATTATTGAAACCTTTCAATCAGAGAATACATACATATATATAGCAAAGAGAAATACTACTCAGAAGTAAGTTATAACATTTGCTTTATTTTCAATTGATCGCATTCATCACTGATGATATTGCAGAACCAGTACTTTATAGTGACACTGGGTATATATTCTGTTGAAAATGCTAAACATAGCTGCTAGATCAAGAAAATTTACAATATTTTCACTGTTGCAATGATATCAGATCACATCGTTGTAAATGATTGTTATAACAACTGCAACTCTCTGTGTTGGGAATTTCTTCAAAATGGAAACGCTATCGCTTTATTATGAAAAATAGCTACTTACATTCTGTTGTAATCTGTTGGTCGTCTTCCTATTCCGTTTTTAGACTAATATAATTATTTTCCAGAGACATCTCCAATCGTTGTAGTTGTTTCTACTCGGTTTCCCTTCTAAGCCGTTTTGCTAAATTTAGTACGCTAATATATTTCATTATGTAATCGTTCACTCCTGTTCTGTATTTCTATCAATAACACATTCAAATTCAAAACTAACTTGGTTGAATTCCTGGTCCTTTTCCCTGCTGTTTCGTTTGCCTTTTTCTAGAGCGAGCAGTTTTTGTCTTTGCTGCGATGACGGATGTCTGTTGTTATTCGCCCTGCTGTCGTACTCTTTCCCTGCTTTGAGTCGTGCTTTCCTTGTGTTGATTTTCACGGTGTTCGAACTTACTCGGCGACGATCTCGGGCTACTCTTTCTTGAATATCTCGGAGATCATCTTGCTGGGATACACTTCCAGGACGAGTGAAATCCGTTTCCACAAAATTTACATTTCTTTCAAAAAGGCATCACCGCATTCGAAATGGCGGAAATTCAGGAGTTCTCAAATACGCTACTATTGCCAGGTAACCTGGCCTGCGAACGGACACCTTTAAAATATAGATATATATATATATGTATATATATATATATATGTATATATATATATATATATATATATATACATATATAAAAACTCTCGGCTCGATTTACTCGGGCTTGCGAGCCACGTGGTCTGACCGGAAGCGACACGATTAGTAACCTCGCTACGCTCGGCCTTCGGCCTCGCTTCGCGAGGAATAAACGCATTTTCAAGGGCAATTAAAAACTTGTGTTTATGCCTGTGATTCAAGTTCTTGACAGAAGGCTGCCTGGTTGCCTTAAGCTCAAGAATTTTCTTGAACTGTCGAGAAGTGCGCATTTAGTTGGGGCCATGTTGGTGTGCCAAACTTAAGGTGGGCTAGGAGCAAAGTCAGCCAGGTCAGACAAATTGCTATAATCGAATGACATTCCTTGAATAGAGCATTTTGTTATTCGTTTTTGTCACAATAAAGAGATAACAGACAAGACTCTCAAGACCAGTTCGATTGTGCACGTGACACATGCTCATTCCCACAGAAAATCAAGGGCTCCTTCGAGCTGCCTCATGGTCTGTGGTAATTATTCCATGAAGTGCTGTCCTTTCCCCAGACCACAAAGCGTTCATTCCGAATAGTTCGTTTTGTGCACTCTTGCTACGACTGATCGATTACTCGTCGTCCAAATTGGAGACATCGTCACTTTTAAGACTTTAAAACCCATTTCTTTGCCCTCAAGCATTCTTAAACACATTTCCTGTTCGTTCGCGAGATCCTCAAAAGTGTATTTTGATCAAAGATGAAGCGAAAGGAACGAAACTGAACCCGCCTTGACAATCTGCGTCAGGCTCCACACAACAGACGCCATTTTTGTAAACATGTGCTGCCGCTTTGTCTCACCCCCTCCCCCCACATATGTGAACATAAAACAATTGCACGACTTTGTGGACAAAACCAAACCTAGTAGGGGAGATAGGGGAGAACCTGTTTAATTCACATTTAGTGCGGATTTAATGCATAAATTAATTGTCTAACGGGAATGGAGTTACAAATCCAACCATTACAATACCTCATGGTATGACATACATACCATGAGGTAAAAATGGATGTTTCTTCGGTTTAAAATACAATAGCCAGATAGTATTTCCAATATTCTGTTGACACTGTCTGAATTATTTGTCTATGTACACGATTCTTGTGCCAGTTTACATGAGGTGTGCCCAGGTCTGATAAATCTCAGATGCAGCAGCTTTCACACGATATGGTTAATCACAAAGTATAGTCACAATTTCTCATTACCAGTACCGCGCGCTCCTTTACTGAGCCCGAGAAAACACGACAATCCGGAGAACGTTTGCACTTTGAATTCTCCTGACACATGTGTTTTTTTTTCATCAAAATGATTTTGTACATATTAAAGCAATTAGCCTTTCGGTCTCCTTGGATATTGTTGATGATTTAGTAAATAGACCCCTTCCGGCGGCTGGTATATTGGAGGATAATGCCCGCGGTTGAGAGATGATAATAATAATAATAATAATAATAATAATAATAATAATAATAATAATAATAATAATAAACAGTTGGCCGAGAAACGAAGCTTCGAGGGCATATGTGAAATGTTTACTGTTTTCGAAGAAAATACTGTTAAGTGCTTCAGTGGAGGATTCTTTGGACATCTTCGGCAATGGTCGGACCTCTTCATTAGTCTTCGAAAATCTTCGACAATCTTCGGGGATAGTCGGCAGACTTCGGAAATCTTCTGAAATAATCCGGAATTGTAGTAAAATGCCCCAAAACCCCTTGATATACTAAGCAAAATAATGTTGGTCTTTTTTGAGCCGTTTTTGCTTTTTTCTGAAAAAAAAACTACTGTTTCATAGAATTTTTTAATGTTAGTGTTAAAATGTCTAAAATTTAACCGTTTCATGTTACAAAGCCAAAAAATAAAGTGTTTCAACACGTTATTTTTGAAAGTGTTATCGACGTACCCCCATTCAGACCCCCATTATCACCAGTCTTACACGAGTACAAAAACCCGTCTTTCTTAAGTTATGTGTGTTTTCATCTTCTGCCTTTATACCTTCGTTAAAGAAAATTTTGCAACCATTGTCATTAGCTGAGTAACAGTCCTTTCGAACCTGTCCAATTACACTTCACTCTCAAATTGATTTTCGTGATGCATATTTTCCTGTCCTCCCAGAAGTTGGTTCCTGCTTTTGCTTGGCACAAAAGGAGAACTCTGAGTTTCACCGATGCTACGAAACGAGGATCTCGACCTTCTCCTGCTAACCCACGGTCGCTTTCCACTCAAAATCCTTTCAAAAGCCTTCCGGAAATCAGGCTTCATGAAGGAGTAGAGAATGGGATTGACCAGGGATCCAGCCACCACACAGAATGGTGAAATTTCCAAAAGAAGTTCCGGCACAAGTAGAAGATGCCCAAAAGCCGACGCGGCAGTGTAAAACAAGGTTGGGAAATAGCTGAGTACAAACATAAGTGATGCAATGGCAAAAACTCTGGCAACCTTCGCCTCAGAGGAAATCCTTCTTGTGCCGTTCTGCCGTACCTCAGATTTGGTGTTGTGAGATGAGATGCTGAGCTCTCGTTCCCGCCGCACACATTGCTTCACTAAACGGAAAATTCTGGCATTTGCGTAGACGATTAAAATGTACGGGAAGATTATACAAACAACGAGAACAACGCAGATGTAAATTCTTGTATTAAGGACTGTGATGTTTGCTTTCCAAGTAAGTGGTACACATGCAATTATTAGGGACCAAGCCCAAATGGCGGGGACCAGGATTTTAAAAACTTTTGACACCGTTTCTGAATATGAGAAAGGACGCAGAATTGCCAAATATCGATCATAGGTGACTGCGCAGAGATTAGCTGCTCCGGCAATGAGTACAATGGCGTAGAGAACATTCAGTGTAGCGCGTGACCAATCGTGTAACTCGATATTATACTGTACAAGAACCGCCAAGCCAGTCAAGATGTCGGAAATCGCTAAGGAAACCACGAAGCCATTGGTATAACTTCTCATTGACTTAACTTTGTGCACCAATAGACAGACAAGTGTGTTTGCCACGACAGCGCATCCAGATAAAATACTGAGTGGTATAACAACTTTGGTGGGATAGTTATCCATTTTTACCCCACAAACACTGAATGGAATGTCACAGTGCTATGAATCAACCTTTTTTAGTGCTGGTGAGTAGAGTTTCGAGACCTTAAGAAACTGTAATCTTTCTTGTTAATAAAATGTTTCCCCAAACTGTAACTGTTGTGATCTTTATTCGTTATTGCCTCTTCCTTGGGGCTCCTTTCCACCGCATGAACAAGTCTATATTTGTTTAGTCTTGCCGTCTCTTATTTTTTCCATGTAATTATGTGGATTTACCAGCCCGGCGGCCTGTCCACGACTCTACAAACATGAACAAACCTTGTCATCTGATAGTGTTAACAAAAGAACTGTGAATAATATTCACAGCTTTTATACATTCAATTGCCACATTACTGCAGGGAATGGAATGATGTTACTGCTGTGATATCGGTAACAAGGGTTCTTCTCATCAATTATGCGACTATCATTGTTAGCTTCCGTTTTGATTCCGCTTGCGCACTTAAAAAGATTTATTTATTCTGTATTATTCATCCTTGTGTTTACTCTCCTTCTATTTCCTTCACTCTCCTTTGATTAAAAATCTTAAAATTTAGAAAATGCCGACGACGCAAGACCCGTTCTAGTTTTTTCGAATGCAGGCGAATAATTTTTATGAAATGTGTAGAGCACGAGCTCTTTTTCTCTGAGTGGTGCTACTACCGACTAATTACTAACTAATCCTACTGTGCTTGTTGAAAGCTTCCCACCCGCACACTGGAAATTTTTCTTTTTGCGACATGTAAAATTTTCTTGACTGTTTCCATTATAACCAGAGTACTATTCCTGTTTGTTGCTCCGCCAGGACAGCACTCCGTGCAGTTGGATAACATCGTAAACCTGTTTCTCAGATTATCAAGAGTAAGCAGATTTCTACTGTCTTGCAGGCTATTTTTATCCAAGTTTTTGTAGCATTTCAATATTGCCATCCAGCGATCTCCAACAGCACAGAATACATTATAAAAACAATATGTTGTTGGATTCAATGAAAACTGGTGCGGTTTAACAGCTTTGAAATACCCCATTTTAAATTACAGTGTTCCCGGGCACCTGCTAAATGATGTAAGAATAGATCCAAACTAAAAGGTTCCAGAATCGAAGGGTCATTCAAATTCTAAAGCAAACTGCAGCGCTCATCCAAGGCTTAGAGGCAATCAAAGATATGTTTTCAATACCTAGATTGCTTTGTCGCGAACAAACGCTTCTTGGACGACTTTTTTTTTTTACTAAAACTGTCATCAGTACAGGCGAGATAATCATTTGAAATATGTTGCATTTGGCCTGATTTGTTTCCTGAGGCGATTCGCCGGTACTATTTTAACGACGTAACCCTGTTTAACGAGGGAATTTAGGTAATTGTTGCCATCTTGGCCGAAAAAGCTTTGATTTGAAAGGTCGCTATTCACACGTGTAATTTCAAAGGGCGGAAGAAAATGCTGTGGTAATTGAAAATGGCTCCCGCCAACAAGCCGGTGTCAATTTTTTTGACGGCATGGGTTTTACCGGTGTACAATTCTCTTACTGTGTCAACACCTTGCATGGTCTGAGTACACGAGATCGAGTTTTCTTTTTCCACTCTATTCACAGTGTGAAAATTGGTGTGATTGACCAACTCGATATGGTTTGTTGCTTCAGTTAAATTAAACAAAAAGACCAAAACAAGGAAAAATCCAAAACTCCATATCTGGAGTTTTGTTTGGGAGATATAAATGCAGTTTTCATATGTCCTGAATGAGGAATGTTTCAAAAAACTAATTCATCCATGGCTATGCAAATGTTTTGCGGGATTCTCTAAGAATAAAGCTTCCTTTTGAGTAGGAGCCTTAATTTTGTGCAAAGCTGTTATTCGCTTTTCTTCTTAAGGCGAGGTGAAAGAACTTTCGAGGTAGTACAATGATTTACCATTCACTATACTAAACAGCATGAAGAAAATATTTTCAAATATCACTTGAATATTAGGTACTCAGCTTATTAACACCACGATATATCAAACAAGTACCCACAGAGTAGACAAAGATCTGATGCATGTGCCAGACGAAAAACCCAGAGTTGCAGAACTTGACCAGAAGCAAGAAACATCACAAAATTTGGTTCATATGATTATTTTATCTGGATAATTTCTGTATAGATCACGTACATTAAGCAACGCCGCCATTATGCATGTGATATGAAGGCTTATCAAACAAGGCAGAAATGAGTCGATCTGAGTGGCCCTTGCTCACGTCCACAGTTTATACACAAAAGCAATATTTCTTGGACTGTGTTACTGTTTAGGAACTAAAATATCCAGCCGATCAAGCGAACTAATTTCATCATCAAAGTTTGGCTTTTATAGATATATTTCACACCTGATTTATCAGCCCGTTTTTATAATTTAATTATCCCCTCAGGCTCACAAAATCTCGAAACTTATGTATCTAACGGAACCAGCTGAAGGTAATAGCAAAATTCGTTTAAAACGTTACGTTGCAAAGTGGACGCTAAACGATGGTTAAAGAAAATGAGCTTTTTAATATTTAATTTGAGAGGCGTTGCAGAGCAAAGATAGAGCTGAAATAACAAAATACTTGGTACCTACTCTTTTAAGATATAACGCGAATGTCTGCTGCTTCCATAGATGACTGAGAATTAACTGTTGGGTGAAAAGAAAAAACTCTTCTGACTCACCACACGTCATTTTCAAATGTCGTCTCTTGGTAGTTTGTAGTTAAGTATTTTGATTATCCTAATCAAATAAACTATTCATTTCATTGACGATAAAGTCTTCACAGGTCTCTCACTTTGAATGTTGAATGTTAAAAGAAAAAACTCTTCTGACTCACTACACGTCATTTTCAAATGTCGGCTCTTGGTAGTTTGTAGTTAAGTATTTTGATTATCCTAATAAAATAAACTATTCATTTCATTGACAATAAGGTCTTCACAGGTCTCTCACTTTGAATGTTGCATTCTAATTGGCTTAAACCTCTAACAAGCAACCAACCAGAAGAGTGTTTCAATGCCATGGAACACCGAATAACGACCACACTCACTGAAGATACTTCGGTGACTCTTAACATAGTATTAGACAAATTAGAACTACTCAAATCTTGAATGATAAAATACTGAGAAGAACAAGATTCACACAACACAACAAAGCGTTGAATTATTAAACGTTTTTGCGTCTATCAGGTTACCTCGCTGTCAGGATCCTCTCAGTAATTATCCTTCAAAGAAACTCAATTTAATTATTCAGCCAACTGTAGAGATATAAGTTCCAAAAGGTGTTGATTACATACAGTATGTGGGAATGACCGTGACCCGAACTGAATTAGCTTATTGCATTGTCCTTAGCCAGGTGGCCGTTGCCGTAGTACTGACTCAGGTAGCGGATCAAACCACGTCAAGAACATACTCCAACTGCAGGACGTTTTAACAAAACTTAACGAAGTTTGACTAAAGCGTAAACCATGCTGCTGCTGTTGTGAATAACTTTGCATTTTTATAGATAGTGATAGAGAAAGAAAAAGCAAAAACTTTAACTGGCAAAGCAATGAATTCGCGACTAATTTTTAACAATATCTAATATCGGAAACCGTCTCAGGCTAATTAGTTCACCTCATATAGGTGCTATGACTGAACTGGTTTAAAATTTCATACATCATATGTCCCTTGGAAGAGGGCCACTTGTGAGCAGTCAAACAAGTGCTGTATAACCAAACATTTGACAATACCAAGATCACGCAAAACATTCCGTGGACAGGTAAATGCATTGTTCCTTCCAGATACAGTGAAATTAGATGCGAGGACAAAATTGCGAAGGCATGTAAAATTTGTCAACATTAATTATTCCCTGAAATGAACTTGCACGCCCCTGAGACAAATTAGGTTCATTAACCTTCGCAGATATTAGTGAATGCCAACATTTTCTTAGTCTTCTGATTTTAAATAATTGATTTGATAACCTCCTCTATTTCATTATCTGCTTTATGCGGGGTGTCTCGAAGACCTCGAAAATGCAGACCGCAGACCTCGAAAACGCAGATCTAACAAGATACCTCTTACAAGCTATAAGCTTGAATGTTAGTTGGCTCTAGCACATTTGAAATATCGTTTTCCTTCGGCAATACGTGATTTGTATGAATGGACGTATTATTGAGTTATATGAGGGTAGGTAAACGTTTTCTCGATGGCCTAAAAACATCTTCTGCCTTTCTTGAACTTAAGCAGGACTTCAGGTGAATGTTAGCCAAGAGAAAAACCGAGTTCTGGCTTTTGAGGTGAGGTGAGGAAGCTAAATCTGGGCGGGCTTATTGACGGACGTTTACCGTATACATTTCATAGCCTTTGCGGTCAAGCTGGGATATAACTCTAAGATCCTGGTCTTAGGTTTTTTCCGGGGATTTTGTAACGAGGCCCCTCGTTTAAATTGAATGACATTACATCATACAAACTGCAGTAGTGTAAAGAGGTATTTATTGCAATGAAAAATTTCCAACCCTCGTATCCGTATTTGGTATCCGTTTTTCTTTCTTGTTGTGACCGACAAAATCAAAGGCTCCTTCGAGCTACCTCATAGAATGGGCTCCTGTCTGTGCTAATTATTCCATGAAGTGCTGTCCTTTCCCCAGACCGTAAAGCGTTCATTCCGAATAGTTCGTTTTGTGCACTCATGCTGCGACTGATCGATTACTTGTCGTCCAAATTGGAGACATTGTCACTTTTAAGTCTTTAAAATCCATTTCTTTCCCCTCGAGCATTCTTGAACACATTTTCTGTTTATTCTCGAGATCTTCAAAAGTGTATTTTGATCAAAGATGGACCGAAAGGAACGAAAACCCGCCTTGACAATTTTTGCGTCGGGCTCGACACAACAGACACCATTTTGTAAACATGTGCTGCCGCTTTGTCTCACCCCCTCCCCCCACATATGTGAACATAAAACAATTGCACGACTTTGTGAACAAAACCAAACCTAGTAGGGGAGACAGGGAAAAACCTGTTTAATTCACACTTAATGCAGATTTAATGCGTAAATTGATTGTCTAACGGGAATGGAGTGACCGATCCAACCATCACTATACCTCATGGTATGACGTACATACCATGAGGTAAAAATGATAAAAATGATACGACAACTGACAACAACCGGAAACAGAGGGTGATAATGGTTGTGTTTTCACTACTGAGGCCGATTCTTAGCTGAACACTGTTTCTAAGTCTTTGTTTACAGACCTACAGTTTGCTAAAGAAACGTCTTATCTGTTTTCATTGTGCAAACTACCGTAAAACCTTAAAAAAAAAAACAGGGAAGTCAATGCAAAGTCGCAGCCACGTTTCACAAGGAGCTACAAGATGCAGATCATTCTATTTACTGTGGCCCAATCATGTTGAATTTACTTCTGATCGGCTCGAAAACGGCTCTGCCGTAGTAAATACCCTGGGGGGTACACATAGAAAAATTGGGTAGGCGTGTGCGGCCCACTTCCCAGAACCCTTACCCTATTAATGTCCAAAATCAGCGATTATCACTACCCTATTTATGACCTGACCAAAAATTTGATACATTACTTATGACCTGACCCTTAAATGAAGACCCTGCTTCAGACCTGCCTTATAATTTTTTCCCTAGTTCAGACCAATGTTAAAGTCAATGTTTAGCTGCTTTTATTAGGTAGGTTACAAGACTGCATGTGCTACGTTTCGAGCTGAGAATTCTACACTATAACGATACCCTATTTATTACTAAAATGCCTGGAAAATAGCTAAAATCGATACCCTATTTATGACCAAAAGCTGAAAACCACACCCTGAAAACCCTACCCTTTAGGGCCGCACATACCCATTTCGCCCATATAAGGGAGTATCCCCTCTCCCCGGGCGTAAATACCATCTCTTATAAACTGAATCATCAGGCATCAATAAGTTAACCTACACAGAAACTGGCGACTGTCGATAGCGAAGCCACTGTCAAATTCACAATAGCGAAGAGAAATAAATACCAAAAACAGATATTAGTTTGCAAAAGTTTCTTTGGGTTTTAATATCTTTTTTAAAATTCCCTTTATAAGCCCACCCGCATTTAGCTGGCTCACCAAAACGCGGCTCTTTCCTTGGCTATCATCCACAAAAGCCTTACTTAATTTAGTTGTTTTCAGGCCATCATATGATTTAACTATACCTATGTTCCCAAATGAAAAACATGTTGCAATCGCGCTGGAGCCAACTAACACTGAAACTTTTACCTTAGGTCTGCGTTTTCGAAGTCTGCGGTCTGCATTTTCGAGACACCTGCTTTAAGCGCCCGACTCATGATAACTCGAAAAAGAGTTATCGGGAGTTGAGAACAAATGACCAGAAGTAAGGAGTTACGCAGCAACGCTCTGTGAAGATACAATGCAAAGTGTACCCTGAACCAGCGAAACCTGAACAAACCTGAACTCAAATGAAACGTTTAGTGACCTTTTAGTGTAATGCGGACAAAAAAAGATAAAAATTAGATATATTTTGCAAAAGATTTACATCTGACAGGAGGAAGAAACAGGGCAAGCCCCAATTGACATCAATCCTCTACAATATGCTATAAAAATATAAAATATACGACACTAAAAAATAATACATAGAAAAAAGAATGTTGAGAAAGGAAACCTTATGGCGCCCGTTACATACTTAACTTATTTACATAATATTCGTTGAGAGGTTGGGAAGATTGTTCCAATTTTTAGTAGTTCTGGGAAAATATGAGTTTGAAAAATATGCCTGGCGGTGGGAAGTGTTTAGACGGAAATTAGCTGGGTCGAAGTTACGTGTGAAATAAGAGGAATTTATAGGTTGTAGGAAGTACCAAAATTAGCATTAGGTAGGCCGATTTTATATTTGAATAGGATAGTCAGATCCTGTATATCTCTACGATATTCCAGAGGCAATAACTCAAGTATTTTTAGTCTATCACTATAAGTGATGTCTCTTGGCGGATAGTTCAGTATAAACTGATTTAGTAGCTCTGCGTTGGACAAAGATCAGTTACACGGCTGCTTAAACTGACTCAGTGCCTGGGTTATTAGTACACTATTTGTTTTTACATGGTTCGAGTTATCGAGGGTAAAATGAATAGAATATGACCTGAAAGAAAACAAAAATTGCTTTGAGTTTAATAGCGCGAGGTTCGAGTTATCGAGGGTTCGAGTTACCGAGGGTAAAATTGCAGAAAACGGAAATCCAGGGGAAATCGATTTTGGTTCGAGTTAGCGAGAGTTCGAGTTATCGAGAGTTGACTGCTAACTGAGTAATGATCG
>OX453280.1:16345232-16707732 GCA_949710005.1 Ricordea florida
AGATATGTCGACCGAGTCTCCATCGATACTCGACCGACACTCGGTCGACATACCACCGATATAACGCTCAATTGTCATCTGAGTGTCGACCGCTGGTATCGATCGCCATAGTGTCGGTCGGTTATCGGTCAACTATCGGTCGCATGTCGGTAAACTATCGACCTTTGTCGGATAAGTTTTACAGTTCCTCGATCGACATATCGTCCGATATGTCATTAACAAGAGCAATAGAGAAAGCATGAGAGAGGAAAAATATGAGAGACTGGATTATTCCCATTAACTTACTTGAAAAGTCAAGTTGTTTAATAAAAATAGATATTTTAATTTTTGAGGTACCAGTAAAGTATCGGTGAAGTATCGGTGAAGTATCAACTATAGCGCCGGACATGTGTGTACAGACATATCGGCCGATATGTCGGCCGATATAGCGGTTTATTGTCGACCGAGTCTCGATCGATACTCGACCGACACTCGGTCGACATATAGGTCGAGTATCGATCGAGACATCGACCGATATCTCGATCGATGTGTCGACCGATGTATCGGTCGAGGTCCCTCATAAGATACATAATCCCGCTGTGAACCGTCACAGCGAGAAAGAAAACGACCACATTTCATTTAATTCAGTTACATTTGAGGTTATACGAAAACTTTTTAAGTCCTAAATGCGAAAAAGATGACAAAAACAAAAGTTTGGCGTCTAATTTTTTTGCAGGCACCAAACTGAAGTTTTCGTCAGTTCGAACAGGCCCTTATTTCATTGATAACGCCATAAAACGCAACAAATCTAAGAATAAGAATTTTTAACTTTTCCGCCATGCTTGGAGAAATGCGAATAAGAGACCTTTACTGCATCGGAACGTCCAGGAAAATTGTTCCATTTACTTTCTGTAAACGGTATACCACCACTGTATGCTGCCTTGCTCGCTCGCTTCAACTGCTAGTGTCCAGAGTTTCATGGAAATTACGTTTAAAGTAAAATGCAGGTTTAAATATATCCATGGGTTAATTTAATAAAACTTTAACACTTGTAATCTACAAGTCTCACCATTGTATTTACAAGCGCAGACGAGAACGAGTTTAATAGACATCGTTACAAGTCCAAGTTACACGTGTCCGACTTGAAATTACATGTGTAGCTCTACACGTGTAAAAGATGGTAAGTATCAAATTTAATAAAAGTTTTACAAGAGTCCAACTTGTATTTTTAGAAGAGTCCAACTTGTAAATCACAAGTGCAAAATACAAGTCGCATGTCACTTGTAAACATTGACGTCGACTTCTGAAAAGGACATTGGAGCCCCAAAATATGTCGTCTTTTAGTGAAGAGTTTGACGAGCTGCTGAGACGTCAAGTTATCCGCCAACCTAGGAATTTCAAGGAAAGACGGCTTTTCGACATCAAAAATCCAAGGGAATTTTGAGAGACGTTTCGTCTCCCTGTGGACCCCTTCGTCCACCTTTTGGAATTACCAGGCCCGCGTTTGGAACATAGAACAAAATGTAACAGACCACTAACGGCAAGACAGCAACTTTTGGTATTTCTTCACTTCCTCGGTACAAATTCCTTCTATCACGTAATGCACTCTTGTCATGGTATCTCCACATCAACAGTGCGGTATATCATTCATCGCGTTGTCCCCGCAATACTAAGCTTTAAGGTTGCTGTAGACCTTCAGAGGTGTCTTCCAAAGAATCATTCGTATGCGCGCCGCTTATATTATAACCAAGGAAAAGTATATATCACCGTAAAGCTAATAAAATGTAGAATCCGATTCGATTTAATGGTAAGCGCGCGCAAGCCTTCAAACGCAAAACTGACACTGTTTGTTAAACTGAATTACCTGCCTTCCTGCTCGCAAGTACGACCAAAAAAACTGCACAATGTCAATCAGTAGGTGATAGACTACAAAGGGGTAGGAGGCTTTTTCGATATTCCGATTGGTTGCCGAGAAAATGTATTTTGAAGTTGGCGAATTGAATACTTGCTGATCTTCGTCACATGAGAGCGCGCAAAAGGATAATTCTTTGGAATATCAAAAAAGCTTCACACCCTTTTTCGCATTGATAACCAAGGAACGCTTTGGCCAAATTTAATAAGAATCCGTCAAATCTATATACCCTATTAATTCGCTTGAAGCAAGGAAATTCAAGCAAAAATAAAGCCCGAGTTTTAGACTCCTAAAGTTTTGAAAGCTTATCGCACCTCATCAAAGCGGCTGTCAAATGCGTCATGCCGCCGACCAATGAAACACGAGCTTCGGATCCCCCGAGCGCCCGCAACAAAAATAGGCCATTGAATCGGCGAGAAGTTTTGCAGTCGCAGTCGAACACCGTCGAGTGATTGCGGCGAAAAAAATTGATACAGTTAAATCAACGAGGAAAGCTTCTGGGAAAGCAGTAAAGAGAAAAGGCACTAATCAATGAAAGAGAACAAAAGTTGTGGCGACTTCCAAAGAACCAAACATCCAGTCAATTGGGCGCGATCCAAAACAAAACGTGGTCATACTCCAATTCCTCCGATTTTGTGCTTGCGTTCGATTCCTCGCCACTGGTCAAGTCAGATTCTGCTCAACCAGGGGTTGGAGCTTTCGAAACCATCAGCTTTAAACTACTGGCAAAAACCTCTCTGGAATTTGAAGGATGTGAGACTCCTGAAACACCGCTTGAAGTCTGGTCAAACCAGGAATCTTTGTCACTGGCGGGAGTTCCTTCCTACTGCTTTCTTCGGCCCGGGTTTCTTACGAGATTTTGTCCAAGGCGTCTTCTCTCTTTTCGATGAATTCATTAAAAAATTCACTGATACCAACGGCCAAAACGACGCGACACAGCACAACTTTCAATGTAAACAAAATAGGCAAAGGTGTGTAATTTAAGTCGCGGATAAGATTTGCCGCGAAAAATCCATAGGCGCTTGATGTGCTTTTAACATGTTTAAAATGGGATTACAATGCCGTTAGTTATTTATTAACTTGTCTCCAGAATCGTTATTGCCCGAAGTCTCGCGATAATTGAATGATTTCAAATAACTTTTTTCACCAAACTTTAAATCGATGTTTTAGCTATATCAGGAGCACAGAAAAAAAATTCGCAAAATTCGGCCTTTGAAGGTCTATAGTAACCTTAAGCGTGAGTTAATACAATGGCCTTACCAGCCTCTAAGTATTGCCGCTAAATTCAGAGATATGGCAGGCTTTCCCTGTGTCGCAGGATGCGTTGATGGAACTCACGTCCCTGTCAACCCACCTCATAATGATGATGAGGCCTACGTCAACCGCCATCATTCCAAATCTCTGAATGTCGCCATGGTAGCAGGCCCAGATTACACCATCTACTTCTGGTAGGTGGCATGATTCACGAGTGATTAAACAAAGCACCTTGTGGACTGCCTTTGAGCAGCAAGGGATAGACCATTTCCACAAGCAGTTATTCTAGGTGATTCTGCCTATGCCTGCAACAAGTGGTTGATCCCCCCTTTCAGAGGAGACGTAGAAGGGGCTCGCTACAGGTTTAATACGGCACATAAGCAAACACGATGCACTATCGAAAGAGCATATGGCATTCTCAAGAAGACGTTCTACGCTCTACAGACAGGAATGAGAGTGAGAAACATGAAAAGAGCTGTCGAGCTTGTCTAGGTGCTGTTATAATGCACAACCTCTGCATTCTATTTAGCGATAACGGCGATGATCTGCTGGACGACGCAGATCTCAACATTATCGACGATGAGTTAGATATCGACCACGGAGAGGAGGAACAACAGGACAGACGGCGGCAGCTGCTGCGGCACTTCCTGTGAGTGTGAGGAATGATAGAAATGACACTTCTAAACTGCAACTGTGAACTGTTTTAAAATCGTCAAAAGAAAACAAAACAGTCAATGACGAAATACACCCCATTTTTTTGGAGAAGTTATAAGTTTCATAGAAGTGCCATATTAATATGCCATTTGTCATTCAATGACGATATTTATTTCATGTATATTGCACCACGGAAAAAGGAAGTGTAGGTCATAATTCTGCTAGCTAGTTTAATCGGTAACAAGATATTGTCTTAGAAGCTACGAGCGAAAACCGGAGGCAATTTAAAACATTCCAACCATTAAGTTCGGCAAATGTCCAAAAGATTTCTGATATCGACATGTTAATTGGCATTGTGGACGCCCGTTTAACAAATTAATTTTCAAGATCCTTTCTAAGCCTTTCTATCTCCAATCTCAGCTTAATGTTTTCTGGTTGGAGCTTTCTCTTTCTAAGGCGCAATATGTCGTCTTTAATTCTGTTGACTTGTTATCTGCAGTTGATGATTTCCCTCTAGCCTTGAGAGCATCTCTTGGCAGAGCCTCACGCCTGATATTTGTTGGCCTTGGTGATTCCACGACTGTCTGCTTGGGTAGCATTTATAGTGAGCCGGTACCGTTATGTCGACATACTTCGACTTTTTCACCATTGTAAGTTTCGGCGGTAGAAACTTGCACTTCAGCTTATCCGTCGTAACTTCCAACGCCACCTTGTTCAAAGAAATTGAACACATCGATATCTTTATTATCAGCTGAGTTAGCAGTCGATCCGGTTCGCCCGTATTGAGAAAGGGGAAGTGCTGCAGGGTGGGGTTTAGGGTTTCTGGGTCTAAGATGAGGTACCATTTTCGCTTCGGATTTAGGATCTGAGTCGGTATATAATATTTGCATTCTAGTTTTTCAACATACCTAGTTCTTCCCCCTTTTGAAATCAGTTTTTGTTTTGAGCATACAAAAAAAGAATGATAATAGAATTCTCATTTCACTCCCAGTCTGGGCTAGAACGCTTGCACATTTAACAGGGTTGAATCATTTACATACTGGGTCATAATTAATTTTACCTTCAACGCCAGGAGTTGTTGTGACAACGATCTCCTCTCCAAATACAATGTCGGAATCTTCCACCTTAACTGGCTTCAAAATATTAGCACTCTCACGTCCCAAACTGACATCGAGAACAGTCTCGTTTAGCTCAGTGAGCTCTCCACTCCCCCCTGAACGGGTCTTCTTTGATTCGCTAGCTTTTTTAAGTGTAGAACGGCGAATATTGGCCCATAGAACGTCTCTGACGGTTTTGGCGCTGTCTATGTTCGCCCCAACGCCGTTTATTTGAGTGCGAATCGTTTCTCACGCTTGTTGTTTTGCCTTCTTCGTCAATGTCGACGAAAATGGCGCCACACCCATCATTTTGTGGTCCCACACGAGCTGGGCAAAAAGCAACTTTTGTTGTTTGGATAAGATGCACAACAATTTTCTCAACAATATAGCTGAGAATGAAGGATACAAAACCGCATACATTGAAAGGACAGCAGAGATTTTAAATTTTCCATATGTAAAAAATACACGTGCATTCAAACGGAGTTTACAGTTGTAAGGCAGCAATTGCAATTTAAACTTGTAAACTGACTCAGGATACACGTGTAAATTACCATGTAGAAAATTCTTTCATTGAATCCTTGTATTTACAAGTCGGACTTTACACGTGTAAATTACACGAGTTAAATTGACCCCTGCAGGATCTATTGTTGAGGCTGGGAGCCTGAGCTGCTTTAAGAGTGCGCTGAAGCGCTTTCTAAATATCCACTAGCTGTTTGTCTAGTTTATCTATTGTCATTATTGACCATCATTCATCCAATTTTCTTCTTGTAAATACTCCTTAAATGTTTTATATTGTACATAGCTTATATCTTTTTGTATCTTTTTATTTAGGGAAACATCATAGGGTTAACCTCCAGTTTTCCTTTTCAAGATGTTTTATAATCTAAGTTTCCTCATCTTGAATAAATACGTTATGTTATGTTTTGTCCCTGTTTAAGAAAACTGTTAGAAATACAGATCCAGAAGCAAAGTAGACAATAGACTAACTTGATCGTCACACGGAGGTTTATCGGCGTGACGAGTTAAAGTACCGTGACCTGTCCTTCTTGTATGCAATAGCTGTGTTGTAAATATAATCACTGTTGATAACCTGAGACGCCAAAGATACGAAAGAGATGCTCCGAACCCTAAGATTATAAACACCGCAACAATGGACCAAAATTACATAAAAAAGTATCGCTCTTTTAAACAAAGAAAATGCTACGTTCAAAGTTAGTCTTTACATGAACGGTTGAGTAAGCTAGTTCCCCATGTTTGAAAAAAACCAAAATCTTCCCGCGCTCACAATTAAGGAAGAAGATGGCAATTCAAAGTGCAAAGTCATCTTTTGAAGAGTACGTTCAAACTTCCCATTTCTTCTGCTGCCGCAGGAAAGCATATTAATTTCAGGGTTACGAAACGCGGAAAACCACCGGGACCTTAAGATATCATTACACCTTACAGAACGCTAATCGTATTTCCTTATTACTTAGAACAATCAAATGAAACCCTTCAATAAAATCTCGTTGATGTAATTTCTCGAATGAGCTTGATGCTGTTAACGCTGACATAAAAAATGCTCTGTCAAAGTGGCGACGACCAAAACCAAAAGAGAGTTTGACGTGTCTGCTCAATCGAAAAATTACTATTAATGCCAAAGTACGGTCATATTCCCGTAGGCTACCAAGGAGGATGGATTCTTAGACACATAAAATAAAATGGATTAATATTTTGATTCTTTAGATTTTTTCTATGGCGTATGAAATGTGAGAGGGTAGACTAACCGTGAAGGTACAGAGGACCACAGCGTCTTATCAACAATGTCTATCTCAGCGTGTTCGTGGTATTTAATTCTTCGGAGTTGTCTCTAACAATCAGCGAGAGGCTTAATCGTAATGCTCTCAGCGAGGTCTCTTCTTCAGAACATCTTTTCGTAAGTTTCCGGTCGATGGTTGAGTTACTTGCGTGATTTTGGCTTGTTTAAATGCGATTACTCTAAAAATATGTCAACTTCTGGCCCAAACATGAGTGGTGTTGAATTGATGTGCATCTCAGCAGGACGTTTATGTGCTGGGTCGACCAATAGAAACTAATTAATCATTGGTCGAATAATTTGGGAAATGTCGTTTCGTCATCGAAAACAGTGTACAAGATGACATGAATAAAGACAAGAGCACGGGGCAGGTGCCGTATGCCATAAACATAGCAAGATGTATTAATTACCCTTTAGAAAAAAGAAACTAAGATACTGTAATCCTTTCATAACAAAAATTACCATAAATTCCCCTTTCATTCGGTCTATCTATGTTTAAGAGAAAATAGGAGGCTTAACCGGAATTCCATGTTCTGCTAACCTGAATGAAGAGCGTTCGGAAATAGAACTTAAGGCTTCATCATTAAACATTAGTTTCTTCGCCGAAAAAAGGTTTTATGTTACCAATAGAGCGCAGAGATTTTCAGTTGCACAATAAACAACGGGTGGCTTGCTTGTTCAAGAAGAAAGAAAGTGGAAGTATGGCCTACGTTATTGCATGAAATTTTCGCGACACATTAATTTCGTGATACAAAAAAAAATCGCAAAATTAAAGTGACGCGAACAATAAGTGTGACAAACATAACTTGACGCGAAAATTAAGTGGCTCACATAATGTCGAATTTTTATTGTAAAGGGTTGTGGTGGTCAATTGACTCAAGAACAATAATTCACATACAAGCATGAACTGCTTGAGAACATTGTGAGAGCTGTTTTGTTGTTACTGTGGACCGCTAGTCCCGCTGTTGCGTTTTTCTTAAGTTTGACCATCATCTTCCCTTCATAAAGACGTTTTATTAAATTTTAGGACATTTTAAATAAGATTGCCAATAAACTGTAAATTTTGTCTTGCTCAAGAACGCGAAATTAAAGTGATTTAAAACATGAAATGTCCGCAAAATCGTGAAATTTAAGTGTCGCGAAATGTGCGCACATCAAAATCGCGAAATAAACATGCAGCGAAAATTTCATGGAATAAGGTAATATCACTGGTACGAACCAAACGAATGCAAGAAAAAAATCACAAAACTGTGTGTCCTTTCCTCTGTGATATACCGACCAGCCAGAAACTAACGTCACTACTCAGTTAAGGGGAAAAGGAAGGGAATCGTATGATAGAGACACAGCAACAACACGAAGCATTTCATTTACGTTTTGATCGAAACTTCATTGCAACGCAGCATGTGGTATTGGAAGCGCTATGTTTGGACCGAAATTTCCGGAAATCTATTTTATAAAGTAAAGGCAGAAGCCCATCGGCTTAGCCATTGAACGCCTGTCCTTGTGTCAAATGTGTAAACCAAATTAGCCTTTGTCGTCGATGTACTTTCCTTTTTAGCTTTGAATTTTTACTTTGTTGTCAGTGACCGTCAGTGGTCGATCAGTTACTGAATATGCAAATCATGGATTTCCATTAGTAGTGCATTTGTTGAGGTTTCAAAACAATTGTGCTACTAACTTTCACTTGTTTTTGATTTCTTTATTTTGAAAACAATTTTTCTCAGTACCATATGTGCTATGCTATGTGCTTGTTCATAGGCATTTTTTTTCTCAGTTTCCGACACTCGTGAGATGGAGCGCATACTGTTCAAAAATCGCTTGTGATCGGCTGAGAACATAATGTGGGTAAAGTTGTGGACTTTCTGATGTTTACGTGTTTGTTCAAGGCCGGATCAGTGGATGTAATAAATATCTTTAATACAACTCAGAAATCCTTTTGCTGTAGCCTGCGAGCAGGCTTATTAGTGAATCGCGCGCGAAGCGGGATTGCCGCGTGAGCGAGCACGCGAAGCCGGCGAGAGGAATCTCGCTGTCAGTCGCCGGCTCTCTCACGCTACTACGCCGCTTCGCACGCGATTCAGAAGTGCGCCAAGTACCTGTGCTATTGCTCTGCTGTTATATTTAGTTTTTGATCCTTTCAAGCTTGTGGACCTTTGGTGAGATCTTGTCTAAGTGGCGCCCACGTGGAGTGTCGACTAAGATTCGCTGTGAAATCATTTGCAGACCTAGTATTGGTCTATCATTTCAGATTCCTGGATCTACGTTGGATTAATTAATTAATCTATGGTGGACTCATTTCGAATTGTACATGAGAGACGAGAGCGGTTGTGCGCAGAAAACTGTTTTCTAAGACGTTACAGTTGACATACCCTGGAGTATGGCTGAGGAAAAAAACAGTACTGAGCTGTCTCGGCCAGATGGGAGAGTTGGAAAACAGAATGTTTCTTCGAATGATGAGGATGGGGTCATAACAGAAAAATTGAATCGCTTGAAAAGATCCAGAAATGGTTTCCTGGCATCTATTACCGCAAAAAGGAATGAAATTGAAGGTTTTTTTTATCAAATCCGTGCAATTTATTGTTAGTCAGGTCCAAATTTGAGCAGTTCTCATCATTATTCTACAGGTTTTTGAGGCGCAAATTATTTCGTGGCGAGCTGCAAGATGAGAGTGAGCGCAGTCAATCTGAGCTATACTTTTAAGACATAACGAAGGGTATAGTTGCTTTTTGAAGAAAAGGTCAAGGATTGTCTTGAAACCTCATCAGTTTGATTGCAACTCTCAAACCGAGATTACGCCTGGTGACAGCATAAGTTAGCAGGAGTCGTTCTGAAAAGGGTAGCGGGGCCTCTTCTAGAGTCTCATCTTTATCTGCAGCAAGGGTAGAAAAGGCTCTGAAATAAAGCTGAGCTACGCACCGATCTCAAAGCCCAAAAATATAGAGAAAGCTTGGAAAGGGAGGAGCTAAGATTGAAATAAGAGAAGGAAACCTTGAATTCAAAGTTCAAGTTAGAAATTGCTAATGCAATAGAAATGGCTCTGCAAAGGTTAGAAGAATGAGAATTAAAAACCGAAAATCGCTCCTAAGTCATGGGGTCTTCCTCTTGCCCCGAATGTCACATCATCTCTCAGTCCCGAAGCTCCTGTGTGGCATCTGCAGTTTCCGCCAAGGACTAGCCTTTCAAGGCCCGCCTAACCTGAACAGAAGTACACCCCCTATGCTGGCATTGAGGTTGCTTACGAACCTGCCCCTCCAGAAACCAGATTTGTGCCAATTGTGCCCAGGCAGCTACCTACCATTCCGGTTTTCCCTCTTCACAAAAACCTTCGTTGGAAAAAATGGAAAAAAAAGTTACTCACGCGATTCCGATATTTTCACATTTATGGCAGCGAACAAATACGGCAACTAATAGAATCCCTCGAAAACGTTTTAACACCGCCAAACGGTTAAGAGGAAATTATTGCCAAACTCGACAACCATTTTGTCCCTATGGTTAACCCTGATAGTGCACGTTGCAAACTGGACATGATGTGGTTTCACTAACCCCGATGACATGATCCGAAGAAATCCGTTCGCGACAAGAAGCTTCGCCGAGAGGCAATGGTAAAGCTATACTCGCTCCAACACCTTTTAGACCACGCCGTGAACAAGGAAGAGATCGACCGCCAAGCACACGACATGGAAAGCAAACTTCCACAAACTCCAGATCAAGTAAACAGAGTCCATGCAAGGAGGCCAAACAAGGTCAGAGAACAACAGAAGCTCAAGAACCCCCCAGAACCAAATGCCAGGGCACGTTTGCCAGTTCTGCGAGACAGATCACAAAGGACCACGATCAAAATACCCAGCCTCCGGCAAAACTTGCAACTCGTGTTCTATGAAAGGTCATTTCGCTCGCATGTGTAAAAGCACAAGGAAGTTCCCACATGTACCACAATCAACTGCAAAGTCCATTCAGCAGGAGAACAGAATTGAGACTCATGTGACTTCACATTCCAGATCAAAAGGGGCAACCCTCCTTCCTGCAGATCAGCTACTGTCGTCGTTCGTTTCAGTGTGGTCAACGGAAGGATGGAAGCAGATTCATGCTCCAGGAGGGTGCTTGAAAACAAGATAACAGTGCGCTTTAGAAGTACTCAGCTGTTTGCGTATGTGCAAAAGGAGCCCATACCCCTTATCGGATGTTTCGACGCAGACATAGAGAGCCCTGCCACATGGCCGAAAACCACGGCGCTCTTCCTGGTTGCTAAGGTGACCGCCAAGTCCAAACGTCTTCTCAGCCTTGATACCTGCGTGGAGCTAGGCCTGCTCCATTTTAGTCAATCGACTCGCGACCAACCAGGCACCTTGGCTGACCACCCTGACACTCCTAACCCTGCCCCAATGATCTCAAACCTAACATCAGAGTACAAAGATGTGTTCTCTGGATGGGACAAACACAAGCACATTAAGGCTAAAGCTTAAAGTTGATGAAGAATTCCAACCCGTTGCAAATAAACAGAGACGAATTCCTTGCATCCTAGCTAAGAAAGTAGCGAATGAAGAACAGCGACTAAGGGAATTAGGAGTAATTGGAGTCGTACCAGACGACCAACCCACTGCATGGTGTACTTACCCAGTGATAGCTCCCAAGCCACGCAACCCAGACGCCATACGTTTCTGCTCAGACATGAGAGTACCAAACACTGCTATTTGCCGACCGTTTATTGAAGCACTAACTGTGGAAGGCATATACGGTTCAAGCTCGAGGGTGCCACCGTCTTCAATTTTCTAGACATGAACAAAGGATACCACCAGCTAGAGCTAAACAAAAGCAGTAGACACTTGACTACTTTCTATGATACCAAGCGCAAAATGAGGTACACTAGGCTGAATTATGGCCCAACTTCCGCACAGGACATTTTCGGCAAGGCGATGGATGATACCATCACTTGGCTAAGTGGTGTACTTCACATCAGAGATGACTTCATCGTATTTGGTAAGGACAACACAGATAATGACAAGGCTCTCAAAGACCTGTTAGATCGTTTCCAGAAGTGTGGTCTCACCTTCAACCGCAGGAAATGCAAGTTCCACCTACCCCAAATTGAATTCGATGGAATCAAGCCAGCACCTAGCAATGGCAAGGCCATAAAACAAATGGATCCCCCAAAAAACGTCACCGAACTACCTTCCCCTTTGGGCATGGCTCAGTACTCCATACCACTGAGAAATCTCACCCACCAATGCACCAAATGAAAATGGTCACAAACTGAAAAAGTGGTATTTGAAAACCTCAAACACACGCCATCAAGCGACACTGTTCTAGGATACTATGAAACAGGTAAAGAAACCAAGCTCATTGTCGATGCTGGCCCCTATGGCCTTAAACTCATCCTATCGCAAAATAAACCAGGGGGGTGGAAAGCTGTAGAATGCGCCAGTCGCAACCTTACAGAAGTAGAAAAGCGATACCCTCAGACTGATCGAGAAGCTCTTACTCTCCGTTGGGCTTGTGAACTAGTCTATCAACCACGGAAACAGAATGTAGCAGATAACCTCTCAAGACACATGCTTCCCCTCACTACAAGCGACATTAAGAAGTGCAACTTGAGACAGCACGTTGTACACAGCATCATTACACATACAGTACCTTTAGCCATCTCACTTGCTAATATCCAAACAGCAACCTACAAGGACCCAGTTATCAAGAAACCCATCCCTTTTATTTTAGATGGTAATCATAGTGCTTGCAAATCCGACCCAGATTTGGTCAACCCGTAACCAACAGCTTGTCATTCCAAAAAGCCTTCAGCAACAAGTCATGAACATTTGTCACGAAGGTCACCTAGGAATCATTAAAACTAAGCAACTCCTGAGATCAAAAGTGTGATTTCCAGGAATCAACAAACTCGTGGAAAGAAAAACTTCCAGCTGTATACCCCACCAAGCAAGTACTAACAGGGCGACTCACTGAATATGTCTCCTACACCGAAAGGACCATTGCTACAGGCATCAGCAGACGTCTGCGGCCCGCTTCCGTCAGGCGAACTTGTTCTACTGGTTCTAGATACCTACTCTGATCTAAATATCCCGAAGTTGAAATAGTCCCAAGTGCTGCAGCAAAGGACACTATCCCGGTACTGGAACGTATTTTTGCCACACACGGAATACCCGTGGTCTTAAGAACCGACAATGGACCGCCTTTCCAAAGCCACACATTTGAAGCATTTGCCAAGGAAAAAGGTTTCACACACCAAAAAACTACACCTTTGTGGCCAGAAGTCAATGGACACGTGGAAGGATTTAATAATAACGAGGCATTTATATAGCGCTTTATCCAAGGCTCAAAGCGCTTTACAACACTTTTTGGGGGACTTTGCCAGACTGCTTATTAAAGGCGCAAATTGCAGCCACACAGTTCACAATCTTATCAGAATGAATAGTAGGATACACAGGTGCCCCCAGAACAGAATAAGTGACAGACCATCTCACCGGGGACTACGTCCCCCCCCCCCCCCTACTCTTTCCGAACAGTGTTTGGGTTCTTTAACGTCCCACACCAGTACTGTGAGACGGGACCTACGTTTATCGTCCTTATCCGAGAAGACTAGAAAGTCTAACCATTTTTAGATGTCATTGCAAAAACAGCACTTTCTCCTCAGTTATTTAAAGACCCTGAGTGTTGGTCCCACGACCTCCCGCACAGTAGTCCCGCAGTGCCCTACCAACTGAGCTAACCGGTCGGCGGTTTATGAAGAACCTTGGAAAAGTTGCAAGAGCTGCCCATAGAGAGGGGAAGGACTGGAGGAGAGAGCTATATGTCTTTTTAGCCCATTACAGAGCTACGCCTCAACCAAGTACATCAAAAAGCCCTTATGAACTTTACATGAACAGAGCTATGAAAATCAAACTTCCCTTTATCGTTCAAGTCCCTCTTGATGCCAACGTCAATCAGAAGGATCAACAATCGAAGGCTAAGATTGAAACGTATGCAGACCACAGGCGACATGCCAAACCCCACAATCTCAATGTTGGAGATCTCACCCTGGTGAAACAGAGAAGACCCAACAAAACAAGTCTATATTTTGAACCAGTACCTTATAAAATCCAAAATGTCAAGGGTTCAATGATTACTGCCAGACGAGCATCCGACTAGAAAGAATTCACTCGCAACAGTTCTCACTTAAAGAAGTTGAAAGAATCTCTAGAAAGCTCCATAGCAGAAACCTAACCAACACACCAAAATGTGCAAGTACCAGTTGACATCGAAGGACCAGAGATTCCCCAACAGACCGAAACTGTGACAACCACAGCTGAATCAGCAGATCGAACTCCAAGCGGAGAAACCGGAAAGTAAGATACGCATGTTGCACTGCCAATCCCATCACCACAAGTTTTCTCTCGCACAGGAAGACAGACCAAGAAGTCAGTATGGATGAAGGACTATGTTTTGACTTAAAAACTTTGCTAAAAGTCTAACAGACATTGCAATGATCCTTAAGCACATAGCACTTGCTGTTTATACCCCAAACTTTGTTATTTTCTCTTTGTTTAACCGATGTTTTGAACTGTAATGTTTATCAGTCAGCTGTAGTACATCCGGGTTTTTGACATGTGAGTAGTATTCCGGAGCACAAGTAGAAAATAATAACGAGAGTAATTGTGGACATTACAAAGGTGTGTCGTTGAGCGAGAGATTGCTGCACGGATCTAACTAATTCCCTTGAACCACTTGCCATGAGTGAGAGTGGAAAAAATATATTTGTCCGTACCAGTTTGCTTCGTGAACGTTTCTGGCTGGTCAACGCTCACTCGACAGCGAGAAAAGTATTGTACGATTGTTTCAACTGCCGGCTCAAACTAGCTTCAGTGTTGGAACAAAAGATTGCAGATCTCCCCCCGAACAGAGTTGTCCCGGTTTCTCCTCCGTTGACTCATACTGGAGTCAACTACTTTGGTCCTCTGTATGTTAAACAGAAAAGGTCGATTGTGAATATATATGGTGCCATTTTCACATGCCAGGTGGTTAGAGCTGTACACATTGAGATACCTCACTCCCTGAGTACTGATTCATTCATCCTGGTGTTGCGACGTCTTATTGCACTCAGAGGGCACGTAAAAGTTTCCTGGTAATACAATAGTTCTTACTTTGTCGGAGCAGAGAAGGAGCTGAGTACAGCAATACAGGAATGGAACTAGGAACATTTCCATGATTTTCTCCTTCAAAAGAATATCACCAGGCAGTTTAATCCTCCATTCGCCTCACATCATATAGTTCTCAAGGAACAAACCCTCAAAGACGAGTCCTTGTAGACACCGCTGTGTGAAGTTGAAGGCACCATTAACAATCGACCCTTGACGACTGTGTCTGATGACCTAAGAGACTAGGATCCCTTGACTCCAAACCATTACGTCAAGCAGCAGTTTTGTAATCCCAGCATTTTCCAAGAAGGCGATCTACATTCCAGGCGGCGTAGGCGGCAAGTGCAATATTTGAGTTATGTGTTCTGGAAGAGGCCGCTAGCGAGTATTTGTCAAAGCTACAAGAGTGCCAAAAGTGGGTGAGCCCCAAGAGTAATTTGTCAGTTAATCATGTGGTTCTTGTGGTAGATGGAAATGACCCAAAGAGCTGCTGGCGTCTCGCCTGAGTGACTGGAGTGTACCCGGACAACAAAGGCTTTGTTAGGAGTGTTCGAGAGGCGACCAACTCAACATCACTAGTGCGTCCATTCAGCAAAGTCGTCGAAGCGGCGTAAATATTCAGTTTGTTGATGAAGAAGAGTTGCCTTTGGCCCATTTGAAGGAGAAGTAGGGTTGAAAATGGCATATTGTTTTCTTTTAGCCAACGGAAAGGTAATACATAGATAAATTAATGTCCAAAATTTCAGCCTTCAAAGTGCTTCCAAACCGTGTGAAATTCCTGTCTAAACTCGCACTTAAGTCCACACAGAATGCTGCGACACGAATGTTGCTTATTTGGGACATACTTCATGCCAGTATGCCATATGGTCTCCCGCGCCCATCACAAAGGTGCGGGAGACTATATGGCATAATGGGAGGGTTTATACTTCATGCCAGTATCCCATGTAGTCTGTCGCACCATTGTGATGGGCGCGGGAGACTATATGAGATACTCGCATGAAGTATAAACCCTTATTTCGTTCCCGCGAGGCCTTCTGCCGCCATTTTGAATAATTATTCTGGCTAAAACTACCGCTGAGCAAAAAAGCGCAGACTCAAATCAAATATTCTGTGGACCATCTGTGGACATTAATTGTCAATTTCGCTGCGACATGATTTAGGAGCTCAGTTCCTCTCGAACAGACGAAATGATCTTCAGGATAATACTCTTGATTTGTGTCTGCTGACTCGCTGAGATCACTTCAATTGAATTTACGCTTTTTGTTTGAGCAGGAGCCCATCAAGGGGAGCCTCTATCTCCCATACTAAGCCTTTGAGTCAACCCTTTCCCTAGCCTCCCATGCAAACGCTCTTACAGCAAAACCTCGTGAAGCTAAGTTTTGAAGAACCCGTAATGGTTTTTCTTATCAGGACTAAAAACCCAATTTCTCTATTCATCTTATTATTATATCATCACAGGAACCCATGATTGACTCCTGATCACTATTATTATTATTATTTCTATTATTATTATAATTATTATTGCTATTATTGTTATTAATTTTTTATGGGGGTGGGGTTAGATGCCAATATCAAAGGTGGTAAAAACAACCCCAAACAATACCATTTCTTCTTTGAGGCTTGGAGTCTACTGCAGTCATTCTTTCTTACCATGATTTTGTGTAGATAATCATGATTGAGTGTATTGGTCATTTAGGAATCGTGCGGCACACTTGCAGTGAGTGTATGTTTTTGTGGACTTATTTTGGTATCAATGATGCTCTGAGAGGTACACAGAAAAGGCACGCCTATGCATTCAATTTCAAACTTAACTTGGTTGCATTACTGGTCCTTTTTCCTGCTGTTTCCTTTGCCCTTTTGTGAGCGAGCACTTGTTGTTTTTGCTGCGATGTCTGTTATCATCGTCCCTGCAGTCGTTTCTCAATCTCTGCTTCAAGTCACGCTTTCCGTTTGTTGATTTTTACGGCATTCAAACTTACTCGACCGCGATCTCTCGCTGCTCTTTCTTGTATCAGTCTTGTTGGGATGTACCTCCAGGACCAGTGAAATCGGTTTCCACAAAATTTAAGTTATCTTCATAAAGGCATTCACCGAATTCGTAATTGCGAAAATTCACGTGCGCTACTGTTGCCAGGTAACCAGGCCGTAAGCACGTGACCGCGAACGGACACCTTGAAAATGTAGATTTTCACGCGCTTGCGAGCCACGTGGTCCAACCCGAAGCGACACGATTAGTAACGTAATTCTCTTTACAAACAGTTCCAGATAAACCCCACCGCATTCAACAAGTCAAGATACAACACATATCAATTTTTTATCAAACTTGTCAGAAAAAAAATTAGTTTCATGACAAACTGCTTTCTGTCAGTTCAGATTTGAGGAAGACATGGTCAGTCACCAAACAAATTATCTCTGAAAAGAAACCCGAGCAATGTTTCAGTTACATGAAAGATAGTTCTGATACATACTCAGATCCAACTCATATAGCATTAAAGTTTAATAATTTCTTTGCTAATGTAGGCCCCTCTTTGGCAAATACTAGAAATCTCTGCCACTCAAACTACCCACAGACCTCAGTTACCTTATAAACGTTATATAATTCCTTATTTTTTTCTACCATACATTAACTATTGTAATCTCATCTGGGCATCTCCATATACCTCCTGCCTTAAAGCCGTTTATCTGCTCCAAAAGAAAGCCATTCGTATTATCACCTTTTCTCCTCCACGACCACATTCTAAGCCTCTTTTCACTGAGCTCAATATTCTTTCTCTTCACCTACTCTATAAATTCCATGTTTCTTGCTTTCTTACCTCTCTTTCCTCGCTCCTCCACCTTGATCGTGATTATCATGATTATTCGTTCTCGTTTCAACATACAAAAAACTTCTCTCAGGTATCAATTTGCTATTAGTTTCCTAGCTCTAACTATGAATGATATTCCTTTGACTGTTCGTAACAACCTCACTCTCACTAATTTCATAAAGAACCTGAAACTTTATTTTTTAACACTGAACTGAATTTGTGCAGGTTTCTCTTAGATATTGTTTGTTTACTTGTCACCAGTTTTGTTTCTTTTATAGGACTACATTCATGCTAGCTGACTGCATCTCAGTTTTGTATTTTGCCCAGCATTTTTATTTTAACCTACAGTCTTCTTTTCCATATAATGTTATTTCTGTCTTTCTGACCACAAGCTGTATACGCCCGCGGCTTTGGCTTTACTAAATGTCATTTATCTACCTGTAATAAACAATGGAATAATTAAAGGGGATGAAGGAGATCACTGCGAAATTAAACACATTATGGACTTTTGATATTTCTACAATGAAATTTATGAAATAGAACATGGTATGAATTTGAGACTGACTCAAATTATTCCTCTAGTCAAAACTTTCAATTTTTTACCTTTTCACAGTCAACCATGCAGGTCATTTAAGTACCGATTTGCAATATTTTTATTAGTCAAGAGAGACACTTTTGCAGCCTTTCATCTTTTGAATTTTAACTTGCGAAAGATCAGTTGTTGCAAAATCATGAATATAAATGGCATTTTTCTCTTCTTTACATACGATTGTCTTTTTATAATTTGCATAATTGTGCAAGCTATGCAATCCATGATGTCGCGCTATTTCATATATCCCATTATTTTTAAATCTTACATGATCTTAATTTTACAAGAATTTTATGCTCTTTATAAATATATGTGGTTCTATGAGGTTTCTGTGTGATTTTTTTTGCTTGGCAAGCGTTATAAGTCATATGGCTTGTATTCTCTTAACACCCCCAACCCCCGTATTATGCTAAGGGTTAACCTTCTTGGACTGTCTTGTTTTATGAACTGATATGAGTGATAGCTAGCTATAGGTTTGCTTTTCTCTCGCATTTTTAGGTCGATTTACTAAGTTAAATAGATTAAAGTCTATTTAGGGGCCGGAATGTAAATGTAAAACTATGTATGGAGCGCATCGGTTGAAAGATCGCTTGTAATCGGCTGAGAACATAGTGTGAGTCGAGTTGTGGACGTTCTGATGTTTACGTGTTTGTTCTTGGGATCAGCGCGCGTTTTGCTGTATTTGCTCTAAATCCGTGGATGGAATACTGAATATCTTTAATATAACTAAGAAATCCTTGTACAGTGTTTTAAGAACCTGTTCGGCTAAAATTTTCATTTGAAGCCCCCTCCAGTCCCTCCACATAAGAACCTATTAAGGCTAAAATTTTAAGTTAGGTTGTTATTAGTGGAGTTGCTGTAAAAGTGTACAGAGCGTCACAGAGAACTCCAAATAAGGTAATACTGTAGGTTGATTGCTTGTAACTGGTAATGACTGTACTGTATTTGTCCCAAGATTTTCTAGGTATGAACTTTGAAATCGGACATTCCAGAGAACTGACCATAAGATTGTATGAGCATATGTTTTGTTTAGGACATACCTGCACTGTTCTTCCCTTAGACATTATGGTATAAATGATTTATATTGTATTATGAGATAATATTTATAATACGTTTAAGTGAAATCCATAGGAAAATATAAGAACTTATCTTAAGAAACTTCAATTGGTATCCTTAATTTGCTGGTACCATTTATATCAGAACCTATTTAGGCTATACGCGGGATTTTACTGTACCGGTGCTTCACTGTTATACACCCGTCAGTTCCATATTAAATTGGTGATAAAAGTCATAGAGAGTTTAAAATTAAAGTCAGTGTTCTCTTTAGGTTTGTCGCACGCCCATAAATTAACCACTCTTATTTCGGAAACCTCAGTCTGGTTATCACCGTATAATCTTGTATTACGCCACCCATGTCAAATAAGCCTGCCCCCCTCTAGTGGGAGAAACGTTTAAGCCATCCCCCTCTTTTAACCACCCCGTTTCCTGCCCTGATCAGGAAACCATAGTGCAATTCATATCACTCAATTACATCAACGAAGTATTTTTAATGCTACTTTTATTTCGGCGATCTGTTTATAATCTGAAATTAACTATACTCTTGAGCCGTCCTGGAGAGACTTCTATTGCTATTTGTATAAACCAGTCCTGAGCCCATCACTGTATAAACTAGATACATGCAGAAACTGCTATAAAGAAAAGTTAATTGTAAAAATGAAAGTTAATCCTGAGATTGCTATCATATTACATATACCTGAATTAGCTAAATCAATAAGCCACCTTCCCCCCCTCCCCCCCCCCCGAAAAAAAAATATTAAAAAAAGTGCCTTAAATCAATAAGGAACCCGCTGTGGCTTAATAGAGTATTTACGGCATATAATGGATTTCAAAAAGTCTGCGAATTCAATACAGGTAAGTTTTCTTTGCCCCTAGTCTTTTTAAAAATACAATTTCCTGAGTAAATTATTCGATGCTACCTATGTAAGGTGAACATACATGCAAATCAAGGTAAAATTGTGTCGCCAAAACGTTGTAGTATACGGAAGCAGTTGTTTTACTTGTATCACCTTGTAATTTTATCATATACCGTCCATTAAGAGGCAAGAATAACAAGGAAAATCTTGAATCAGGGGAAGTAAGTCAAATAAATAGGGTCATGAAGACCACATGTAACGTGCGATACCTTCAGATTCAGGTTACTTGTTCAATAGGCATCCTAAATCAACTGCTCTGAACGGGATCTTTGCCAGGATTTTTCTCCACAGTAACAGTAAACCAGGTCGTAGCAGAGTAACATTATGTCACACTACATCAGTTGTGTTTTGGTGTTGGTATTACGCTGCCAAACTGTACGTTTAAGCGCTTCTAACGCTTATGTATATTTAGTGGATATCAGTGAGACAGATAAGTCCAGTGATCTGACGCGATGTATAGATATAATGGACTTGATATTCAAATGCGACTGTCAATAAGTCCATTTACCGAGCATTTATAAAAGTGGTTTTGGAAAACAAAAGAACTTTACTTGAATACTCTCCACAACCGAAATGCGGATACCTGTTCTTACTTTAGCTGTCCGATGTACTTATTGTTTTAACCCTTACAATCCCAAGATCTTATGTTCAATTTACGTTAGTGTGTCCCATATACTTCCTTATAGGAAGTATAAGGAAAAGAGATAACTGAAAACCCACAGATTGAAAAATTGCCTAATTCTAATGATCTGCCAGTGTTGCTAAACAATCTATTGATATTGTTAGAACAAAACACACTCTGATCATTCCTGGGAGTCTGACAAGAGTGCTCCGCGTCTCAAATAAACAATGCATTTATAGTTACTGACTTGTTGGTCAGCCTAATCGATCCCACTCCAACCCCAACAAATCACTATATGTTCAGCGTAACATATTCCTCTCTCTGTTCATCTCTTACTTACAATGTACAGACCGGTTTTTTCTTTATCAGTCATGTTTAGACTGGAGCACAACGAAGAAGGTATATATTGACGCTGGTATTCCTTAGAATGCGAAAATCATATTAAAATACGATTAAAGTTAAGTACTATTCCAACTTTAAGTGATTTTGCCCTATCACATTACTTGGCTCATCTCCCGTGTAATATAATTTATTCACATAACTGACGTAAAATAATGGAAAAAGTATTCTTAACAATGTACCTAAACGTAACTAACAAAGAAAATAAACATATTATATTACACCGGGCAGGACTCCATTACTTGATGGTTCATCTTCGATGATTTCCGCGATAGAGCTAAGAACTTGTTGCGTTTAGATCACATTTATTGATATCAACATCAAAGGTGCGACACTTGGACCCACTAACGATGTAGAGATGTCGGTCGTCAGTTGCAGGTCGGTAGAATGGAAGTATTTGTTGTTACGCAAGTCAACATAATACTGCTGAGAAGAGGATAAAAGGAAAGCTGGCCCCTCGTTGAAAGCCCACAAAAATTAAAATCGCGTAAAAAAAGTACCCTTATAACAGCTGCCTCATTTCTACGAGAATCCATTATTTTAATTTTTCTCCCATTTCACTCTGTAACGTACTGAAATTTTGTTCCTTAGCCATTGGTGGTACTTTTCTTTTTGATTTAATGATTTCAGTTAAAAAGCGTAACAGAAAAGCAAACCAAGTAAGCGATAAACCGATCAACTGATGTATAGACGCCGTATATATATTCAATTGTCTATCATCATCTTCAAGTTAGATAATAAAAACATGCTGATAAACATCGCATTTCACATACACACGAACTTAAGTTTCAGTAAACGAGCACGTAAAATGCGACGTTTATCACCACTCAGTTGGGGTTGTGTGAATTAAATGCGACTGAAATGCGGCAGTGTTGATAAACGTCGCATTTCACATGCACTCAAATCTAATACAAAAATTATGTTAATGTTATTTTACCCATAACTCCACAGTTTTAAGGTAAAAAGCCCTAAGAAATTTGGCACCGGTGATTCTCATAATAGCAGCAAAAATTTGTAGAGGATTCTAATACCAAAGTACACATGTTTACCAATAAGAAACTTTTCTGTGGTTGTTCGAGGAAGACGAGCAAACACCGTGTTGAAGGGCCGGCAGAGGTGCAGCTCGACCCGAATTATATTTAGAGGGCAGAGACCACGCACATGTGAAATCGTTTTGTGCGCCATATTAGCATTATAGCCGAGAGTTTTTGGGGGGAGTCCATTTAATTTGGTGCAAGTGAAATGTGAGGCTCATCACTACCAAGAGTCGACCTCAATTTCACAGTGCGACGTTTATCACGGCCAAAAGTCGACTTGAAGCAACGTTTATCGCGAATGCAACCGTTTTCTAAAATTTTAGTCGACTAAAACAGAATTAGATTTGTGTACGAGTAAAATGCGACCTTTACCACAAGCATAAGATACCAGTTAAACTTTTGCAAACAATTGCAACTTCCCAATAATCCATTGCTGCAGAATAGAATCAGTGCACGACTGCCGTTCTCCCTTCTTTTCCTCGTTTTTTTTTTTTTTCTGCTGTTGCCCTCCCGCATCTTCGGTAGCCGCTTTTCCAGTATACACTGCTCTTTATGGTTAAGAGTCACTCTGGCTAGTTCCTCATGTTATGTTGATTGTGCTACATTAGTAAAGGTGATTCGTTACTACAAATGGGAGTTGCATAAAAGTCGACTAAATAAGTATACCAACGTAAGTTTAGAAATAAGGAGGCTTACCCCAGTAGATGAAGATTTGCCCTTCGTTCTAACGAATGGTCAGAGTTTGAGACGTCAACCTCATTATTATTTTGTTATGCGAAATCAAAGTCTAAGCTCTCGCATAACGTGGCCAGCGGAAAAAGGTGCTTTGGATTACCAATATTGACTGGCTAGTTATCTCAAGCTTTTACCACTCACAGTAGGAAGCACAGTATCGGACATTTAAGGTCCTCCCCGCTTTGCTTGTCCCGCAAATGCTTTCTTGTGGTGCGAGTTTTTTTTTTTTTTAATTCTGTTTCCAATTTGTTACTTCAGCAATCCTGGCAGTTTTGCCGTTACCTGGTTATCTTCCTTGTGCCTAAGAAGTGATACTTTTGGCAGATTTGGCATCAACACACAGCTCAGCTGTTTGTTCTCTTTGATCAAAGCCATTACTGTTTTTTCGGCTTACCGAGACTGTTTCTAGATGCATGCACCGTACGGAAAACTCATCGCAACTTTTACGTTCTGCTGCACTTACTGTGTCAAATGTAAGACTTGATAGTCCAGACTTTTGTTAGTAACAGTGGTGGTCCTCTTGCAGTTTCGTGGAATCTTTGTCAAATACAGGGCGCTTATTAGCAACAGACTGTTCTACAAAATTCCTAGATACATGAGATATTTTGCTGGGTTTGTAATTCTTTTCGTTGTTAAACCAATAACATTCTTTTCATTTCTTCATGTGCTTGCTTTGTACCATTGCAAGTTTTCTATTGTTTTTCGTCGTGTTGATCAACGTCTCGTTGGCAATGGCCTAATGAATATCTACAAATTCCTGTGGTGTACGAGAAGCAGTTTCTTCATGAGGGGCCGGTTGTTTGAAGGCCGATTAGCGCTAATCCAGGGTTAAATTTTAACCCGGGTTTCTTTTCCTCTTGGTAAAAAGCACTTTCCCGATAAGTTTTTCTATTTTTTTTTTTCGAGCACACAATCATCAAATTGTATTGAAAAAGAATTATACTGAATGTACCTTTTAAGCTCTCATATCAGCCATTAAATTTCGCACTAACCCTGGGTTACCTTAAACCTGCTTCGAACAACCCGGCCCTGCAGAGCTGCTCATTTGGTACTTCCTCCTATTCTTGGACTTATTTCCACGCATGTTTTACGTAGGAGTAGTATTTGTATTGACAATCGTGCCTCAGCCCAGCATTATTGGGTCATTCCCGGCGTAACTGATAAGTAACTATTCATTTTCTTTGTTAGTTAGGTAAATTGTTAAGAATGCTTTGCGTCTTTTGTTTTACGTCAGTTATGTGAATAAATTATATTACACCAGAAATGAGACGCATTATCCTTGGTACACTCAAATTTCGAGGAGGAAGTGATTGGATTCGTTGTAGCATTTCATGCCATCCTTTGTGCTTGGGACTCGTAAAATGACTTCAGACCAGAGCTTAAGTAGGTTCGCTGGCATGTTGAATACAAAATGAAAGTTGGAGACGATTTTACGGGACAAATCTCTCGATTAATCGGATGGGGCCATTTTTTAGCTTTACACGCAAGGTGTTTACCCCTTTGAGTTCAAAAGAACTAGGTCATTAGAGATGCAAATTAATTAAGACGAAACCACAATGCAAGGTATTGAACAATTCAATAACTTATAAGAAATGCCCATGATTAAATTGTGATTGTGAAGACCACAATATAATCAAACAGTCGATATCAAGCGGTCGCAATGTATAAATCAAAACAGTAAAGTACTCGTTATACGCTGAAGATTACTAGAATATGTTCAATTTTTCACCTTCTGATGAGCTTATCAGCAAATATTTATTTTTATTCTGTTTAGTTAGGGCGTCAATAGTTTAAACATCCATCCAGCCATCTTTAAATCTGGCAAAATCCGCCAATGAGGAACATCAAATTACAACAGTAATATTCCGTCCCCTAGCTTAGAGCTTGCTATTTCATAGCTAAAATATATGTATCTTGAAATAAACCAATGAAAAGTGAGACTCGAACAATGAATTCCAACACTTGCAAGTAAGCTTCATCGAACTTTCTTTTCATGTGACTTTTACAATTTTTGAAAACTCAAAAGGCAAGAATTTCTAAGTTCTAGCTAGCTTCGCGTGATGGTGTATTTTTAATATAGAAAAATAACGGCCAATCAACTTGTAAGCGCTTGGGTGATTGCTCAGACTATTTTCTCAAAGTGATATTGATAGTAGTACAGTTTATGGTCACAGGAAGATTTATTATATGGATGTTTCTACGAGCGGGCAAGATGAGGTGAATCCTGGGTTCTGATTGGCTACACGAGTGGGCAAAATGGCCTACCTTGCCCACTCAGGATTTCCCGCGAAACGAAACAGCAAAATTGCCATATGATAAATCCGTTATTGACCAAGGTCGTTTGGTCAAGATGCCTGGATATTGGCCTCTTTTTTTGCGATATCATTGACCTCGGCTAGTCACAATTACTAAAAACACAAAAAAGAACTCGAAAAATATGCAGCTTTCTTGACTTCATTCTTGCTCAATGACGCATATATCTTGCTTGGTTGGGATTACTCGAGCATTCCTGCAAGATACGTTTTTACTTTCATTGCGACAGAAAATAAACGGCTTACTCTCAGTCCGCACAGAAAAAACAAACGTACTTCCGCTACGAACTCAACTATTTATTTGAAACTGAAATTGAAATTCGAGTAGTCTACAAAGGAAGCGATCGCTTAACTTAAATACTTCAGCACTAAGTAACCTTCGGATATCTTCTTCAAAAAACTGCACGGCAAACGCGATCTCCAAACACCTCCAGACTACTTCAGTCCGAGCGTACGTACGTAAGCGAATTCATGGGCACTGACGTCAGACTACTACTGCGCGAACGTCATGAAGATGTGTGGTAATGCTCCTTATATACAGTTACAAGGAATCCTGGAACATTCTGAAGATTACAATAATAACTATTTAACTCGGTTACATCATGTCTTGGTGTGTTCTAGAACTCTCAAGAAGGAATATTGCGTAACTCATCAAATATTTGCATATTAACAGATATTCTAGAAATTTCTCCTTGTATATCATGGCTTGTTATGATAAATGGATTATTAAGTGAGCTTGTTTGCTCCTGAAATGGCTTGACATGATATTCGCATCGTTCTTTCTTGTTTTTTTTTCCTCTTTCTAAAATGATTTTATTGATATGAATAAGAAAAAATTTCTTTCTTGCTTATTATGAACCTTACCTTCGCTTCTGTTTAGTAAAAATCTGAAAACAACTCCCCCGGTTAAAGTGTGATCAAACGATTAGGGGCTTGTCAGTCCTAAAAATCCCACTTCTCTAGTATGTATTTCATCACTTTTGCGAATTGACGTTTCACATAACGCAAAAAAGAAGAGAAACTGTGCTACAAATAAAAGAATTTAAAACATGAGAAAACACAGGCAAACTCAGAAAAGTAAATTCAAGTTATCCCAATAGGAGTCGAGCCCACGACTTTCTAATTACTGGTTCGGTGGTTCTGCCATTCAAAAGGACTCGTGCATTTTGATTGGTTGGGCGGGACAAAACCTTTCTTTCTTTTGAGAGTAAGGCGTTCTAAAATTTGGTAGGTGTTTAAAATGATAACTCAGGGAGCTGATATGGAAACTGTACGCTCCTAGCAATGGGCTCCTGATATTGGTCAGCCGTGAGTTTACTTGCGCCAGTTTTAATTTGTGGTGTGCCAGTAGTTTAGAATGGGCGTTTTTAGAGTGGGCTGTGGCTTAGTCTCCCTTTCAATTACCCTGTTGGTGTAAGCGTCCTTCTCTGTGACCACCAGTCCCCCCAATAATTAAAGGAGTGCGGACAAGTCCGGTGTAAATAGAAAACTATATACAGCGGTCTCACCCATTAAGACATATAAAGATTTACCACTATGAAGTAATTGTAACTTCGAGCAAGAAGTCGCAGAGTATGCAATATAATCCGGCGAATTCCGGCATTGGTTATTTTACCTGCACACCACTCCCGTTGGCCACTTTCAAACCTGCCCTTGTTATACTACAAGAAATTGGAATAATCAAACAAATCGATAAAGTAATTTGTACCACCGTAAGGTAAACGAGGGAGGTGCTGACTTTTCGAGCGTTAGTCCATCATCAGAGCAAAGAGCTAACGTTCGAAACGTCAGAAAAATGTCACAAAATAAGTTACTTTTTTGACTTACATAACAGCTTTCTAGGCCGTCATCGAATATCGCGTCAACCAAGAACTTCAAGAGTATCCTATGACAAAATAAAATTCCCTTTCGAGCTGAAAATTGGTAAGTTTATAAGTGATTAGCTGTTTTAATACCTCAAAAAAGTAAAAACTTAGAATTTGAAATTCAGTGATGTGACGTGCAAACCAGCAATACTGAACAACGGAATATCAAATTCGTAACAGTGGTGTACACTCTTGAGTTAGTTGGAAACAATTTATAACTAACAACACACTTTCACACTATATTTGTTTTGTTTTTAAGGGAAGTTAGGAAGGTTTCGAAACAGGAGTTATTTTCCTCTCTCAAGGCAGTCTAAATGTAACATTTGGCAGTGATTAAACAGATGATTAAATCAAGTTGTAAAGAGGGATCCGGTTTGTAAAACCATAGACTACATTTTCCTGGTAAAAGCTCGATGGAATCCTTAGTTTTGAAGTTCCAACCAAGTGACAGAAGTGTTCCAGTTAGTCTGCACGGCTTGGGCAAGAGACGAATCAACCTTTTAATTTTTTTGTTCAGCGCATAAGTGACAATTATCATGCTCCTTGATTTTATCTCGGAAAATAGTTGATTGGTTGTTCATGGTAAATAATTGTAAACCTGAAAACACTTTCAACGTCTGACCGTGAGCAGCAGTTCACAATCAAAGTCAAGGGTCTTAGCATTGTGAATGTACACAAGTGACGCCTTGTGTATATGACAACATATGACGAAGTCAAGAGTATAAAATGTATGATTTGTTCCTAAATTTATCTCTGCGTTTATTCTCAGATCAAGTGGTGGTCTGGGGACCAATTAAAACGTGAGAAAGGCAAAGTTGAATGACAATGCATGTTACGTACAAGTTGTTTGCAGATGCTTTTTGACAATTCTCAGTTGTGCTCTGTAATTCAAAGGAATCCAATTTATTTTAGAACCAGTCCCACCAAATACTTAGGCTAGTTTTGGCACGGCAGATTTCTAGTTATACGATTTTTTGGGAAAGTCGAATACAAAGAGCTAGTCAAGATGCAATAACAGGAAATGCGAGGCGATAGTTGAATGGCGTATGGAAACGTTTGTTTGTTTGAGTTACAAACGTTCCATGATTTTGGTTCTCATGCAGCTTCGGTAGCTTCAAGTTGACAACGGTAGAGCTTTTCATCCGAGTGTTCAAGGGTTCCACGTACAACATCTCTCCTTTGGTCGGCTTCAGCCTGTCACTGATAGATTTAAAAATGTCTTTAGTGGTAAAAAATGTGGCTGATTGTCTAATATCGCTGTGATCTCCATGAAGGCAGTCCCACGCTGCCACGCCTCCTACACAGTTGCAGACGGCATGGTACGAGCTTATTCGTACTAGTGGAGACCTTTTCTCCTGATTAATTGTTCTGCCTCTTTGGTTTTGAACCAAATATTTAGAAATTGGCAAAAGATCATTTTTTTTCCTGTCACGGACGCCTTTTGTACCTTTATCCAAGGACATCTTGTTTTCCATGTATGGAGTTAAAGACGAGCTCCCAAGTGGTCTGCCTTTGCATAAAATTGGACTCTCTCGGGAAGGTGCATTTTGGGCCAGTTTTTGGTTTTCCACCCAGGACGTCCTTGTTCTGGCCATGCGTGACAGAATGTTTGTTCTTGATGTTCTTTCAGGAGCAACATCAGAACCCGAGTGAACGGACCTTGTATCATCTGCAGCGTTGGATGGTATGATGTATTCATAATCGTTAAGATTTATTGCTGAGAACGGCAGTCGTTCCATCTTAGCCCCGTCTGTATCACAGTTTCCTTGCTGGTCTTGTGGTGCACGTCTTGTAGGATCTAAAGCAGATTGTTTATTTTCAAAGTCGACTGTAACAGTCTTGAGTTTAAATCTAAAAAGAAATGATATAGTTATCACTATTCAGTACCACCGTACATCATTCAGTTATGATGAAAAGGCAATAAAACTAGACAAGAAGCAACACCATTCAGCTAGGGAGAGACTAAATTGCAGGCGTGGATCGAGGGTCGAACACACGAAATTTTTGATCAGCGGTGAGCTTGAAAAGCAAACTACTTTGTTTGCCCTTGAGCTGGGCCCAAAATCCTAACTATTTGAATTTAGCGTAAATATTAACAAACACTTCGTGGTTCTCAGCGGAGTTGATTTTTAGAATTTTTTTTTAATTTTAAAGATTAACGGTTCGTAGTTCTGAGAATTTGCGTCAGTTTTAAGCGTGCACGCTTTTGCAAAACATGAAGTGTAGAGTGTATATTTAAGTAGGACGAGCAGATTTAGAAGTACAACCTTTTAATTCATCGAATTGACTTGATCGAAAATTGTTGGGTAGGTGTTATTACAGGGCGTTTATTGACCACTTTGCTAACTCCGGCTAATGTCCATTCTAGTTTCTCTAAAGTGAGATTTGTGTATGTGGTTGATATTAGCTTGTGGGCATTTTTCATTTGTAATATGTACTTCAAAGACATACTATATTTCTTAATTATGTGCGAACCAATTATCTTTTGTGTCGTGCCAAGTTTTTTGTCAATAAAAGACGTTTAACATCTTTTCACCTCTCTTTGAGAATATTGGTTATCAACCCGTGAGCTTACACCACGTACTAAGTGGCGTACCGCTGATCACCGATCATATGTGTTCGACCCTCGATCCACGCCTGCGATATAGTCTCTCCCATTCACTAGGTCGAATGCCAAGAGGTTTTCGAAATTTCTTTGTTATTCAACAAATAACAGAAATTTCGAGACCCTTTCAGCGTCAGATCTAGTTTTTATTTGGCCTTCATCTTGTGACTAGTTCTATTTCCACCACTGCTAATCCGTTTCAAACGTCATGGTACACGCGAAAACGCCACAGGCCTTCCCTGGCTGTTATTTTCGGATGAGTCATTGAAGTAAATTGGCCTGGAAAATCTGGAAATTAAGAAAGCAGGTTTTGCGTGCACCAATTTCTTATCGCTAATTAAAAGCTACGGTAAAGCAGCCAAACAATGAAGAAAGGGAGGGTCATAGATTTGACTCCACACTATAAAGAGTACTTGGATTTCTTTATTCAAATCAGCATATGATATTTGTTTACGGGCCTATAGTATCCTCATTATTTCACAACTCGATCGCCATAACATGTCGTTCAAATCTTAAACTTGTTGCAGGAGACAGGTTTGTCTCTGGAACCTAAAGCAAGAACCCTGGTATAACACGCTTGGTACGCCAGTGAAAATGCGTTTGTGAACGTTTCTCTTGACTCTCCCTCTCTCTTTGTGCATTGTTGTTTAGTACACAGTGAATCTGATTGCTGCAAGGGTTTGAACATGAAATCAACATCGCATGCAGAGGGGTGAAAGTTGAGTTTTATAAGTGAAGGTATGATAATGTTCACTTTCCCAAGGATTTTGGCCAAGATTGTACTTAAAGGCCTTAATTGCTCCCACCTATGTCAATGATCGTGTCAGTGGTCGAGCGCCTAAACTAGTGATCGAACCGGTCATGAGTTCGACTCGTACTGAACGCGAAGTCCATTTTCCTGAGTTTATTCATGACCTGACTTAATTTACATATATTTATCCCTGTTTTATTTAGGTCTCAAACTTCCATCCATGTCCTTTATCAACTTATTTTTTTCACCTTTTCGACGGTTTACTACCTGATTAGAGTGTGTTTCGATTTTTATGCCAGTCAATAAGTTGCATTTAAAAAACAGTGCAAGTTAGCTCAAAGGAAATGGCCCGCTCGACCTCGTTCCCAGGGCTTTTCCCTAGAAAGGAAAATGGCGAACGGGAAAAGACCCTGGCATCGGCTGGTCACGTGTTCATCTTACACCCTGAAATCCTGGGTGTAATAAATTAGCGCTTTGCATATTCAAAAAGGCTAAAGGAAGATGGCGGAGAAGCGTGAAACTACGCCTCCTGAAATATCTGTGCTTTAACGACTTGGATCGGCCTTAAATCGTTGTAGCTTTCCTTTGTTTTGTTCGAAGCCACTTCAAGTGAAGTGTTTTCAATATTTGCTGAAAGGGTAAGATGTTGGCGTTCTACCCACTGGTTTCGGTAAGTCTCTCCTATTTCAGCTGCTACCGAATTTTTTGCCAGTCAAGGCGGACAAGAATATTGTGGTAGATTTTTGTCCTTTAAACTCCATGAGGTAAGATTTCCGCACAGGTCCCTACTTCATTATGCATGCTGAAGCTGTCTTGTCTGGTGTAATGCACGTGCAAATATTTCTTGTGTTCGAAGAACGAACTAGTATAGTTACAGAATGCATAATGAAGTAGGGACCTGTGCGGAAATCTTACCCTCCATCATAGAGGACCAAGTGAAAGTGCTGCAGGATAGAGGAATCACTGCCGATGTTCTTCAGCTATTCTGAGACTAGCCGGAAGCGACCGACAGCTTATTTCATTCAGACGAAAGCAAGGCTGATGGACCGTTAAAAAATCCCAGTGCGAACCTACTGAAAGGAGATATCCAGATTATGTTAACAGATTTTTAAAAAAAGGTTGTGACAGGCCTACACGACTCCCGCTGTTCGCAAGTGTAGTTTCTTTGCCTTTAGAGTTTGGATCTCGCGAGTATGTCCTTGAGCGATTTTTCTCTTTTGTACGAGATGATGGGAGGCTCTTTACATATCTCACGTAGTGAAGGTTGATCCTGTACTAAATGCTATTTGTTCAATACGATTTCTTTAAATTAGTCGTATTGTCTGACAAAAGGAAGAATTCTACTGTGCGTTCTTTTATTTTTTTGAAGAGCTGACTTTCTGTCTTCGAATTTCACTTCTGAGAGGACTTTGTTTGCCAGAGTATCTGGATAACCTCTCGCGCAAAGGCGTGATGTGAATGCTCCAATATTCTCTTCAAAAGTATTTTTTGAAGACTTAGTTCGAAGCAGCCTAAATGCTTCGCCTTTGATGAAACCTTTACTGACCCCTGATGACAGGAAGCAAAATTCGTGTATTGAAATGTTTCTGTCGGCTTGCAGTGAGTTCGCACGTCAAGGATAGATCTTTGTCTAAATCTATCGCACAACATTTGACAGGCTGTAGCTGTCTCATCTGTGATAGCTGCAAAGCAATCTCGGGCAACGTTTCTTTATAATATCTGCCCCAATAAGGCAATAACTGCGGGTTGTGAGTTCACTTTACCAAAAACACGAATCAAGCGACGGCTGTCGAATTCATCGCCGTAAAGACGGCAAAATTCATATTCGACATAATGTCGAATATAAATGTTTTTTTGGAATTTACTGCTCCATAAAATCTGCGAAACACTAGACTTGCTGTGACACGTGAAGATATTCTCGCAACCTTCTCAAAAATATTTTATGACAAGTAGAATTTGAGAAAATTCCAGCAACCAATGAAAATGCAGAATTAACCGCAGGAATTCATACATTAGTTTTTCAATGAATATTTAAGATGAACACGTGACCAGCTGATCGATGCCAGGGTCTTTTCCCGTCCGCCATTTTTCTTTCTAGGGAAAAGCCCTGGGAACGAGGTTGTGGCCCGCTAGGCTTATTCACTTTTGCGTGTCATTTACATGTTTGGTTCTGTGTTTACACTAAGCTCAATAAGGGCTCATCTCCGGTGTAATATAATTTATTCACACAACTGACGTAAAACAAAGGACACAAAGCATTCTTTACAATGTACCTAACCCTAACTAACAAAGAAAAGGAATAAATTATATTACACCGGAGATGAGCCTCAATAAGTATACCAGTGCTAGAAAAACTTGGTATTAAAACAAAAGGGGAAGACAAAAAGTAACATCAAATCGAGACAGTGTTCGATATGAAAACTTCAGTAGTGCTTGTTAATGATATTTGTGTCATATCTAAGACAAGGCTTGTGGCGAGTTCGACGCGCAACAAGTTCCCAAATTTTTCAAACTTCTAGCTGCTAGAAGCCACAGATCAGTTAAACAGTGCGTTCTCAATAGAGGTTTTGCACGCGTCACGTGATCTCATAGCAACGGTAACTACGCCGCCATCTTGCATGCCAGGTCAAAACAACATGGCGGCTGTAGAGGGCGATCGAGTACCATCTTTAAGAGGTTACCGAGACTCCCTCACTGCTGAAAATCGAGCAATATACGATTCAAAACTTGTACTTACTGCAAATATTGATCCATACTCCGTGAGTGCGAATTTTTTCTCTCAGTCGATGGCTAAATGGCCAGAGATTGAGTTTCCTGATATTGTGAATTACTTGCTGTTTTCCACAAGCAAGTTTACGAAAGAGCAAGTGAAAGCCTACAAAAGCCTGCAGGCCTATCAATACTTTGTTGCTGGCTGGGTGAGAAGCATCTACGTTGGAAATGCTACGTCAGACACGACAATTCTAATCGGAAAGGTAACACAAACCCACCAGTTAGATATTTGTGTGTTGCATCGTTGGAAGTGATCTCATGTTTTAGCGGTCACTGCTGAGTTTTAAAAGATTTCTTTATCACAATTTTTTAGGTAAACCACTCTCAGCGGCTAAGCGAAGCACCTTTAAAACCCTGGCTGGCTGTCAAAACGAATGGAACCGTCCTTACGGGGCATTGCAACTGTATAGCTGGACTCGGAGAGGTTTGCTCTCATGTTGGTGCTGTTCTATTTGCAGTTGAAGCTGGAGTAAGAATGCTCAAAGCCAAAACTTGCACTTCAGTGCCTTGCCAGTGGCTTATGCCCTCAGCTGTCAGCAATGTGGCGTATGGTGAACTTCAGGAAATAGACTTTACTTCCTCAAACACAAAGAAAAGGAAGCTAGATGACAGAATATCTGGACTAACTCCCCAGTCAACTCCAGTAAAACCTAGGACTGCACATGGTCCTTCCACACAGCAGATCAGTAAGTTTTATGAGCGCTTGCATGCTTCAGGAACAAAGCCTGCAATACTGGCACTTGTCTCTCCGTACAACAAAGAATATGTTTCCAAAAAGCCTACTTTGGATTTGCCAAACAGCCTAGGTGAACTTTTCTCAGAACAGTTTCGTAAACTAAGTTTTAGTGAGCTACTGACCAAGGCTGATGAAGTCTTAAAAGAGATATCCTGTAGTAAAGAGCAAGCAGTTAATGTTGAAAAGTCAACGAGAGAACAAAGAAATTCTGACATCTGGGCAAAAATGAGAACTGGAAGAGTCACTGCCAGCAATTTCTATCAAGTATGTCATACTAATCCTGCCAAGCCATCTATCAGCCTGATCAAGCAGATCTGTTATGGCTCCAAATTCCAGTCTGCTGCCACTGACTGGGGTTGTCGGCAAGAGAAAAAGGCTTTGGATGAATACAGGAAGGTATGAGTTATATCTTTTTTTAGTTGTAAGCAATTCCGTGAAAGGAGTAGGGAATATAACCTTTTTGGTTTTAAATGCACAAATTATTAAGGAAACAACAGTATTTTAATCAAATTTGCAAGTAATTGTTATTGTCATCAACAAAATAATGATGTGTCTTTTTATAATATTTTAACAATAATAATAATATTTATGAAAAGATGGCTAAGTCCTTCTCATCTATATTTTATGTATATTTGTTCCAGATCATGGTGCAATCCCACCAGAATTTTAAATTAAAGCCAACAGGTTTATGGATTTCTACAGACAACCCACACGTAGGAGCAACACCAGATGCTATTGCGTCCTGTGACTGTCATGGAACTTGGTGTGTTGAAGTCAAGTGTCCCTACTGTGTTCGTGACAAAGTTCTCTCTAAGGCTGTTGAAAGTGGCCATCACAACCTTTGCCTGGAGCTGTCTCCAGATGGTCGTCTCACTCTTAAGAGGTCACATCCATACTGGACACAGGTGCAGCTGCAGCTGCATATTACAGGATTTCAGTTCGCACACTTTATTGTGTGGACAGAACAGGACTTACACATTGAGACAATTAAACGCGACAATGAATTTTTCAACTCTCATTTATCAAGAGTAAATGAGGTGTACAAGGTTGCTATCCTACCTGAATTATTAGCTAAGTGGTTTACACAGCCAAGAGAAGATAATTCTGATACCCAGTTGGCTAACAAACTATTTTGCTACTGCAGAGTGAAGGATGAGGAATCCCTAGTGTTAGTTTGCAGTAGCCCATCATGTGTATTCAGAAAGTTCCACTTGAGGTGCTGTGGCCTTTCAAGGAGACCATCAGTTAACAGAGCTTGGGTTTGTACAGACTGTAGAAGGAAAAAGAGTCTTAACTCTTCTTAGATGGATGCAAGACAGCCTTAATACATAATGGACCTTATCTTTGAAGTGCTTACTCAAGAATATTAAAAGTTGAGTTTTTTAACTCAAATATACTGGTAACAGGCATGTTAAGAAACAGAAGAAAATGGGTAAATCAAACGAGTTGATTAAGTAAGTTATACCACCGTAAGGTAAAAAGGAGGTGCTGACGTTTCGAGCGTTAGCCCTTCGTCGGAGCGAATGTTAAGAAACAGTATTGAAATCTCACTTGTTTCAGAATAGTTTCTGGATATTTTCTTGATCATTGTGTAATTTTACAATTAAATCACATATCATTTCAATAATCAAACAATTGGTTTGGCTGGTCATGTTCACTGTAAAAAAAAATATTTTGAGCCCTACATTTGAATTGTTAAAATTTGTTCTCATACAAGACCTCACTAGTACTTGTCGGAAGAAACTACTGACTTACAACAGTTTGTTAAGGCACAACAGACAACTGCAATCTTATCTAATAAACAGGGTTCAGTGTCATCTGACATTAAATACTGGATTGGCACAACACCATGTCCAAGAATTGTGTACTTTTGACGGACAGACCCGATGACTCTCTCCACATGAATCCTTACATTAGCCAGTGACCTAGTTGTTTCAATGTCTAATGCTGACAGCTGCGGCTTTCCCTTTGTGAAGCATGGAATTTGTAAGCGTGCAGCATACAGGCCAACACTGTCCTCAATGTCAAAACCTCTATCTGCCAGAACAAGATCACCCGGTAGTAACTTATTTAAAAGTCCACAGTGCTCAGTAATGAACTTATCTGATGCACGCCCTCCCCAACCCTTTGAAATAAAAGACACAGTTCCTTGGGGGGTAATTCCAATCAGGAATTTTGCTGTGTTGTGATGTTTGTAGGAGGACCATGTCTGGGCACGTGCAAGCAAGCAAGAAGGACGATCAATAAAGACTTCAAAGCAGTCGATGATCACAGCACACGATGAGAACTTCTCTTTAAAGCAGGCTGGCAATGTCTGCTTTAGTTCCTCTCTCTCTGGCCATAGAACAAGAAAGGACATTGATGTATACATTGCATGCACACAAGTGTGAAATACCCTTGACACAGTAGAGGCATGCACTCCAAATCTGTAGGCCAGGTCCTGCACTGGAAGATTTAGTCTGAGACGCATGATGGTCATGATAAGTTGCTGCAACTTGCTTACAGTTTTTCTTTCAGGCAATGCTGGGCTAATAAGTTCAAACACAGCCATCAAGACACTCATTGTTGTCAAACCAGTATAAAACTTAATCCTTTCCTCATCGGCTTCAAACCAAGACTTTGAAAATGCAGAATTATTGTCCTCCCGTGTTTCTTTAGACTTTTCTAAGTCCTCTATGTCCTGCATCGAAAGTTCAGTCTGAACAGCGATTGACGTAAACGCCGGTGGTTGTGTTTCTTCACTTTCAGGTAAGGTTCTGTCAACATTTTCCTTTTCACAGTCACACTCGTCCTCGATCATTTTGACTCCAGCACTCTCACAGTCCGTCGCTTTAAACAGTTCTTGAACACATTTCTGTTTTTTGTTTTGTCTTTCCTTCGCTCGTTTTTGTCGTGCAAGAGCAGACTGCGAGCTAGGCTTTCGCACAGAACTTGAAGAATGGCCCATGTTCATCGACGGCGCCCAGTCAGGATGACTTTCGTTGTAAAGATCCGCTGGCTTCCCTGGCAATAAAAACGCAAACCATTTCTTTCAGATACTCCAGAGGTTTTAAGGAAATAAATATCCTCGACAGTTTGATATATTTCTTACCTTCGTGAAAGTGAATGGAACACACATGCGGATACTTGATGTCGCCATGTTTAACTGCATCTCTCTTGATGTTTGCGATCCACTGATCGTGTCTTTTCTGAGAAAGTTTTTCCGTTAAGAGGCCCTGGTGTTTAATTACCGATGGAATTTTAAAAAATGATAAGTGGGTTTCTCTATCTGAGCGGTTGGAGCACCCAAAAACGCAGCAAAATCTTCCCATCGTAGCGTATTCTCTCAAAGCTTGTTCTGTTTGTGTTTAGTGTTTGGCATGCAAGATGGCGGCGTAGTTACCGTTGCTATGGGATCACGTGACGCGTGCAAAACCTCTATACTCGCTATCAGACTACCGTGACGCTCTCGTTTCTTGTTTTTCTCTAATTTAGTAATTTGGTAGCGCGTTAGACTCGTGCATCTGTGCCGCCATCACAGTCCAATAGCTATAATCTAATCACTAATTTATCTTCTACTGACCTGTTGAAAACTGAAAATGAGCCAAGAATGGATTCTCAGTGTGTTCCTTCAAACAAACTTCTAATGAACAGCCATGCTGTAAATATCGATAAGTGATGTGTATAACGACGAGAATAACTGACTCTTTCCGGCAATTATACTTCCATTTTTTTTATGACCAAATATAGGTTATGTTTATATTAAGTTTATCAACCTATAAAAAATTGAACGAAACTACTGAAGCGGGGCTGGTCCATAATTTGATTCCAGGAATCGAGTTCACGTGGAGAACCTACCAATGAACTAATAATCATCTGTGTTTCTGACAAAGAAACGTAGAAAATGTACAGTTGAACCAGTGTTTACCTTCCAAATGTGTCCACATGAGAAGTGAAAGGTCTCCAAATGTCCTGTATGCCTTGTACGTTGTAATTTGAGTGACTCGCTCTGATTTTCGACATCTGAGAAATTAGTATTTAGCAATCTGACTGAAAGCAATGCGCGACATAATCTGATTGCAATACAGCCGGTGTTGCTGGGTAACAATAAGAAATCATGATTCAACTGTCTAAATAATATAACAATATGTTCCACTTCTTTGAGTTATACGTATTTGCATAATTACCATAAAAATTGTTAAGTCAGTAAGCTCTGAAAACACCGTTCTCTCATACCCCTAATCAGTTTTGGGTACTCTGTCGGGGAAGTATACATCTCAAAGTTTAGATTGCAGAGACTTACACCATCAGAGAATTCAGAGCAAGTAAAGTTGAATAAATATTGAGACGCCGTTTTGTCATCTAAGGATTAATTCCATTCAAATTTTCTTTGTTGATTGCGAAAGAGGAGATTGAAAAAGCTTTCATCCACGAAATCTGCTCAAATGAGAGTTTACTTCATATTATTATGATTATGTCTTGCCGATATATGGAATGGTAGGTTTGTGGTGAAAGTGACAAGCGTTTTCACCTAACTTGTAGCACAGTGATAGTCTAGGATTTACGCTGGTAGAATGACAGTAAACCAAGAGATACACGGAAGGTTTTGTAACTTATTTCGTCACTGAATGGTAAAGGCTCATGAAGACATCCCAGTACCAGATTCCTCCAGTTGTCCTGTCAACTCTAAGTAAGAAACAAGTCAAAAAATTACCATTAGATTAGAAGATCGTGGCTGTCAAAGATGCCAGCTTCGAATCTTTGAGCGATACCTTCAGATATTCAGACCACCAAAAGCAAAATCTGTTCCAAAGCGTCTTCTTATAGCAGCACTTACAAAAGAGGTGAAATAGAACTTTCTTTGTAAATCCTGTAAAAACGGAACGCTAACAGTTGGCTAAACCACTTTTGGCTCTGGTGATGTAAGAATCCATTTAGAATCAGCCATGGTCATAAAATGAACTGTTCCTGCATACTACTTCTTATTATGAAGCAGAACGTTTAAGTTGTTTGTGGTCGTGGCTTGATAAATGCGTTAAAGTGATCTTGGCCAGTCCTTCTGTCTTGAACTCTACTCATCGAATTCCTGTTTACTTGTTGACTCCTTGGTAAGCTCGAAACATTGCTTGGCATTTCAGTAGATGGTAGAGGCTCGGTAAGGCGTATTGACCTTGGGCAATAGCCATACGGTCTCTTAACATCATCATACTCAAGATATGGATATAAAGAGTTTATTTTGAAATTAAATTTTTGCCTAAGCTGGCGACCATTACAGTCGATGCACAAGCTGCTACCTACAACATCACAGAACGCTCTCCTGTTGATGTTTTTACAACACTGTTGAGTGCTTCGTTTAATATGAGGTCCAGAAGGAACATATCGATCTACACGTACTGCGCTGTAATCATTACTCGAAACATGAGGCAGAACAAAAACACCTCCTGGTTTAAACTCTGGTGAAGGTATCAACTTGTAACTTAAATTGTCTTTAGCTTCACGTTGCAAACTGTTGGGGAAACAACTTACTTTGGAAAATAAATTTCTAGGACTGTATTTCTTTCTCTTCTCTTCATCTATCCACAATGTCATTTTCTCAAATGATATCGGTTCGCAGTGTTTCTCACCATAGATGAATAACTCTCTCAGTTTTTTGACGTTGCTCGACGGATACAATGTCCTTCCGTCACTATGTCTCCGTCTCATGTCAAGGGTTTTGGGATATTCTGCTCAATTTGTTCCTGTCGCTGTTTCATTATTAAGATCCAGCGATTCTATCAATGTCTTATAACATCAAAATCAGTCATCGCACCAACCAGAAATCATAATTTATTCAATGTTGAACTGTCGGTCGAAACACCTGCCTCAGTGGAGATTTGAACAAATATTTCAATGAGAAATATTCAAAGTCGGTCTGAGGAGTAAAATTCTCTGACTTTTTCTCTTTCTATCTTATTCGTTTTGAAAAACAGAACAACCCGGTAGAAAAAGGGGATCTACTAACTGGGAAATATATATCGATGATTTGTAAGGAAATGTTCAAAATGACATAAGAAAATCAGGACTTTAATGTGGTTGTGCTCTGTATAAGGGATCCGAAGCAAATATGGCAAAAAGCTGTATCTACGCACAATTCTATCCCTCGCAGACTATACCATGAAATACTGATTTCCAAAGAAATCACGACAATTGACGTGTAGGATATTCCATAGTATTTCACAAGAAAGAATCGCATAACATTTTATGCCAAATGCCAGGTAGGGTCTAATACATGATTGGAATTATAAGCAGAATATGGTGTTTTGTGGTGCACGATTGAAGTGTTTGGACCAAGCACTTCAATCATGCTTCACTAAATCGCCTATCCTGCTTCCTTATTGGCTGCACTTCCTGTGATATGGTGTATACTATGACAGCGAAATTTAGAAAATTTCAGGGAATGATAGAAACTATTCGATCTAAAGTGATTCCTGACATCTACCATAGCGTATGGAAGTTCTCAGACGGTATATATATTAGAGTTAATAGAGAAATGTTTACAGCTAAGACAGAGGCGTCCATTCTTGCTCCCAAGGAAGTGAATTTACTGACAAATGGTTTTGACCCGCAGAATTCTTAGAGTTTTGCTTTGCAGTAACGTGAGGTTTACTCGGCCCAGACTGCTGTATCTCAGGAAGAACCTTGTTCCCCTGAATACTTATACCTCTGTTCGTTGCAGCGTGGAAAGCTGTAAAAGATTCCACGGAAAACCTTGAATCCAATGACACTGAGCTGCTTCGCCGCCGTTCGTTCATAAGGCCGTTTTTTGTGAAAGTATTCTGTTTATCATGGCCAATGTCCTCGGAAAAGCGGGTGTTTTCGTTTGAATGAGAGCAGCTCGGCATTGGCGCTTTCACGATCAGCTCTGGTGGGGTCGAGGTTGGTGATGACAAATTCCGAAACGAATCGCTCTTCGTTACGAGCGGAAGTAGCTTAACTCGAAACTTACTCTTATATCGATCAAACGGAGGGCTTACCATAGCCCGCAGTCTTACAGTCCCCAATGTTTTACTGTTGTTTGGTTTGACTAGATCGCTTTTTTTATCACTGTGCAAGTGTTTCATTGATTTATCATAGCTGTCGTGTTCTATAGTTTTTCCAATGTTCTTCGGCTGTTTTTCACTTGGATGACCTCTAAAGACAGTATTGAATCGCAGTGCTTCTTCCAACGGTGCAATACGACCATCTCTTGGCTCAAGTAAGGAGGCCAAGACAGGTTTTCTTGAGTACCACAAAGGCGGTATCCTCCGCGGTTTTTCTCGTCTATTTTTATTGTACATGATCATGGTGCAGGCTATAGGTAGCGTTTCTGAAATTTCTCTGCCCAGCTCCATGCCTTTACCTGAAAAACAAGTTCCCAAGTTACTCTGTTCCAAAGCTCCCCATACGTCTTTCCAGGCACTTGAACAACTAATTCTGTGTACTTTTGAGACTTCCTCATCAACAGTTTTTGTGTTATCCACGCCGCCATACAAGCCACCACGACTTTCAGGAGACGTCCTTGAGTCCCTCTCTGCTTCAGCCGAAACAGTATTACAGCGAAATTCATCTCTGCTCGAGAGGACATCTTTTTCCGCCTTGATCGTACCTGGCAACATTTTTGAATCTGTCTTGTGGCAGGTTCCCTTGACAAGTATTTCAGGATCGCCATCTTTTATTGAAGCTTTGGAGCTTCGCTGAATTTCCACCAAAGTTGTAGCTTGAGAGTTACTCTTTATAAGGCTTTCTTGTAAATCTTTTCACATCTTGCGCCTTGCGCTCTTGTTCCATTATTGTAGTTTTGGTTTGAACATTTCGAGCTGCTAAACAGTCAGGGAGATCATTGGGAGTGCGCAGTTATTATTTAACAAGACAAGAAAGAAGCTCAGTTCTTTTTGGGCATTCACCTCTCGGTTATAAACTTTCCGATCATTTCCGTGGCACCTTAGTAAACCACGCTTCCCTCAAACTGATGGCGCAAATAACACGAAACACTCAGTTTCAGCTCTAACTCCTCTGCTGAAATAATTGTGTTTCTTAATTAGGGGCATTTTATAAGACACAAAGGAATAGAGAAGGCGGTCAAAAAACATTCAAATGTAAAGTGTAGGTGATGAAGCAAGAAGCGCTCCAACACATGTTATTGTTCAGGGTTTGTGCGGTATACATCCCAAGAGAATGCGTTTATTACAATCGTTAGAGCTCAAGTCTGCTAATTGCAATGTAAAGGGCTCACAGCAGTGTAAGAGTGTGCGTCAGGAGATTACGAAAACATTAGAGGCGATGCACAGGAAACAATGGTGGTTTGAGGTTTGTTCCACCGTTTGTTATCGGTAGGCATGATTTTTCCTGCCCCCCCCCCCCCCCATTCCTCCTCAGAATTTTTGGTGGCTATCTGTTTGAACAAATTTATGTAGCCCCCCCTCCCCCACATCCCTTTATGGCAATGCATAAGAATTTTTGACCCACTCCCTATTTGCACCAGCCCCCCCCCCCATTTGCCCACCCTATAAATAATGACCAGTCCCTGATATAGCAAGGCCTTGGTACAACTTGCCGACATTTTTTTGTGGAAAAGCCATTTCAGGATACCCTGAGGATATTGATAGACGGGCCATACAGACAAAAGCCTAAATTTTCAGACAAAGAATAAATTATTGATCTGCCTGTCTGAAGAAGTGGTTTGATGACCAGCTCGGGTAACTACTTGGTGTAGTCATGGTTACTACTTGGTGTAGGCACTCACACAGTAAGGACACTAAAGGAAGCATGGTCTAGGGATGATTAAGAACACTGAAGTACGGCTAAGGATGAGTACGGCTAGAGTACAGCTGTGGTAAAGCTTGGGGACTATATTTACAACGCAGACCACTCTATAAATGGGTGAACCTTTCAAGCCACAGCCTACACCAAGTAGTAACCAGTCACGGTAACTACGGTAACTACTTGCACCAACACAAGGAGAAAAAGAACATTTAAGCAGACTTAAACTGAAATTAATCTTGGCTTAAACTTATGTTTACTACATTTAATTAGAGGTTTAAGAACTTAAAAATATGTTTAATTTCACCTTAAACCCGCCTTAAACACCCTTAAGGCTAAAGCTTAATGTATGTTTAAGTGAGCATTAAATACAACCAAAATATCTTCTGACGTTTACGTTATGTTTAATTAGAAACTTAAACACATTCTAAATGTGTGTAAAAGTCATGTTTTAGGGTAATTAAATGATCATAATTATATTTAATTTTAGAGGGTTCAACTATATCTTTTTGGCCATATTCATTTCATAAGCATGTTTTAAGTCACCCACCAAATGTATTCCTTCATAAACAGTGGTGTTTTTTACTTGGTCGTTACATGTACAGTGTATATTTCATTTGCTGTTGTCTTAGTTGTTGTTGCTTTGCAGCAAACCCACCCAACACTTGCAGTACACTTGTTTGATTATATTAAAAATACCTTTTATTAAGAAAAACATTTTTTTTATTCAATTAAGTAAGACCTACATGTCATAAATCTTTACATATGAAAAATGTTTCACAATGTTGTGACTAAAAATATCTAAAAGTACACTGCTTTTTTGGTAGCATTTTTTACAGTAGAGCCAATTGTCTGCTGTGTGAAAAAAAGGTCTCATTTAAAGTAGCATGAGATCCATTGGCCTAAGAATAAACAGTATCAATCTGTCTAACAGCCCAAGCTGGACCTTCAGGTGCTGGTCTTGTTGACACACCATGCACCTCTCTGGCCTTGGACATGGCTCTAGCATGCAATGACAGGCTGTCATGGTATGCGCGATCCAACTTTTGTTTCAAGTTTTTTAGGCTTGACCTTTCCCATGGCAACCTTTTTTTATGGTATCTTGCAAGTTTTCTCTGCTTTTCTCCTGTAATGGGGTCCTCTATCTCATCATAATCTGACTCCTCACTGCTCATGTAGTCAATAAACAGGACCTCACTAGCACACTGCCGTTGTGTTGCTGTCATGCTTGATTGAACCAACTCAAATGCACGATTCCGTCTTTCCAGTTTCTAACAGAGAATGATATTAAATCAATTGAGAATAAATAAAGGAAGCTGCAAGTTAAGTCATAAGAAGAAGTACAAGAGGAAATGATGATTGCTACATTGAAAAAAACAATAATTGCTCAAAGCAAAGAAAAAAAAGCCTGATTCACTCTAGGTGCTTAATCCAAGGTTCAATTAATACTCCTTCAATTGTATGAGTTTGTGATTCATTTTTACCCAACCCCCTGACTCTAAAAGTTATAAGGAGCTTTTTGATAAGATAGAAAATTTATGGCAATGCAGCTGACATTAATATCATATCATCATTAAGCATCATATCATAAACATCATTACAATTATCAACACTTTAATACTGAATTAACCTACAAAATTCTCCAAACCAACAAATGTGTAAATATACCAAGGATAATTATTTACTTGTCAAACATTGAGAGTCCAAGGGTAAGAATAACCTGTTTGCTATATTGCATATTTTTTTGTGATAATTTCTGAAAGCAGGGTTGAAAATTTAAATAATAAGAACTTTAAGAAGTCCGAATTCTCCAACTTTTCTTAATCTTTATAATATAAAAGCTAGTCAAAAAAATTCATATCTACGGTACCATAAGCGTCTAAATATCAAAACATAAATCCAAATATTAGAATTTTGTCTGTGTGCCAGTTGTATCATCTTTGTTAATTTTTCCTGTAATACACATTTAAATTTGATCGGGGGCATGTGATCAACAATCGACCAATCACAGTGCTCATTTTGTTGAGTGAAAGTCTAGGTATATAACGATTAGTTTTGTTTTCCTCTGGGTCCTAAAGTTTCCCTCGACTTCATCTCAGGAAACATCAGGACTCTCATGAAACTTTCCCTCAGAACCATACATTACGTGCACACTGTTATAAGCATGGAAACAGGCAGGACATTTGAACATCCCAGTAGGATCAAAATGCAAATTGTTCAGACAAAGGAACTATCAGCCCTCAGCTCAATAGATACATTTTTATGGTTAAAACAATTTGACACACAAATTATAATTACTACAAAATGCAATAATCAATTAAATGAATATATTTCTAGACTCACAGTTAACAGCCGTCTGTTCTTTTTGCATTTTTCTTTGTGTTCTTTATTTTTGCCTGTCCTGATCCTCAAGTCCCTTTCCCGTATTGTAGTGAAATAGCGACAAAACTGGGCTGTTGAAAAATTATCAATTAACAATTATATCAAATAAATCGTGCTCCCTAGGATTTATATAAAATGGAATCCTACAGTTTTAAAACACTTTGGGTTTTGATTCAACAAAGACATTTGCACCACACAATATTATCTCTCAATAAGCTTTGAACAGAATAAAATAATGTACAAACCTTCCATTTGTAATTCAGTCCAAGGACAGTTTTCGCCACCATGTTCTTTCCTCAAAATTTCTTTAATTTGGGTAAAAACAATCTGGTTTCCCTCAGACGATGGACTTAAAAGAAAAAACAGCATATTTAAAATTATTTAACAAAACTTAAGGTCATGCAATACAATCATCACAGACTGTGCTTTAAGTGGAGCACATAACATTAACTCTCTGGAATATAGGTTCCCATGGAAATTTCCATAAGCAGCCGGTTCTACAAATGCCTACCCAACAAAAACTCAAAACAACCTATACGCTTGTGCATGGACAAATTCTAATAAACCTATAGTGGACACCACCAGCTAGGACCACTAATTTAAGTAGCCAGCTCCAGCATCAGCATGTTTCTCATTTGCTGTAGTAGTAGAGCTCCCAGACCAGTTATAAGTACTAGTGTTGTTTAGACAATTTATCGCTGAATACCGAGCACCTTAAAATACATGCCCACCACCGCACTCTTGAGTCAAATTATTTGGAAATAAGGAAATGTCCTCAGTGTTTATATCTACAACCAAGAATGTAACCAGAAAAAAATGAGGCAATGTAAATTGGTTAAATTCTATTTCTAAATAATTGGGGTGTTTATGATGACAGCAATGGGATCAGTATTATTTTACAAACATTCTGTGTTTTATATAGCCCCAGAAGTCATCAAGATCCCAATTTCCACTAAATTTAAAACAATAGCATGTTAAATGTTGTACAGGAAATAAGGAAAAAATGACAAAGGAAAGTGCCTTGGTTCATCTCTAAATTACTGATCATGGCTCTGATAATGTAAAAGGAAATTGAATACATACTCCTCATCAACAATGAAGCCCTTTAACATCTTCTTTTCCACCAACTTCTTGTAAATAAATCGAAACCGTTTCTGCAAGAGCGTGATAATACAAAATCAGTGCAAGAATTAATGAAGTTTTTGAGGTTACAGGTCGGAACAACTGCTCCTCACGATGCTAATTACATATTGTCGCGCATAAGGAAGATAATGCAACCACTTTCCTGTATTACTAGACTGCTTCTCAGATATCGAATCAAACACTGTAAAAAGGGCAAGAATTCCCTATTAAACCCCATACTTCATTATTCCTGGTGTAGTCGCGCGGAATGATTTCCGCACAGGTCCCTACTCATTATGCATGCGGAAGCTGTCTTGTCTGGTGTAATTCACGTGCAAATATTTCTTGTGTTCGAAGAACGAAATAGTATAGTTACAGAATGCATAATGAAGTAGGGACCTGTGCGGAAATCTTACCGCAAAGCCCTCTCTAAACAAGTGCAATGAGTACGGGGCATAATTATATTAAGAAATGAACTTGAGTTTTTGTGGTTTTTGAGGAGATTAAAATCTTTGATTAAAAGATCTTTACTGAAGCTAAGATTGAAAAGATTTTCAACAAAACTGAAAAGATCGCCGTCTCATGGCCCTCATACACGCACAGCTGTGGCTTGAGTACACGATGCAAATTGAAAACCAGTCACTTCGTCCCCACACTAAAGTTAACTCACCACCACGTTCGAGCTTCATGCGCCCACACACGAAGTAATAGGTATACTAACTAATAATAATAGGTACTCGTCTTTTTACTTCGAATTCATCTAGCATACAATGTTTTGCTTCAACAAAAAGAAGTAAATGAAATGGCGTCAGACTCCAGAATACCCGTCCACTTATTTACATACTGATGAATAACAAAAGAGTCCATTGTGATATACCTCGTTCTTCAAAAGCCCCCGACACATGTAAATGAGTGGACGGGTATTCTGAAGTTGCTCCACGAAAACAAAAAGATCTACTCACCCTTAGTTCATTTGGAATTTCAACTGTAGAACTCCGCCGTGAATTTCTCAAACCACGTCGGTTGCCCTGCTTCTCCTTCTTTTGTAATTCGTCTCTTAGTCTTTCGTTCTCCTGTCGCAGGCTTGCATTGGCATCCTGGAGTCTCTTTTGACTGTCGCAAATCGCATCCATTTTACCGCTCATCCTTTCAATCAGAAGAAGCTGTCGTTCCTGTTGAGCACCTAGTGCAGTCATCGTTACCGGAAAAGTGAAGTGTAACTAACTGTAAAACACGAGCGAGCACACGGCAAGGAACGAAGCTGGAATGCGAACTTCTAAATGACGCTAACTACATGAAACATACATCCCGCGACCGACACTCTCACTTTCTGATTGGCTTACTATCGAAAACCAACCAATTGCAATGAAGCAGAAAAACCAAATGCAAATTGCTTGGGATAACAATAGGGCCATTCATGGCTCGTGACGCAAATCAATCATTACCGATTGCGGTTTCCGTCTTTGATAATCAACAAAATGGCCGAAGATTATCCTGAAACAAGTTTCGTCGAAAACACTCCAAGCCCTTTCTTCTGTGATAAGTGTGAAACTTGCGGAAAGTCCTTCGCACATTCATCTTCGTATCGCCGTCACACAAAAACGAAATGTTCATCTCAATCGCTAAAGCGTCGCCGTCGGCGATTTTTTTTTGATTTTTTTTCACAGCCTCTTTACTGCAGCTTATCTTTCTCTAGGTAATGCCAAACTTATGGCAGTTTGCCCTATACCTCGTCGTGCTGGCATTTTACAGATTTAGATTAAGTCATTGATAGGGTTCTTAGCTAAGAAGAGACTGTATCATTGAAGCAAACGTTCTCCTTATTTCTCCTTTTTTCTCTGAAAAAATAATTTTTATTATGATATGACTGGACAGTATTTGAGTTCTGAAGGCACCAGTATTTTCTTAACAGTACTGTGGCACTACGGATTGCATACAAACTTAGGTTTAACCAGCTGAAATAAATTGGTACATAGGAAAGTGCATATACAAATGACTACTTTTGATTGACAGTTCACACCACTTTTGCAAATTGTCATATGCTACTTGTTAGATCAGGTGTTAATGTTGATGCAAATGTTGTGTAAGTGTAAAAATATCGTTCTGTTCCATCTTACATTGTCTTTCGATTTGGAGATTGACACATTTGTACATTGTGGTTACTTGACAACATATATACACTGTATCAAAATTTTGATGCATAAGCTAATAAGGGTACATGACTGTGGACATGGAAACTACATATACGGATAAAATTAAAGTTTCTTAATACACTTGTCTTAGTGTGATTAGTGAAATATGGTCATTTTTCTTCTTGATGATATTTTTTTAAAATTATATTACTTTTTTATTGAACTGAGTTCAAAATGTCAAGACATTTTTACGTTGCTTTCATGTTTTGGTGTTCTGATTCTGTTATGGAGAAAAGAGACAATTTGAAGATACTTGAGCAATGAAGTGCACAGTGATGTTACACACTGGACAATTATAATTCTTACTATTCCTGTTATATATCAATAAATAGTCATTTATGTGAACCAAAACACAACCATTAATTTAGAGAATGTTTAATCTCCATTTAAGGAACTTAAATGGCTTCAGGTGTATAATTTATGTTTCAGGGGCACTTAAACCCCACTATGACAATAGCATTGATTTAAGTGATGTTTTAAACAATTAAACTAGACTTAAATGTAGACCCAAGTTCTAGGGTTGTTTAATGCAACTTAAATGTGATTAAAATGTGGCTTTTGGTCTAGTGCAAGTAGTTACCCTAGCTCGACGATGGGCTGCTGGCCGGGTTAAACAAGGCACGTGGATCGGCTCGTTTGGTAGAAAATAGTGAAATGACCTGTGTTCTTATGAAGTTAAGTATGGCTGATTTCTCGTGCAATACACTCTGTTTTTTATAAGAACCTTTTTTATAAGAACGTCGAGGCTGAGGGTTAAAAACTGCCAAGGGTTACATTATTATAAAAACATCAAGAAATTATCATTAAATTACATTATTTTTCAACATCAAGAAATCGAACTATGTTATTTTTCGACCTAGGCAGAAAACGGTAAAATACCAGGTCAATTTGAGAGTATTTGACCATCATTCCGGTACTTTTATTCCTCTAGAGTGCAAGAACTATGTCAAATATCTGGGCGTGCTTATTGACGAGAATCTTTCCTGGAAACACCATATTTCTCATATTGCCTCCAAAATAAGTATATCAACCGGTATTATTTCTAGGTTAAGACACTTCGTCCCCTTAAATACCTTATGTCATATATACAAATCACTTATACACATGCAGCCTTTGTTGCATGGTATAGTTGCATGGGTCAAGCTGACAAGACCCATAGAAACAGACTTTTGCTTCTACAAAAACGTGCCCTGCGACTTATGTTCTTTGGTGAATTTAATGCTCATGCTGTACCTTTCTTTGTTTCTTCTAATCTACTCCCCTTGGATTTTCTCTACTTCAAATCAGCAACTGCGTTAGTGCATAATGTATTCAATAACCTAACGCCACCTCACATATCCAATATATTTACTTATTAAATAGATTTAGGCAAACCTAAAAGCGGAGCTCCTCACACAGTCCCTCCAAAAATGCTTGAAAACTTGTAGAAAGAACTCAGCTTTATGCTTATGTCCCTCCAAAAACGCTTGAAAACTTGTAGGAAGAAAATTTTTCCTCCAAAACCGCTATGAATAATCCGTTTCTTCAGCAAAACATTGTAGACTGCTGTAGACTGCTGGCTGTAGGTTGTGTAGCCGCGGCAAGCCGCGAAAAGCGCGCGAAAAACAAAGCCTCGTTTCGGTTTAAGACCGTCTAAATATCCCGGATGACTATGGCCGCCATGTTGGGGCAACATCGTCGTCGTCGTCGCTAGGCGCACGCGCCCGCGAGCCATGCCGCTAGCCACGATGACCATGAAAACTCAAACGCATGGTTTTCTCAATTTCTATCCTCGAAGGGTAGTTATGGGGCTCCGCTCTGCGGCTCTTCGAGCCGCTGTGGAGCTCCGCTATAAAGCTTATATCCATTCTCAAAATACACGATCGTCATCAAAGGGTAATTTCTACATTGAATACTCAAGATTGAATTCGCAAAGTAAATCTTTCTCTAGATATGGTGTGCGAATATGGAACAGTTTAAGAAGTGAAATGCATAATTTATTGCAACATAAATTTAAAGTTAAACTTCATAACGTCTTACTTCAAATATTCACCGAAACCGACGACTACATCGAGTTAATTGATCTGATAATGAAAATGAAAATGTCATAGAAACAGCTCGGCTCAATTATATTTGCATATATTCTTCTTCTTCTTCTCTTTATTTATTATAGTATTATAGGAATTTAACTTATTTGTAATACTTATTTAACTTATTTAATTGGTGTACATTCCCTTCTTTTATTGTAACTTGTTCTTTTTAAGTATTTAAGTAATTCTGCGTGTAACTACTGCTCGCCTCGACTAGCTGTTGCTATCTGCGAGTAGTAGAGTATAAATTGTAAACATAAAGACAATAATAATAATAAACTGAAATGAAATAAAATGACATTTAATCTGTTGGAAACTTGCCTAATCGGGAACTGATCTCATATCTCTTGTGTCTACACAGACAGACTCCTATCATACAGTTAAAGAGCTTGTAAAACTTAGAAATTAGAAACATTTCCCATTCTTTGTGTATAATATTGGGGGATGAACAGGAATAATCTGGCATGTTAGGTGTTTGGAAATTTTCGTCATTTGATTCCGAGTGCGTAGAAAACTCAGACCTTAATTAGACCGCAGACCCAAAAACTCAGATCCCTCGGCAAATCTGGAAAACTCAGACCTCGAAAGCTCAGACCTTCACCCCCCACCCCCTCCCCCGAAAAAAATCTGACTTGGAGACTCAGACACTCCCTCCCCCCTACATTTTACTAAGTAAGCGAGTTGAAATATTCACGATACGAATTCACTTTTTGAGTGACATTTTCGGTACCGTCGCCGTCGTGGTATCTTTAACTGTGAATTTTTATAATTATTGTCGCACAATATGTTTGTATAATACACTCTAAGGTAACAATCACTCTGTCAATCCGAAGATTCGAGTTTTCCTTTTTTTTGGGGGGGGGGAGGAGGGGGGTGTCTTGAGTTATTTTTTTTTTTTTGGGGGGGGGGGGGGTGGAGTCTGAATTTTTAAAATCTGAGTTTTCTAGATTTGGGGGGCTCCGAGTTTTCATCATCCCAGTCAAAAAGAACTCATTATTCTGTTGAAAAATTTCCGAAAATGTAATCAATTATTCCAGAGGATGTTATTATTCCTTCCCAGAAAATGTAATCATTCCCTTATTCTGACAGAAAAATTCCATCATTCTTACATTATTCCTCTTCAATCTGCGAAATATAATATCAAGAGAGACGTGACCAGTTGGCATAATTGCTAAGTGGATTGGGAGGAAAAATGGATGATAGGCAGAACATGCATTCACTGAAAATATGACAGAGAATTAGTTTTAGCAGCCTCACATTTCCAACAGTGACATATACGCAATGCACTCTCACTACACTGGCTACAGATATATTCCTGTAGTTCAAACAGATAGAAAACAAGTGACAATGTTAATGAAACAATGCAGTGAAGATAATTATGACTGCAATTTTCCTTACACTGTTAGTAACTTAATGACAAGATCAATTTTCATGACAATCAAATCTCTTTCATACAATATAATATTATTTGAAGACACCAACATAACAGAGTTGAACCTTGAAAGCACTGTCAAGGTGAGGACAATCTGTTTTTAATATAATTTAAACCTTTAAAATCTGGTTTACTCTTCCCATGCATACTGCAACATTCTACAGAGTTTTGCTGTAAGTAGTTTACATGTATGTCTTTCCCAATCAAATAACCTGTTTGCAAGCAGTAAATAGCGTATTTATCACACAAAATTAATGTCAGGGATCAACATTTTGGGCTCCAAGTTGAACACAAAGATAACAAAACAATGCAAGGTCAGTGGAATGAAAGAGAGCAAGAAAAACTGCCAGCTTCCATTCTTGTTTATTTCTTCCACCTCTCTTTGTTTGTCACCAGGCCCTCACTAAACTCGCACATCCATTATCGCACTCAAGGTGACAACTCTCAGCTTTTAAAGATAAAAACTTGCAAGCTAAAGATTAGTTTTTCACTTAGCTCCTCTACGACTCAATAAAGCCACTCAAATTCTGTAAGTTAACAAAAATTGAAAGAAATGAAATGAAGTGTTGATAGCCTTTATGCAACTGTTATATCTACCATTCTTAGGTTATCAAAGGCTAAATTAGCCAAATGTTTCCCCATGAGTTCTGATATAAGACACCAGACCTAACATAATGATCTAAAATGTGACAAACATGAAGACACCAAGGCACAAAAGGACCAACTTAATTTTTCCAAAAAATATTTTTAGTGACAATCTTTCAGTTTACATGTATAACACTTTGTTTCATCAAAACTAATAACAAGAATACACTATTAAAAAATATCAAGAATCAATAATAAGTATTAAATGACCTATTCATTTATAAATTCAACAATGATATTAAAACTCTGATTTGTAAATGGAAAATCTTGAAAGTTACAATTATTTTTTATGATAAACATATTTGGATATGGCAGCATCAAATATAGATCTGTTTGGTTCTTTACTGTAAAGGCATTTCAATTTTACATCACAAATTTAGAAATATTATTGTAGACCTATAGAGTATTATGTTTATCAGCTACAGTAAGTTTATTACAATTTTTTATGTGCATGCATGGCTTACATAAATGAACTGAATGGAGTTTAATTTGGTTTAGACAATATGCAAACAGTGTAAATAAATTATCTGAATTGTTTCCCAAGGATGATTACAACCTGAATTGAATGAGAGAGAGCAAATGTTATAAATTACTGGTACATGTATTATCAGCAGGGTTCGTGCTGGGGTGAGTAAACAGAATTTAAGGACTTTTTAAGAATGTTTTTAAGGACCAAAATGCAATTTTTAAGGAGTATTTTGTTTGTTTGTTTCTTTGAAAAAAAAAAGAAATAACTGCCATTGTTTCTATTTATTATTCATGCACAATAATTAAGCTATTGTTGCATAATTGAATATAAATTTAATAATAATGATGAAACAGAAGAAATATCGTGAATAATGTGAACATTACATCATAACACGACATGGAACTTCCCCCAAAAATGTATAATGTCAATGAAGGTATAAACACCATCTAACATGTGAAATGTTTTTTGCTAAAATTTAATGTTTGAGCTTTGTTAGACAAGAAATAAGGAGTTCTTAAGGAGTTTTTGCTGAATTTTGTAAATTTAAGGAGTTTTTAAGCGCCCTTTAGAATGTAAATCAAATCTAAGGAGTTTTTAAGGAGTTTAAGGAGTAGCACGAACCCTGTATCAATAACAATAATATTGATATTGTAATCAAGAAAAGTGTGCAAAATTGTTCTTAAAATATCTACTTTACAGCTACACTGTACTTTGAACATAAGCTCAATTCAAAGTTCCTTTATAATGTTAGCAAGATGCAACTGATAATAATTATATATTATCAATTATGTGACAAAGATTCTTACAATATTTAGAGATCTGTGAAAAGAGTATTGTACAACCTTTCTTTTCACATTACTGGTATCAACCTTCATAGTGACAATGGCTCTACACGTTTCTACAGATATCATTATTATTCCTAATTAAAGGTCTCTTAAAAATCTTTCTCCTTTCTAGAATAATTATCTTAGTGCTGGTAAATTAGCTTCTGAAAAATTTTTATGGTTAAGGATATATTTTTATACTAGTATTAGTAACATAACTCCATCAACTCCATCCTAGCTGCTCATTGTTACTATTAAATAAAATTTAAATATTACTTCTTTATAATTTATTTATTTGTTATGCCTGTTAAGGTATGTATTATAAACATCATTCACAATCCACTCAATAACTTTCCCTCCTTATAATTCTCATAAGCTCCCAATTGTCTGGTTTTTTTTTTAGTTGACCTTTCCAACTTAGACTTCAAGTGCTCAAATCAGACAATTTGCAGATTAAGCTGCGAACAAGGTTGCCAAGAGCCCTATGAACTTAAGGAAACTTTTTTCACAAAGACTTCTACAGTATGCAGCCTGAACTCACAGTGTAGAAGTATTATTACATCTGCAAATTGTTGTCCACACAGATAGAGTCTTCCACTTGTTATCTAACCTGTTACATAACAAAAAAACTTGCCTCAAGATAATACCACAACAGCAGTCAATGTCAGATTGAAGATTCTTGTGACTTTTGTTGGGCCTTTTCCATAAACTTTTCCTGATTCATATCGAACAATGGAGACAAAGATGCTGTTTCAACATCCTCACTCTCTGCATCTGCATTGATCAAATATATTCTTTTCCTCCTTGAGCCTTTTAAAAGTGGTTCTTTTTCATTAGCATGAACATATTCATTACCTATGTAAAAAACGTAGTGCTGCCAGACAAGAGTAACATTGAAAATAAGGGTCACAATGGCAAGTGCCATCTTTGGAATATTTCCAGTCAGCTGGTCATTGCTGTGTTCAATAAAACAATAAAGATCCATCTGAAGCAAACTCAAGACTCCACCTCCAAAGTCCAACAGCACACCACCGATATGAAACCCTTGTGTGGACTTGCGTTTGTAGTTAAGCAGGACCTGGGGAAGATACTTAAAACAAAAACAGAAATGTTAAAAGGAGAAACCACCCAACATTGACGACATAAAAAGCAGCTAAGGTTAATGCATTCAGTGTCTAGCCAAGCCTCTTCCAGTGGGGAGGTACAAGTTCCCTTAATATTTCTGCACTTTCTCCTTTTTTTCTAATTTTTGTTCCCTCATTCCATACAAATTTAATCATAGCTGGGTTCCTTAGTTCACTGAAAATGAATGCTTCTGTTTCCTTGTTCCCTAAAACCCCTGGGAGGACCTCTTAGCTGTTACCCTCCTTGACAGGAAACATACAGTAAACAATTACTGGTATGCTGTATCTGTGCTATTAGCAAATTGCTTTTTACTACACAATTTTTTCAGGAATGTGAGAACAAGGATTTGATTGGCACTAATTAACATTAATATCATTACTGTACATCAATGGAACAAGCGTGCAGACAATGGAAACCCTTTCAAAGTCAGGTGTCAAGATTGAGCAAATAAGAAACAAGATATTATTAGACTGAAAAGCACTTTTTATTTCAACCTCGTGGAGAATGCAGTGCCACACATTTTTACAACCTTCAGCCAAAAGGCTGAAAGTACAAACTACAGAGTTATTTAAGACAAGGATTTTTAAAATAAATTCTTTCATTCAATGGATATCAAGTGCATTTGCGTACTACCATACAACTTGGCAAAATGTAGCCATGACACTCAGCAAGTACTCAAGGGAAAGGAAAATTTCAAGCATTCCAGTATTAAAACAAGATCTACAGTAGAAAAAACCTGTAAGTTCTTGACAGTTATAAAAAATTTTATTCAAAATAATTAATGGTTAACATTGGAATTTCTCAGTAAACTCTTACAATAAATAGCTCAAAAAAGCTTTAAAGTCACCATTTTATCTGTTTTTCTTTCATTGCAGAGAGTTGCTTATTGGTGTTGAACTGAAAGTTGATGGAATATTTCCTGGAGAATTATTAAAAGCTACTCCAGTGAACATCCCACAAACTGCCTCTGCCATCAATTAACTGGAACTGACACTTTTGTCAAGGGTACTAGAAGCTGCTGTGTTGCTTGGTGGGCCTGAGCTGTTGAGAACAACCTCCCGTAAAACATGACTTGAATCGCTGTTGGTAGTTGTCGTGCTTGGGTTCAAGCCAGCCAACTTATTCAACATTTGCCACTGTTTTTTCCAGAGGATCATAACTGTAGCTGGACACAGATTCTGGATTAGTGTGACCAGTCAGCTCTGAAATCTCCAGGGGGTTGAAATCATCACGATGCACTTGGATGACTGTTTTGCAACCACTCACATTTGTAAATTTGCGGTCCATGGAGGCAATGAACGCAATACTCTGCATTTGCTTTGCCAATGTATTTCCACCAACTGGAACCATCTTCTACCAGACAATGGAGTTTGGACTGTCAACTGGACTCAGATAGAAATTTCCAGGAACGTTATCACCCTTTGGACGATGGCCAAATGCTCTGTGTGGATCTTGCTCCCCATGTTCCAAATCCTCCAAATCTTCATGTTATACTTTCTTGTCCATTTTGAAGCAGTCAGTTCGTCTCCCTAGTGATTCTTGGTTTGTAACTTTTTGCATTCGATGTAATGCTCTGTCATGGTGAAATCACTTAGTTGACAGTCATGAATTTGTTCTTTAAATCCTCTCATTCCTAAATGTGGACATATTTTCACTATCTTCTGTTTCAACTGGTTGAGCGGCATTTGGTTTGTTGCCAAGACCTTTCTGCTTCAAATCTCTTTTTCTTCATGGACAGCATCACTGAAACTTCTTTGAACTCAATGCCTTACGATTTTGAGGTTGAAGTTGTCTACTGCCAGTGGAAATGGATGCTCCAGAAAATACCCTCATAAACCATTGCTGTAAGTTTGTAATGTTTCGGGTTCACATTCTTTTGCCTTTGTTTTCTTGTGTCGTCTGCTGTATATATTTTCCTCTCATTCTCTCAAACTTCCACTTGTGTTTCTATAACTCAATAATACAGTGGCTCATACATGCAACATGCAAACAAAAACCGAAAACAGATTTCTAAACAAGAAATGGAAATCAAAATAAAAAAACAATTCCAAAAGTTGAAAACAGATTTCAAACTTCAAAACAAATTCCCAAAAGTCGAAAACACATTCTCAAAAGTCAAAAACACATTTCAAACCTCAAAACACATTACCAAAAGTCGAAAATACATTTCAGTTCTCAACACACATTCATGCCAGTCGCTCCCCACTCTCAAAGAATGAGCAATCTGTATTGCTTGTAATACTAAAGTAACAATACCTTTTCCCAGATTAGCACATACACCCCCTTTCCAATAACAATATAAAAATTATTATGTTAGACATAAAATATATAACAATAATAATGATATCAATATACCAATAATAATAATGATAATATAATAAGAAGTGTTGTTTGGCTCTCTTTCATTTTCTGTAAATTTGTTCATTTCCAAGGAGATATTTTCATAGCAAGAGTTACATTTTCATATCTTATGTAAAAGGCTAACAAATGTTAAATGATTTTGGTAAAGTTTAAAAAGTAAAAAACCCTGATGATGGCAAACTACCGAAAACGTTTAGTTTTTACTTTTTAAACTTTACAATTAATTTTACATTTAACATTTTTAGCCTTGTACATAAGATACTTTTTTATCCAGCAAACATTATGGACATCCAGTTACATTTTAGTTCTCACAACAGCAACAATTTTTGCACGCAACTCATGTCAGCAATACCTCTTCATCCACACTGAATACCCTCTGTATTTACCTATGCGACTGGAGAACTGTCGACTAGACCCCAGACTCCACTCGGTTATATAGCGGGCAAGGGGAAAATGGCCAGTAGACTTTCCCGAAGACCGAAGAGACACACAGTCAGTTTTTAAAAACCAAATGACGATGCCTTTCTGGTGACCCAACTGTGAAGCATATATAAATATATCTGAACGAACGATGTTTAAAGATCATGTTTTTTCAGGAGGTACTTTTATGCATGTAATGCATCAGTCAATTCCAGTAGTGCCCATACCCCCCCCCCCCCGGGCTAACCCCTGGGCATTAGCATTTTTTTAAAAAAATGGGCAAATTCCCCGGGCTGAGGACACAGAAGCTGTCTAAATGCCCCGGTGTGGGGACAAAGAATGAGGGCAAATGCCCTGCCCCCAGCATCGTCGCCTTCCAACACCTCTGCAGATTTTTTTATTGATCAGTGAATAAAATGTTCAACTGTGAAGAAACATCCAAAATTGAGAAAACATACAAAATATACCTTTAAAAACATCGACCAGTTTTTCTAGTCCCTGACGGACAAGCCATTGCTCGACAAACGCCTCGTCTTTTCCGCTGAATTCATCCATGGCACTTTCAAAAACACGTGTGTCAAATGCCCGGGGGTGGCCCCGGGGTTCGCAAATGCCCAGCCCCCGGGCCGCGAGAAAATTGCGAATGCCCCACCCCCGGGACTGACAACGTGAGCAAATGTCCCGCGGTTGCCCGGGGAGGGATGGGCACTGCTGGAATTGACTGATGCATAAATCTAGCAATCATGATCGATGTTTTGATTCCCTGAGATTTTCGAATACCAAATCAACACATATCATCCTACTTTAGAGACGCCGCAAATAGCCACGTATTTTGCTATTAAACTTCTATCACCATAATATACATGATCCTGTGACTGAAAACGTGTTGCGCAACCATTTCCCGGCGAGTGTTAAAATGGCAAACAGTTTACTTTACTTACCGTTCCGAACGAGACGATCATTTTCACATATCCACAGTACTGTAAAACCAAAACCCACGAGGCCACTGTAACAAAAGCAAGAACAACTAAGACAACAAGGCCACTGATACAGACCATACAGGCAACGATAGTTGAAGTGTGGATCTGTTGCGAACCTCGATCATACACAAGACACTGTAGGCTTTGAAAAGACGTGCAAGCGAACGCCACCAAAGAGAACACAACATCAGTCATTTTCACTGGACTTGCTTGATCAGATCCGCTAAGGAATTCTTTACGTATTACAGGATTGAAATAGAACGTAACATTGTATATCATGTAAGTCACATAGCTGAGGAAGAAGTAAGAGAGCATGTCGAACGAAAATCCAACGACACTTTTCCGCTTCCAGTTCTCGTATATTTGTGGAAGAAAGGACACAGACCAGCAAAGGAAATATCCCCAACCAACAATATCGGCCAACACAATTAGCAATTCCACACTGACCATGTTTAGAGTACGAGTATCGACAAATAAATCGAACGATAGGCTTGTTTTCCGTCGTATACCTTGAATGATGACGTACAAGGCAATCAGCCAATGAAAAACGATATGATGGCGCGAACGGCAAATCCATGTTATGGCCTGCCATAGTATGGCGTTCCATCGGGGCCAAAATTCAAGGTTCGCATTCGATATCGTAGTTTTGGTATTCTTGTATATTTTCACAATTGGAGTTTCAACTTTTTATATTTTACACTACTTTTGACACTTCAACGTTTGTGTTTTGAGTATTGAACATTGTACTTTAGCATTGCAACATTGTAGTTTTGACGCAATTCAACATTCAAGTTCACGATATCCAACCGCAATCCATTGGATTGCGGTTGGATATTGTGAACTTGAATGTTGAATTCCGCCAAAACTACAATGTTGCAACGTTAAAGTACAATGTTCAATACTCAAAACACAAAAGTTGAAGTGTCAAAAGTAGTGTAAAATATAAAAAGTTGAAACTCCAATTGTGAAAATATACAAGAATACCAAAACTACGATATCGAATGCGAACCTTGAATTTTGGCCCCGATGGAACGCCATAGCTGCCACCCCCTCGACTTGGTGGGCTTCCTTGGGCTTCAGCAAAAGTTAAAAAAAAAGAAAAAAAAAGTAGGGAGGGGGGCAGGAAATACTGGTTTAAATTGCATTTTGGCCTCCATCTTTATTGTTTTCCAAATATAAAACTCCATTGAACACCAATCCTATTAATCACAATGTCTATACCAAGTTGAACTCCAAGACAGCTGAGGCCCTGTTAGGTATTTTAGGGATAAGGGATAATTGCCAAAATAATTTTAGGGATATGGGATAGTTGACTAAATAATATACCTTATTCGTTTGTACATTTTCAGTGCTCGAAATTAGAAAAAAAAACCAGGTTGTCCTTATTGCAAATGCCGGACAACCTGGCCCATGACCTTGGTTGCCCTGATAAGGACTTGGTTGCCCTCAACATGCTCTATGATTTTTGCCTAGTTATGGGGTTTGACCAGAGAAATAATACCCCTATCAGAATGCCTCTGTTTTCATAGTTCTCGAAGTACTGCGAATAATAAATATTTAATATTTTTAACAAAGTAAGTATAGCTTACCAGGAGGGCTCCTGAGCTCACCCATTTACTTCATTCTAGAATGAATACTTACATTTGTATATACGCGATGCCTTGAACTTTTTTTACTTGAAAGATCTGTAAGCACGGATCCCACAATGCCCCAGAAAAGACTAAATACGCGTTCACCAAAATATTTCGAGGAGGGCTGAAGACAACACGACAAGCTTATCGTGGCTTATTGAATCGCACGAACGGCGTTCAATTAACGGTTACAACCTTCCATTTCCTTTGTTTTACAAATTGATGGATCCTCATCCATCTATCAGTATCAGGAGATAAACCCGCATTTAGAGCTGTTTTCGTGTCTCAAGTTTATAGCTTCTGTTCTTTATTCTGTTACGCATCACAGTAATGTAGTACTTTAATTTTTTCCTGGGTTGTCCGACGAATTATTCTCGGGCAACTAGCCCTTTATTTTTCCTAAAAATGGTTGCCCGAGCGAAGTTTTAGTTGTCTCGGGCAACCGCTAATTTCGAGCACTGCATTTTGGTAGACATATTCGTGCTAATAATTTAATGAACAAGACAAGGATCAAATCTCCTGAGTATCATCACATGATCTGTACTGGGAAAAAAATGTACAAGCAAGTAAGGTCTTTTATAGGGATAAGGAATAATCGAGATAGTTTTCTCAATTGTCACAGGCTTGGTCACTTTTTTCCGAGGATATGCATCACCAGCAACTAGTAAAGAACAGTGACAGGTTGCTTTACACTTTAAAATTGCCACCAATTGTCAAATTTCAAAGATAAGTTATTTTGGGCATAACAGTCTCAGTAATTTTTAGAGATAAGGGATGACTAACTCCCCCTCCCCCCTAACAGGGCCTCACAGCTTTGTTCTACACAATGTCTCACTGCATCTACTATGCCAATGATATTTTTATCACTGATCATCAATACAGGTTTAATCTTCAAGTAAAAAGAATATTAATATTCTCTATGTTGCAATGTTATGAAACATCCACTGCTATTTTGATAGTACGGGCCACAGAAATCATTTCATTAGTGACCATCAAATTAATATTATACAGTATGCAGGTCACCTTACACACTAACCATCCTACTTTCGCTGGGCATCCTCATCATTTTTAGGATGTCTGATGGAAGGATACCCATCTTATACAGAAAACAAGCAATCATATTCCAGCACTGCTAAATGTTTCTGATTATTCACAAGGTTGCTGAAAATTGACAATGACTGTTTAATTTTTTTTCCGTTTTATTTTAGGTTAACTTTTCAGTACATGGACACTGAATTATATTGATTTGATGGAAAAGGTTATTGTATGCTCAAAGGATAAAAAAAGTGTTTCTTGCATCAGAAAGAAAATCTTTAGTTGCTGAACATGGTACCATTTCACAGCCATAAAAATAGTAAACTTAATAACTTGAAGGTGACAAATTCTCCATGGGGTATACCATATAGAGCTATGTTTCTTTGAGTAATAATTAATACAGTAGATATAGTGCATTTTATGATTGGTCTTAAAATGTCTGGGTTGGGTTGATGAAAGCTGATTATCAAAGAAATTCAGTCCTGATATAAAGAACTCAAGCCATTTTACAGTGTAGAACCCAGAATTTCTCCTCAAGTTTGTTTGTTTGTTTATTTTTTTTGTACCAGTGAAATGAATGCTGACTTAAATAACTGTATGTTGAAGACCAGCAAAGTTTTCAGACTTTAGCTCATTGCCATTTCATGCTGTGCAGCATATCTGAAATGTAATGTTGAAAGTGATAAGTCTTAATATCAGTAAAAAAGCCTCATAATAATAACTATATAATGAACTTTGTTTGAGAGTCAACTGTATCTAGCACTGACATACTAATTGGGGACATTGTAAAGCACAAATGAAATTAAATCAAATGTTGCTTTTTGTGGAGATCAGCGGAAACCAGAGTACCCGGAGAAAAACCTCTTGGAGCAGAGAAGAGAACCAACAAACTAAGCCCACATTGACATATTATGATGCTGGGGGAGGAATCAAACCCAGGCTACTTTCATGGTGGAAGGCGCGTGCTCTCAACACTGCACCAACCCTGCTCTCTCTGAGCTCATTACTGCAATTTCATGCTAACAAAAAAGGACAGAGGTTATATCTCACTGACAGCTGAATATTCTACCAAGTCTCTCGCATCTATTGCCAGAAAAAATCTATCATTAATTCATTAACAGAAAACACTGGCATAGGATGTACAGCATATAGTGAACCAACTATTGCCTGAAGCAAGTTACAGTAGTTTCCACAACCCTCACTCACCTTCCTGTAACAAAGTGGAATAACTGCCTTTCAATGTCACCAAGAAGTGAACTGGCACCAATTCTAAACAAGTCTGACTTTGTCCAGTCATCTCCAAGTTCTTCCTTCATCAAAGCCAGCCATGTTAAAGAATCTTTTGCACTGCGAATCCCACCAGCAGGCTTGAAGCCAACTTTGTGACCAGTTTTCTAATTGAAGGGACAAGATTGTCACTATACTCCAACAATTAATGCACATACCATATTAACCCATGTATAATATGCACTTCTTTACCAGGAAATTCAGAATCCATTGTTTGGGAGCATTCTCATTAGCATACTCTAAACAACAAAAGAAACGCTTCAGTGTATACATAACTTGTTGTTAATAACTGCAATTCAAGTTTTGGTCCATGAAGGAATGTAAATGACTTGAAACAAAACACCTAACAAGAACAACAAAAAAGCATGCCTAGATCTCAAGCGATCAAAAATTCAATGAAAGAGAAGAACCAGGTGACAGTCTTGGTGGTGTGCTGAGAAGACAACAACTTAAAGTCAAGGATGATCTTTAACCAAAAACTGTTCCAAATATGAACAACCAGCACTGAGTTCTTGTAAGAAAGGATGAATGGACGACATAACATAAGGAAGACTGGGGCAAGCACTATTTGCTGCGTTTCTAACATGGCAGTATCTTGTATGGTTGCACTGATGTTTCACATACCACAGAAAGCCTACTCTGCAGGCCATGTTCAAATAAGAAAACAGAGACATTGTGGTGATTCCTGGCAGATCTACTTCTCTTCTACAGCCATTTTTCTTTCAATAAATGATTTCACAAAAATCAACCACTGGTTTTGTTTGCCCAAAACCTGTTTTTTTTTTCTAAATTATGGTAAAAAATGTAGGGTGCCCATTATACACTGGTAAATATGGTACCTAAGCAGCATTCACTGTTACTTGAATGCGTTATTTGTTGAACAAATTTCTCAATACCAAGTGCTTTTTGATTTGATGGACAAGTAAATTAAATGAATTCAGGTTAGACCACATGGTAGTGTAGCAAATGCATTGAAAGTTGCAGAATTCGCTACTGCACATATCAATGGAGCAACTCATCACCCATGTACACAATAAATCATAACGTCACTGCGTTACTTGTACATGTGCATACCTGATGGTAATCTCTAATTGCTCGTACCATTACTAAGGCAACAGGAAAGGTAGCATTTACTGATTCTTTTCCAGTGGATGTTTTGATGAAATCAGACCCAGCCATCATGCAAACAAGGCTTGCTTTGTATACATTGGTCAGAGAACCAAGTTCACCTGCAGAAAAACACTGAAATTTAGGATTAAAGCAGACTTATAATGATAATCATGATAATGAATTTACATAACGCACTTTTTCATATGAATATGTACAAAGGCGCTTTACACTTCTATTGGGTGAGATCAAACATCAGCATGTAAAGGCGCCTCTGACTGCCGCTACCAGTTGATATATGGTCTCACCCACCCCCCAAAACCATGCATGAATTGTCAGATGAAACCAGACATAGAGATAGACCACCACACCAGGAACTACGTCCCCTACTCTTTTCGAACTGTGTGTCGGTTCTTTAACATCCCACAGATTATTAGGAACAAGTGTTGTGAGACAGGTCCTACGGTTTATCATCCTTATGCGAGAAGACTAGAAAGTCTAACCATTTGCAGATGTCATTACAAAGACAGCACTTTCTCTTCAGTTATTTGAAGACCCCAAGTGTTGGTCCGGCCGGCTTCTCTTTAAGTGAACACCATGTAAAAAAAAGCATTACTACATTTCTGCCTCTCAGTCAAACATTGTTTCACGAACTCCCTCTTAGCAACCACTACCTAAATTCAATTTTACTGACCACAACCAAATTTAAGCCACAAAATTTGACAAATTCTTTTGTTTTGTGTTTTCAATAAGCACACCGGCTAAAACGTATCATAGGAACTCCTATTCCATACGAAATACCCCAGTGCTTCCAATCTTTTCCCTACCCATGGAATGAGAATTATTTCATTTATTATAGGAGCTTTACATTTTGCTTCATTTTAATTGATAAGGTATTAAATAGCAATAACCAGTGGATCCACGTGGGTCTTGGTTTACTATTTTCACTATTCTATTAAGCAAACACTTCCTTTAAGTAACTGAGTTTTCTTGCAACAAGGTTAGCCACCTTAAGAGAGAGTTAACTATTTACAATGTGGCATTCACCAAGAATTGCTACTCAGATCTTGGGAGTAAAAGCGTTAGGGATAAGCCTGTAGGAGTCTGTTGTATTTACCTGTTGCAATAATAGTCTTTAAATGAGCTTCACCACAGGCTTCACGCATTGCCTTCACCTCAGAATAAAGTGATTCCCAATTCCCTTCTAACACAAATGCTCTACTGATTACAATATCAATTTCTGTTGCACCTGCTGCTACAGCAATCTCTATTTCCTCCAGTCTCTGTTTGAGGGGTATCTGACCTAAAAGTAAATAATTACATAAGTAACTTCTTACTCATTAAACCTGAGGGCCACACTGGGGAACAATAACTTCTGTACATAAAATGCCCAGTTCTTGTAAATGGGTGGATAACAACATCCATTGCATAAAGCGCTGAAAAATTGCTCTGGTAAACTTAAAGATCATCCTTCAAGTGGACTTTCACATTGGGACAAACAAGAATTGGATGTTACATCTACTGTAGAATGACTTAGGGCCTTCACCTACACATGCTTTCAACTGGATCACAATGGCTAATACTTCCTAACATCACAATATTATTTATACCTGCAGGAAAGCCGGCAGCAACTGAAGCAACCGGCACATTGGAACCAATGTTCTTTAGAGTCTTGACAGCATCAGGAACTCGAGATAAATAAACACACACAGCACCTGTGGTAATATCTTTATCTACCACGTCCATCTGCTGCAGTAAGTCTGGTCGTACAGGATTCTGTGCTTTGAAGCACAGTCGCGCCACATTGGTGACGGTGTCATCACCAGACAAAGTGGTTAGATCAATACATGTCACGGCTCTTAGAAGCCACGCAGCCTGCCATTGCTTCTTTACTGAACGTCGAGTTTTCAGGGAGTCTGCTCGACGTTTAACAGCTGGGAGATTTATTCGAGTTCGATTGACCCAAGCTAGATCAAGAGGAATTCCTGGATTACGTACAAGGTGGGCAGACATGTTGAATACAAATTGATCTTGTGAGACCTTCACGGCAGTGTGGGTGGGGAAGGGACGAGGTCTGAGTATAAAATATGTCTAAATCCCTAAATAATTCCAGCGTCGTTGCGGTATTCGTTTTAAAAGAGAACCTTAAGTTTTTTGGGAGTAATATGGCTGTAGAAAAATATTCTAATCCGTTACCGTCGATTTTGGATAACTAATTTGCGCTGCAGTTTTGCCGTTTTCGGGCCCCCCAATACTGGTTTACAATTCCCCCGCCCATCCCCCTTTTTCTAGCACAATTAATGAGCCCGCGGAGTTAGTCCCTCCCACGTCATAAACCTATGGCGAGTTAAGTAGGTTATGTATGGGGACATACGGTGACCCAGATGAGTCACACCTGCAAATTTAAAATGTTGCTGCAAACTTAAGATTTTACTTGCAAATTAAAAATTTTGCTGCAAATTAAAAATTGAATTAAAAAATGAAAAGTCCTGCGCGCGCAGTATGATTGATAGGACCTGGTTTGAGCCGTGCGACCTGGCCTTACAGCCTTCGGCCCATCCATGTTTGGCGGGAAAGGAAGACATGCTCGTTATAAGCTTTTTGCAATGATGTCGTGCCCATTTTCTGGCGAAAAATGTGGGACTGTTGCAATATTTTGCTGTTAATGTGGAAAAATGATAAGCTTGAGTGTGGATAAGGAAAATGGTTCTCCGAGTAGCGTACAGAAGACGTCGGCGACAGCATAATCATCTTAACCTTCGCAGCGTTCCGATCGAGGCCGTCTGTAGTAAAAATGCTGAAAAAGGAACCGAAAAAGGTTGAAGAGGAAGTTAAAGTCCAAGTAGGAAATGTAACGATGAAGGACGGTTGTTTCTTCTCAAATTCCACCCTTGGGGTTTCCCTTAAGCGATTGGTTCCGTAAATAAAGGTCGTCTGATAGTTGACTGCTCCAAGACAAATGTCATTATGTTTGGCACAAGTCAGCGTCTGGCTAAAGCTAGTATGCCTGCCCTAAAGATTTCAGAGTCATTTCTTCCGGTAAAAGGCTTTTCTAAATACGTAGGAGTCATCTTTTATTCGAATTTGAACTGGCATGGACACATTGATGCTATAAAGTTTCTCGTAGACTTGGCTCTTGAGTAGAATTAGAAAATATATTAGCATTGATGTATGTAAGCAGTTGCATAATTCAATTGTTCAACCTTTATACGAGTATTGCGAAATTGTATGGTCCAATTCATATTTGGATAGGCTGTTAAGATTACAATTATTATTACATGGATGGCTGATTACAACTACAACGGCGCGACATCGCTTGGCAATCCCTCAAAAGGAGGTTGTGCTTTCACATTCACATTCGCATTCACATCACTTTGAAGATTATTTCGTTCTGCAGTCTTTATAATACAATTTGCCCAGGTCTTTAATTTTATTCTTATCTGAAGAACTGAACTTTCAACAAAAACTCAAAACCTCCATTTGATGGATGGCTAATTACAACTAAAAGGGCGCAACATCGCTTTGCAGTCCCTCAAAAGGAGGTTGTCAAACTGAACCGGGAATTGAAAGGTCGGTTATGGATGATTGAATCTCGACAAAGGGCAAACAAAGCCGGGAAACTGGCGCAAAATTCGTCTTCTTGTTGTTCCCCGTGGTTGTTCGCTTCCCAATTTCAAAGCTACACAAGTAGATATATGCGAATAATATTATCAGTCACGCTGTGTATGGACGTATTGAGAGATTTCGTACGACAATAGGATGGCAAAGGAATATACTTTAAAAGCAGTAAGTGTGGGTGGGTGTTGAGTGGGGGGAGGGGAGGAGGGGTAAAGGAAGAGGAGTTGAAGAGAGAGGGAGTACCCCATCTGCTCTTTCGCATAACTGGCCAAATGACCAAAAAATATGGAAAGCCTCCACCGAGGGATACTCAGCAGAAATGAAGCAAAAAATCTCTCCTTGGGTCAGCGGCATAAAATGTACGTCCGATCGGACTGCTCATCTAGCCTCTAGCGTACCAGTGAGGCTGGGCTGGCGTCAGACTTCATCATTAGAGATATATGAGATAATAGTGAGATATATGCTCCAGAGGCATATATCTCACGCATATATCTCCTTGCTTTGAAACTGGAAGCGAACAACAGCTGGAACAACCCCGGCGAACTTTCTCATTTTCCCCCTCCCCCTTCCCCCACCGTCTAACACGGCGGTCGCAAGGTTGTAACGCTAACTCGCCCTAATAAGACGCCTGCATTGCAGGCTAGCGAACAACAAGAAGACGAATTTCCCGCCAGTTTCCCGGGTTTGTTTGCTCTTCGGCGAGATTAAATCATCCATAACCGACCTTTCAATTTCCGGTTCAGTTTGACAACCTCCCTTTGAGGGATTGCAAAGCGATGTTGCGCCCTTTTAGTGGTAATTAGCCATCCATCAAATGGAGGTTTTGAGTTTGAGTTTGGGCAAATTGTATTATAAAGACTGCAGAACGAAATAATATTCAAAGTAATGTGAATTACTGAAAAGAAAAGAGCATGGGTTTCCTAAAGAAATAGTCTTTTTGACATTTAATTCAGCAATGAAAAGTGTTTTGAATGCACATACCAAACATATCACAATACGTTTTGACTGTTTCTTTTGCCCTTTGAATTTTTCAATTTCCGGTTCTTAGACAACTTCCTTTTGAGGGATTGCCAATGTTGCGCCGTTGTAGTTGTAATCAGCTATCCATGAAAGGGAGGTTTAGAGATTTTTGGGAAAGTCTAGCTCCCAGCAAAAAGAAAGATAATTTTTCTTCAGATTAGACGCATTCTTTAGTTAATAATAAATTAAAAACGTTTCTACAACGGTTTGTTCAGTTTGTTAGCCGACGAGCTCACACAAAGCTTATTTTAGGCCAACAACCCGAAGGTGACTCGGGTCACGTCGGATTCCATCATCGGAAGAAGTTCCGACAGGACCTCCTTTTGACGGATGGGCGGGATGGCGAAGTGTGACTACCTGTGTGTCAGAGCCCTACACATGGATTTCAGTCCCCTCTCGGTCGAATGACTGAGGCCGATGGGATCCGATGCTGACCGATGGCAAAAGCACTAGCTCAAGGAGTAGCTCCAAAAAATGGCGGTTTGTGGATTTGCAGTGGTAGGGAGTTTACAAAATTACTGTTTAAGGGCAGTTATCACGCAATTACCTAACCACGAGAGGTCATTAAATATACTCCCTCTAGAGATAAAGACGAAGCTAGTTAGCTTATTGTCTAAACGGGGTCTTTTGAGCGATGCGAATCTTCCAGAGGTAATTAACCTATTTTGTTTTTTTCCTCGTGTACCGGTTAACAAGAGCCGATACAAATGACCAAACAATACGTTACGGCAAACCAATGACTCCTAAACAAAGCAAATACAATGGTTATACCCTTGTGTACCGGTATACCGGAGGACAGAACCCCTATTTTACACTAGCTACTACACTTTATTTACGTACATTTGAGCTTATAAGTTGTATTAACGAGCGTTCATCGGAACATATGTTACATAAACTTATTCGAGTTACGTTTTTGGGACTTTCGCTTTTTTACTCTCTTATCTATCCTTTCCTCACTTATGGTGTCCATGTTTGGGGTTTAACCTGTTCCTCATTTCTAACACAATTATTTATTATCCAAAAAGCAATCAGAATAATATCTTTCTCTGAACCAATATCACATTCTGAGCCTCTCAGTTCAAATCTCTCAATCTACTTAAGCTCAATGATGTTATTGAGTCACAGATTCTCTCTTTTGTTTATCAGTGGTCATGCAGACTGATACCCCCGTGTGTTTCGTGAATATTTGAAATTTACGTCTTCTGTTCATTCCTATTCAACAAGGCAATCATGTAAATAGAAATCTTCATGTAGCCTCAGTTAATACCAACCAATATGGCTTACACTCTTTAAAATTCAATGGTCCTCGCCTTTGGAATACCTTCCTTACAAGTAAGGCTCTGTCAGGTGGGTGGGGGGGGGGGGGGGTTTAGTCATCCCTTATCCCTAATATTCAGGGGGCACTTATCCCTTATCCCTAAAATTACCAAGACTATTATCCTCAAAATTACTTATGTTTGGAATATGACAATTGGTGTAAAGCAACACATTACTGTTCGTTACTGATTGCCAGTGATGCAAAAGTGACCTAACATGTGACAATTGAGAAATCAAAGCTATATTTTGCTATCCCTAAAACTATCTCAGTTATCACATCTTAGGGAATCCCTTATCCCTATAATTATTTTGCAGTTATCCCTTATCCCTAAAACCTTTAACAGGGCCTCACAAATATAGCCAGTTTAAATTTTCTTAGCATATTTTGTAAAACCCTAAAGAACTCTATGCTCAATTGTTATTTTAATTTATTATCTACAAAGAAGCAATTAGTGCACAAAGAAATTAATGCACAAAGAAATACTTTTCATAACAAATAATTATGTTTTTAATTCTGTTGGTAACTGTATTTTATTGTGGGGGTCCAGTGCTTTAAGATTTGAAGCAGGTGGCTACCTGATGTTAGTATCACCCAACTAGTGGACTAATGCAAATGCTGCAATCTGATTGGCTATGCTACTAGAGGACTATTAGTAATAGTCCTTGAGTAGCGAAATTCGTGGCGCTTTCTTTTGTTTTATTCCCAAATAAATCTTTCTTCAACTTGCATTTGCTAACTTTATTATTGCATTTTCTGTCCGACTAGTTGGGTGATACTAAAACAGTTAGACCCTTCGCCCTCAAGGGCTACGGGTCTAATTGTTAATTAGCACCTGGCGATTTGGAAGAGAGCACCCACTAGAGCTCCGGCGGGAGCCAGGTCTTATTGAAAGCACTTGGGATCATCCACTAGATTAGCCTTTGCTATTTGGATGATCTTAACTCGCTCCCTAATAATTTTGTTTCGTTACATCTTTTTTTTTTATTTCTTAGCTTTTCTATGAAAATTTAACTGTACTTGCCCATGTAAATTTAACCTATATATCATGTGAAACTGAGCTGAGTCAAATAAATCACCTTGTTAGTGTCATTAGATTATAAGAAAAGAGATAAGTACTGGAGGGAGGATGACCCAGCTGATAAATCCACTGACTGCATGGGGTTGTCACCACGGTGCCAGGGATTTCCAGCAGCTACTGCAAGTCTGAGTCCTGGCTACTTTGATACAAAACCAAAACATTAGTCACACCAGTAAATGTTTGTCCCCTGGCTACTCTTTTTCATTTCCCTGCCTACTTGAAAAATTAGTGACAGCTCTGACTGCACCTGTTTTTTGTGAAAACAATTTTATTGCATACAGGAAATTCCCGTAAAGCTTGTTAACAGTAATTATGTAAGTCTAATGGAAACACAATCAGAGGCTTGGTTTTGTTTGGAAGTTATATGACATTTGTTTCTGGAATGCCTACCCAGTTTTTTTTTGTATATTTTTCTAAGGTATTACATCCTGCCTTAAGAGAGTTGGAACTGTGTGAATGCAGTCTATCTGATAATGGACTTCAATGTGTGTCTGTCTGTAAGGATTTGAGGAAACTGGATCTGAATGCTAGCAAGAATGCAAGAGATACCATTACATCTGATGGTACGGTATGTCTTTAAATCAGACCACTTTAAATTTGCATATGGTTTAAGTACTAGATTTGATTTATCTTAACCTTATGCTTAGCCACTAATTTCTGACCGCTTGCAGCTGACATTTTAATTGGTCGCAAATATGTGGCATGGAATTTTCTTTGTAATTTCAAACCCTTTGAATCATATACTAAAAGACACCTTGAGCTGTTTGAAGGCATGGTACAGTGTGCATACTTGAAGTGAAGCCTTATTTTAACTATTGAGGTTTTTTGTTGTTGCCCTCTTGCCTATTAATTGTTAATGTAATGTTATTCATGTTTTTCTGTCTTTCAGGGATAATAAAAGTGTCTTCCTCCTGCCGATACCTTCAGACTGTGTATCTCCGTCGATGTATTAACATTACTGATGCAGCAATCACCGCTCTGACTCAACATTGTTGTCACCTGGCACATCTTAATCTATGTGGTTGTGTCAGTATTACGGATGTGTCTCTTAAGTCTATAGCAGACTACTGCAGATGTCTACAAAGTTTAAATTTATCTAAGACACAGGTATGGTGCACTGCTAAAGTAAACTACTTCCATCTGCTTAATTTTTTTGTAGGGACTGTGTTTCTGGACCATTCCTTCATATGTTAATTGATATTAGTAAAAAATCTACCTGTAGACTAATGCAAATGCCACAATCTGATTGGCTGAGCTACTGCAGACTGTCAGCCATTAGACAGCTCTTGGTTGAAGATCGTTTTCAAAATGACAACATATGGGCGCTTTCAGCACAGTTTCGCAGGAAGATTGAGTATTTTGATGTTTTTGTCACAGACACATGATTTGTTTATCATCATTTTTAACAAAACAATTAGATTATTCACTCTCACTTTCTATGAGGTGATAGTTGATTTAGCTTTTGGCTTCATCAACTATCACCCCATAGAAATCTCAAGCTCATAATCTAATTGTTAAATAGTACTCGCGTGTAACATTTTGCTCTTCAGGTAATTATTTTTAGCTGGCTATTCTCGGCAGTCTGAAGAAGGTTTTGTTTTGTTTTGTTGTTGTCTTTAGGTGTCTGATAAGGGAATAGTCTGTTTGTCGAATTGCAAATGCCGTCATTGTCTTAAGGTACTGTATGCAGTATTATAGATGGAATTCCTTGAAATCAAACCTGTATATTATGTTTTTGAGCAAGCATGAGGTCAAGATGGCTGCATATTGGCCAACTACTGACTGGTCAGTTTTGTTGGGAGAGCACAGGACTATTGTGCAGGAGGTCATGGGTTCAAACCTCGGGTAAACCATCACTCAGGGTCTTTAAATTATTAAGGAGAAAGTTCTACCTTTGCGATAACACAGGTGTAAATTGCTAGACTTCTCTAGTCTTTTCTGATAAGGACGATAAACCCTAGATCCTGTCTCACAACCCTTGTTCATAACAAATATGTGGGATGTTAAAAGAACTCACGCACTGTTTGTGAAAAGCAGGGGACGTAGTTCCTGGTGTTGTGGTCTGGCCCTTGTAAGTCTAGTTTCATCTATCTTCCTTTCACATTCATGCGTGGGTTGGGTGGATGGTGAAATCAAAGATGGACTAATAGCTGCAGAGCTGCCCTTACAGGCTGACGTCCGAACTCACCCCAGAGAAAGAATTGTAAACCACTGTGAACATGTATATGATCTCTGCAGCATATAAGGCCATTACCGTAAGTTTTCTTTTGCACGTTTATTGACCAAGGCGAAGTTAAGATCAATAAAAATGCAGAAAAAAATGAGGCCAATATCCATCCATCTTGACCTCATGTGTTTGGTCAATAAAGCATTAATTTTGTTATATGGCCATTTTGTTTTGTTTTGTTTTGTTTTGTTTTGTGGGACACAGCAGGAAATCTTGAAGAGGCAAGATAGGTCTATCTTGCTTGCCTGGGTAACCATCAGGACTTGCCTGATCTTGCCTGATTCCAGAATCAGTCTTATAGCAGGCCTTCTGTATGTGGTGTTTTCCTGGCCAATTATGCAATGAGAGAGGACAATTGTGCCATAAATTAAGCAAATTGTGGGATTTTTTTCTAGGCTATGTTTAAGCTTGTTTTACTAGGTTTCAGAGGAAGAAAACTATTTTTGTGTTTCTCTAAAGATAATTAAGGGACGGTTCATTATTTATGGGAATGACCAGAACGGGAAAAAACCGACTAGGCTTTGAAAATTTTTCTTGCGGTGGCCACGGGCTTTGTGTTTTTTTCTTGAACAAAGAGACCGGGCTTTAAAAAAAATCAACATAAACTAAAACTGTAGTAGAAACGCGGCAGTCGTTTGATGAGAACAACACATGGAAACTGTATTCGTCGTTGAAAATTCACCCGGTAAATTGTTGTACTTTCATATCAAATAAATATTGCTACAATATTTTTGGTAATGCAGGGATATACCTGCAAGAAAAAGCTCGCGCTTTGCAATCGAACACTCTAGAATTTTGACAGGCCACGGAATGACACAAATGTACTTTGTGAGCTGCTCTTTTATAGTTGTTTTAATATTCCTTGACATTTCAGAGCTTGTAATCAAATTAGAATTTCAAATGATGCATGGACAAGGATTTTAAAATCAAAGTGAACTCCAACGGTTGGAATATTAAACTATTAAGCTCAGGGGACAGTGAAAGTGAGGAGGATATTGTCCTTGAAGAATTGTTAAGTGGGCCTGACTCAGACCAAGACACGATCGCGACTTCAGCACTCCAACGGGAACTTTATAGCATCGATGAAAGTGAAAAGATATGGTTTGTCTTTCAAAGCGATTCAGATGAAGAGGAATTTTATGGTTTTGATTGAGTTTACAAACAGTTGACATGCACTAGTTGCTCTAGTCGTAAATAAACATTGAATGGTTTTCACAAGGTACTCACTTCAATTTGAACAGGCTTTGAAAAATTTGACCCCAAATACTGAACGGGCTACGAAAAAACAAAATGCCTTTTGGGCGGGCTTTAGAAAGAAAGAGGAAAGCTATTATTTTTTTCCCGACCCGGTCATCCTCATAAATAATGAACCGTCCCTTAAGCATAGAGGTACAATAATGAATCATCCATTGGGATTAATCTGATGCAGCATCTCTCAGACATAAGTGAACATGAATGCTGACACTCAAATTCAATGGCAAGTATTCCAGTCTCATGAAGAGAATATTAGATCTGGTAACTGTTATTTGCAGGTGATCCAAGACAAAAAAAAAAAACGGAAAAAAAGATTGTGTGGAGGATTAGACTTGCAAAGGAAACGCTGTTCAATGTGATTGCAACTGCAAAAGTTAATGTTTGTTTACAGTTTTCCAGTCTATGGAAGTCACTCTTGACACACTCCCTTTGATCCCAGTGTTGTTAAGTTATATTGGAATGTTTCAAAATATGTTAGATATGTCACTTGGTTAGTGAGATTTATTTATTGGTCAACCCTGGTGATAAATGATATTGATATTGACTTAAATTGAGATGTTATTGAGACTGATATTCATATGATATTCTATTTGAGTTCTAAAATATACACATAATAAATGTGTTGGTCCTCAGCAAGGTGATTAATTAATTCCAATTAGTATGAATACTCAGGTGATTATACAAAATTGTGCGCTCTGATTGGTTCACTATCTCGCATTATCAGCCGATAATCACCTCAACAAACAAAATGACTGCCAGTCATTCGCACGCTTTTGATGAAATAATTTTTCTTCATGTTGTACAGTGCCCTTTCTTTTCTTTTTTGAAATAATCACCTGTGTATTTATCTATCTATCTATCTAGGGCCTTTGTGCCTCGTGGCACATAAAGCCTCCACAGAGTGCCTCCAATTTTCTCTGTTGGCTGCAGCAGCTCTTGCCTCACCCATCCCATGTACGCCATTCTTCACTGTTCCTCTCTCTCTCAACTGTTCTTCGCCAGGGGGTCTTAGGCCTTCCTCTCTTTCTTTTTCCTTCAGGTGTCCATGATGGGGCTATGTCAGTATGGCTGTTTCTGTTTTGTCGTAGGACATGCCCTATCGTCTTCTGTCTTCTCCTCTTAACCTCTTCACTTAGGAACTTCGTCTCTGCCTTCTCAAGGAGCTCTCTAGTGGTAACGTGATCTTGCCATTTTATTTTGAGAATCCTCCTGAGGCATTTGTTGTGAAACACATCTATTCGTTGGTCATCTCCGATGTTCATCTTCCATGTCTCACATCCAAACAGTAGCACCAGTACAACTAAGGTTTTGAACAGTCTAAGCTTGGTCCTCTTCATGATGTTCCTTGAGTTCCATATTCTTTTGAGTCTGGCAAATGTGCGTCTCGCCTTAGACATCCTGTTTTTCAGATCTTTCATTCCTCCTCCCTCTTTACAAATGGTAGCTCCCAGATAATTAAACTCTTCAATTTCGCCGATATCTTGCCCATCTACTGTAACCTTCTCCTGACTCTTTCCATTAATCCTCATAACCTCTGTCTTTCCTTTGTTAATTTTCAGCCCGACCCGTCTTGCCTCCATTCATTTTAGTAGTCTTGTTTCTATATGCTGTTTAGTAGAATTATGACAAAAGCGCCACGTCATCTGCAAAACCAAGATCATCAAGCTTAGATGTAAAGTTCCACCTGATTCCGTTTTCTCCTTTTCCTACTGTTCTTCTCATAATCCAATCCATAAATCAAGAGTAGAAATCCAGACATATTGCATCCTTGCTTGACGCCTGTTGTGATGTTGAACCACTCACATGCTTCTGCCTGATCTTCTACAGCACAATCTTCATAGAACACTTTTACCATCCTTACTATCTTGTCCGGGATTCCATATTTCCACATAATTAACCATAGACTTTCACGGTGGATAGAATAGAATGCTTTTTCAAAGTCTATTAAGTTAATATATAAGCTTGCCTGCCACTCGTTTGCTTGTTCAATGATGTTCCTTAATATGAAAATCTGTTCTGTTGTTCCCCTGCCTTTTCTATACCCTGCTTGCTCATTCCTCAGTTTGATATCAACTCCATTCTGTACTCGATCAATCACGATCCGTCCAAGTATTTTGCCGATTACTGAAAGTAGAGTAATTCCCCTCCAGTTCCGACATTCTTTTAGGTTTCCCTTCTTTGGCAATTTGATGATCAACCCTCTTTTCCATTTGTCCGGGATCTTTTCATGTTTCCTTACTCTCTCCAGTAGCTGATGAACTTTCGCTGCAGAGAATTCCTTGTGCTCCCTTAACAATTCAGCCGTGATGGAGTCGACGTCAGTGGAGATTTCCCATTCTTTAATCGCTCAATTGCTGCTTTTACTTCACCGATTGTTGGTTCAATGATCGTGATTTCTTCAATCAATTCGCCTAGCTCGAACTCACATTCATCTTCCATTGTTATAGGATCTATTGGTTCTTCTGTTCAGTACTTCTCTAAAATTCTCTGTCCATTTTGCCTGCATTTCTTTCTTTCCGCTCACGAGATTACCGCTCTTATCAAGGATGGCTGTGCTGCTCTTAGGTCGTTCATTGCATAGCACTTTCGTCAATCCGTTTAATGTTCTCATTTGTTGTTTTCTTGCAGCATCCTCTGCCTCACTTGCGATGCCATCCATCCACTTACTTTTATCACTCCTTATGCTCCTCTTAACTTCTTTACTCTTTTCCTCGTATTCTGTTCTTAGTCGTTTCTTGATCCTCTCTGAACGAGTGCTTAGAATCTTCTTGTTTATCTCTTCTCTTTGATAAACAAGCGCCCACGATTCTTCTGTTACCCATGGCTTTCTTTTCTTCCTAAGACGGCCTAATACTTCCTCTGCTGTCTTCGTGTATGCTTCTTCCATTATATGAAACTCCATTTCTATCTCGTCCTCCTCCTCTCCATCCGGTGACTCTTCTTCCAGTGCCTGATATCTATTCTGCAAAGTGATCATAAAGGTTTCCAAAACGTTCTTTTCATTCAACTTGTTGGTGTCATACCTTGCCCCTTATACTTCCCTGTTCTTTGGATTGTTGTTTTCTTAGTCTTAGTTTCACTTTCGTGCATACAAGATGATGATCGCTTCCGGTGTCTGCTGATCTATAGACTCTGGTGTCAATTACTGAGTTACGAAGTTGTTGTTTATCAGCGCATGGTCTATTTGATTTCTTGTTTTTCTATCCGGCGATACCCAGGTGGCTTTGTGAATGTCTCTATGTGGAAACTACGTTCCTGTTATTATCAGTTCATTCATATCACAAAATTCGCAAAGTCTTTCTCCATTGTCATTCATTCTCCCAATGCCATGTCTACCCATGATTCTCTCATAACCTCGGTTGTCTTCACCGACCTTTGCGTTCATATCACCTGTGATTACCAGCATATTATGTTCTTTTTTGTTATTCAGCACATCCTGTAGTCTCTCGTAGAATTCATCCTTTACAGACTCTTCTGCATCCTCTGTTGGTGCATATACATGTACAATCGTCATCTTAACATGCTTGGAATAGAACCTGGCTGTAATTATCCTTTCGCTTGTTGGTGTCCAACCTATGAGTGATCTTGCTGCAAATCTGGCCATCAGTATTCCTACTCCGCCTCTGTGGTTGTCGTCTTCTTTGCCAGAGTATAATTATGATAGTGTCTCCCCCCTCCAGCACTACTTTTCCTTGTCCTGTCCAATCACAGTGTCTCACTAATTCCCATGATTTCAATACCTCTCTTCTTCATCTCTCTTGATACCTGTGCTATGGTTCCACTCTGATATAGCGTTCTCACGTTCCAATTTCCTATCTTCATGACGTTCTTTGGGTGGACTAGTGATCTCATCTGCCCAGGGGCCTCCGTTTGGCTTTCACCCCCATGCGTCATCGAACCTCTCATGGTGTGAGGAGTGACCACGACGTCCCCCAGATCATTTGAAATTATTCTGCTTCTGGTTTCGGTAATATTGTGTTTTTAACAGGAGCGGGTTATCAGCCCCCAACCTGGAGGACCAGGGAGCCTCTTCGTCTGGCCCCTACCCTTCCACCTGTTCGGCATGGGTGACCCTACCAGGTGCACAGGGCACCCGCCGACATAGCTCTAGGGGCCATGGAGTGGTGTGTATTTATACTAAAACAATTATTCGCCTCAGGCTCAGTGATTATCAGTGAATATTCACCTCGACTTCATCTCGGTGTATAAATACACAGATGGTTATTTCAAAAAAAAGAAAAGAAAAGGCATTGTACAACACGAACAAATTTTATTTCATCAAAAGCACGCGAACAACTGGCAGCCATTTTGTTCGTTGAGGTGATTATCGTCTGATAATCCGAGATAGCGAACCAATCAGAGTGCGCGATTTTGTATAATCACCTGAGTTTTTATACTAATCAATTGATTCAATCAACCGAATTCAGACTTAAATAACAGCCTTGGCTTTCATTAGCATGAAACATTCTAACACTGTTAAAGTTGCAAGAACACTATTTACTGTAGAAATAAATACATTGGTACAAAAACTGCCACAATGAGGTTACTGTTTCATAATTTTATTTATTATTCTGTTGATAGTAAGGTATGCCCTGCTTTATATGTGCAATATTGCCATCATGTTGATTTGCATTCCATTTGATTTACAGGAAGTCCAACTTTCTCACTGTCTTCGTATAACTGACATTGCCATAGAAGTACTGTTGTCTTCCTGCCCAAAGATTAACATCCTTATTTTCTATGGGTGCCCCCTTGTTACAGAGAGATCTCGACTGGCTCTTGAAGAAGCCATGCTACGTGGAGGACACATAAAGCAGTTATCATGGACAGTGTATTGAGTCTATATTCTAGTCAAGGGCGGTGTTATTTATTGGGGCATGCTGCGCCGTCATTTCCTTTCCCATGTGTGAGTGCTATTTACACTCAATTACCATATGCATTGTGGGAAAGAAATCTTTTGCATTTGATACAAGCCACACACTAGAATGGAATTGACTATCACACAGGCTATAGGAATTGTGTGATAGGCCTTTGAAGAGCTAGCCTTGTTTTACTACTGTGTTATAGTGCAATTTTGATCCAGTTCCTTTGTTTCCATGTTATTGACTACAAATGAAATTGCATCACAGATAAAGTCGAACTAAAAGGAACCCACAATGAGAAACATTTAGTACCTCTTTGTCAGACTTAACCTGTTGTTACTTGTGACTTTATAACACAAGTGTGAGATCGTGTCCATTTGCCTTAGTGTTACTTCTGATTGATGGCAAAGAGTGGCATGAGATTCTTCCATCACTCACTTCTCATAGCAATGCAGCACTAAAGCAATTGGGAAATGACCTCTGACAATGAATTGAAAACACGTTTTGAACGCATGTTTACCAAAGAGAGCAGTGTGACTCTCAGTTAGCCGTCTAATGCTTGAATAGTCTTTTGTCTAAGCCAAACCTCCACCATCCTACTCTGCTAAAAATGCTTTATCTCGAAGAATGAAGGATCGTTGTTTTACCTAAACTTTTCGCTCAATCCACAGTATAATCACGTTATCACACTTCAATTACTCCATAACCACTATATGATCTATCATACTCTCTCTAGAACCACTGTATAATGATGTTCTATAACCACATAATAGTTTATCATACTCGCTCTATAACCACATAATAATCTGTCATACTCGCTCTATAACCACTGTATAATCATAATCTATAACCACACGATAATCTATCATACTAGCTCTATAACCACATAATAATCTGTCGTACTCGCTCTATAACCACTGTATAATCATAATCTATAACCACACGATAATCTATCATACTAGCTCTATAACCACATAATAATCTGTCATACTCGTTCTATAACCACTGTATAATCATAATCTATAACCACACGATAATCTATCATACTAGCTCTATAACCACATAATAATCTGTCATACTCGCTCTATAACCACTGTATAATCATAATCTATAACCACACGATAATCTATCACACTAGCTCTATAACCACATAATAATCTGTCATACTCGTTCTATAACCACTGTATAATCATAATCTATAACCACACGATAATCTATCATACTAGCTCTATAACCACATAATAATCTGTCATACTCGCTCTATAACCACTGTATAATCATAATCTATAACTACACGATAATCTATCATACTAGCTCTATAACCACACGATAATCTGTCATACTCGCTCTATAACCACCTTGTAATCTACCGTATTTTTACATGGCTCGTTTTCCTTTGTTTCTCCAGGTTGATTATATTGAACTCACCCCGCTAGTTAGCAACTGTCTCAAAAGCTTGGGGCGGCTTTGACTGAAAACAATGGAGTGCTGGGCTGATAATATTCTCGTGGGCGATTATTACAAAAATATTCCCCTCGCGATACACCCACATCGCATTTAACGCACTGACTTCAACGGCGTTGCATTTATTTGAACAAAACTGTTATTGCGGGCCCAAGAGAGGCACGCAACCCTAATCTTGACAGTGACCAGCGGATTGCGTTTTACGCGTGCGCGCCACGTTAATAACAGGCAAGCACAAAGCGGAAGTTGAAAATTTTGTTCTTCCACTAAGAACGATCGGAATGCGAAATATGTGTCAATCACGACAGTTTGTCGTAACACCGGAAAAGAAAAATCTGTTCTCCAAGAACGATAAGAATGCGAAAAATGAGTCAATCTCACAATGCGATAAATGAGTCAATCTCAACAGTTTGTCACATAAGATCGAAGAATGGAAGATTGGAAACGCTACGTTTTGCAGACGTTTTATAGGTGTTGCTTTTGAGAAGATTTGCTGTGATTACAAAGAATGTGTCAATCACCAAAGTTTGTCGCCTGAGATCGAGGCTTCTGTCACATGAAAAGTCATTTCCGGCGTTGTTCAAGCGTTGCTTTCGAGAAGGTTTGCTATGATGGATTAGGACGGATGCATGCCCATAGGGAAATGGAATTAGATCTTGAACAAATTATAGATTCATTTGCTAATTTACTTCCCAGAAGAATGAGAATGGAAAATATTTTAAATGAATAATTTTGTACCAGGCAGTCACTAGTGTTTCTAGAGTACTTGTGAGTTATGTTCCATCGGGATTGATGTAATCCTTAAACTGATGGAGAACAGTACAGATACATAACTGGTGTCTGTGGTACAATTGTATTAATACTTATGTCTGGACAAAAAAGTCATTCTTCAATAGTTTTTAGAGTTATTTTTCCACTGACACTGGGTATTTGATAAGCTTAAATGGTTTTCACATATTCTCTCAGTCTGAGCTCATTGGACCACATCAATTTATACACTGATCTAAAAGGCTGACAAAGGCAAGTAGATTCCAACTTTTCAGTTTTGCTGATACATTTCCACAACAATGTTTCTTAATATTCACCAATAAATCCTTATTTTTTTCCTCCATTCCCACTTTGAGCTAACTGACCTGATTCCCATTGGGAAGTTATTGGCACCCACACAAGCATCCACGACAGCAATCCAGACAGCCGATCTACTACATTTTCAAAGGAAGCCTTCAATCTTAATTCACATGCTAGACTCCTTAGACACGGAAAGGCAAATTTCTGGACAAAAAAAATTTAATGTTATTCCGGTTTGTCTGTGTTAATACACAGAATTGATTTTTTTTGTACAGAATTATGCCTTTCTGAGGAGGTACTGTTAATGTGTCTGAATGGCTTAAAGTGCTCTCAGAATGCAGGAAAATTGCATTCTGGGAGCAATAAATTTCAAATTTTCTTGGGGGAGCATGCCCCCAAACCCCCCTAGTTAAGGTGCTGCAAATCACTCATGTAAAATCCTGGATCCGCCCCTGACTACAGCTACTACAGGTACTACAGCTGCTACAGCTACTACAACTACTACTGCTACTACAGCTACTACAGCTACTTCAAGTACTACAGGTACTACTGCTACTACAGCTACTACAGCTGCTTTAGCCACTATTGCTTAGTACTATATTCACTACAAGTACTACAGGTGCTATATTCGTGACGGTTATCATGGACCTATTACCTTTTAAAGCACACTTCAGTACATTGTACAAAAGAGAGTTGCAGTGGTCGAGTTTGGAAGACACAAAAGCATGGGCCAGGATCTCGGCGGTTTTCGTAGATACTGAGAATTTCCTTATCCGGGAGATGTTGTGCAGATGATAACAGGCTGATTTACAAATAGAACTGATATGCGGAAGCATAGTCGTGGTACTGTCAAATATCACACCGATGTTTCTAGAAAATTGAGATGGCAGGGTTATGTCTTGACCAAAACGGATTGGTGGTAGAGACTTCTGCTGGTTGTGTTTCGAGTATAGATAAAGAAGTTCCGTCTTATCCTTATTCAGTTTTAGCTTCAACCCTGGAATTTTGAATTTTGAGCCATGCAACCATCGTGTCCAAAAGGAACAAATACGTCCCCCTCCCCACCCCCGGTACAATGTTGTTTTGGCTTAACAGCTCATGTGTGCATTTCTTGTGTTACTGCAAACAACATTGCAATAGGGGAGGGGGGAAATGGTCTTTCGACTGGCTACGGTAAGCATTTTTGTCATGGTGAGTGCGAAAGATAGGTATTTTTGTCATGTGTCTCAACAGGTTTTGTCCGAGGTTATTGTTAAGAGACATCCACTTGTCAAGATCAGACAAACATTGTAGTAGTTTTGTTGAATCGATGCGTGAGAGTTTACCGTGTTGATAGAACGCCTCTAAGATTTCTTCTGCGGAGGAAATAATTTTCCTTGTTGACATTCTGTGGCCCGTACGGACCTTTCGTTTCCTTGCAAGTTTCCCAGACATAAAGGAGAGACGAAACTTCGCTCAAGATATCAAAAGGCTCAGGTCTCAGATTGGAAAGGCTTGATCATTTCGTGTCAGGCTTCACAGTTTTCAAGAAGATCGTATCCGTTATCATCCGGCTCGAAGGACCATGTAAGAGAATTCTTCAATACTGGTTCGATAAAGATTTGACTCGATTCGGATGGATTACGAACGATACATCTTTCATGTAAACATGTCACTTCACTGCCATCTTGAAGGCGTGCTCGTTACACATACCATGAGACATTGCGTTCTCATAGTTACAATAGTGTGATAATGCGTGACAACAAGTCCGTGACAACATCCATAACACAGGCGGGAGCTCAGGCCAACGTTTTGTTGGACAACCCTCCTCAAGGTCTTCACAGATACTAGAGGGGTGTCTAGTGGGGGCTTAGGGCGTAATGTGTAGCGGAGGCCTTCCGAGCAGGAAGGGGATATGCTGCATACTTGGACGTCGTGAAGGCCTACTATTCAATCACTGCCATCCTTATTCCAGTCCAGCATTGTCTGGATATATCTAGGGGTTTATTTGTTTCATAGGTCGTGTCCTTTCTCAATAACCAAGACCGAGTTTCTGTTTGGTGTTTATTGTATTGCGTGCTAGTGCTTTGCCCCATTGTCGTTTCTTCCATAGGATCGAGTCAAGCGATTTTACCATCTAGTGGTCCGCCTTATGCTTGCAGGTTTTCTCGTCCTCACCATACTTTTCATTACGAAGCTGCAACTACCATGGTCGACATCATGCTGCATATCTACTGCGTCAGTGGGGCCAGTCAGTTGCTGCTATATCTCTGTGATCGTCCCAGTCTCGGGGTCAAATTTCAGTTGCTGATCGAGGGGGTTGTGTGGCTCAGTGTAGATGTGTCCAGGTAGGGTCCAACCTTTCTTAGGCGTGGGGAGTGTCCCAATAGCCGAATGAATGTCAACTCCCACACCAACTAGATCGGCCCTATCGATTCTATACCGTTTGTTCGGCGTAACATTTGTGGATAGCTGGTCGAGCAACTCGCGCTCCATTTTCTCAACCACAAGTCATGCTTTCCTCATCGCATAGTCTAGTGACTCTTTTTGTGGCCTCGGATTCCTCATTACTTAGGAGGCATAGTACCTACCCGCTTCCACAGTTATATTAGCCAGGAACGGGACACCCTTTTTAGTAACAGCTCGGTCGCTGTGTCAGCCGAATTGCTGAGAAATCCATCGCCCTCTGCACGAGAGGGCACAGCTAGTTTCCCGGCAGTAACCGAGTCTTTGTGATACCACCTACAGCGCATTTGGCCTTGAGCATGCTGCGACTATTCTTCGCGGTTACGATTTTCCCGGTGCTTTCCACATTCGGCATCACGCGTTTGTCTTTCGCACAGTATACTTCCATCGCCATATATATATAGGGAGTAATTTTTCACGTGGGTCTCGTTTTTAAGTGCATCTGTGGAGAACGTAGCCAGGATGTTGCGGAATCTCGTACCTAGGTTCCATTCGTTCAGAAAAAGCAGGCAGTTATACCCACAACTCACACTCCTGATATGTTGTAGTCAACTCTAGTTCCCACTCTATCGTTGGTGGCATACCGAAAGAGTCGAAGTACTCATCCCTACCATTCTAAGCGCGCCAGCAGCAAACCCAGTAGGAGCCTATACTCTCCCAGTAGGAGCTCTATACTCTCGTCGAAAGTCAGCGTTGGAAAGCGGGATGCCGCGAAATCGGGGTCCCACTTCTTTTTTTCCCAAGTGCCGATAAAGGGTTGGGTTTATCTGCATACCTCTTCCTCCTTGGGAAGGGACCCGACCTGTGTTAGCTGATAAGGCAATGTCAGACGTCTTGGGTCGCCAGTGGGTCCGCTGAGGTTGAAATAAATGATGGGGTAGAGTGTTGCGAAGTTGGCGGTTTGCAACTGGACTCCCGAGTTGTAGTCGTTTTTTCGGTATTTAAAATCCATCAGATCGTTAAGGATCCGCAGTTTGAAATCGCTCATATACTCTTGCTGGGGGAAAGAAGTCGGTCCCATGCTGTAGACAGCGTCGAGTTGTCGTTGTTAGCTTTGAGTTTGAACGTGTCGAAGCTGTATGGATTCGCCATGAGGTTATTCAGTTTCGTAGCGCGCTGGAAGAAGACGAAGACATGCTTGGGGTCTTTGACATCGGCCTTAATCAGCCAGGTGACTCATGCGTCCTTTCCGTTTGAGCTGGGGTGGATCCTTTTTTGTAAGAAACTCCGCTGGGTTAGACCTCATTAACTAGTTTTTGTCCTTTGGAGGTCAGCCTCAGACGTCAGACCCACAATTCGAGCCTTCGGACATGTTTTACCCGTCCAAGACTGGAACCATTGTGGAGTTGATGATGCTACTCCTGACAGGGTGCCATTCAGGGCGATAGGGTCTTTCTAGAAGGGGTCACAGTGAAGGAAAATCCAGTCTACCCCTCTCGTGATGTGGGGGATAATTTTCCTCTGAAAGTCGTCGCTTCCTTCAGCACTTTCTTCTTAAAACCAAGCAACTCAGCGAGCCCACCTTGGATTAAGTCCAGCTCGTAATCCTGGGTCACCTTGATCACAACCCTAAAGAGAGCGGTGTCGGAGTACAGCTCGAAAAGGTGCCCCGTCTTTTTGTCCTTCGGGGCAACGAGTCCAGTCCCGGTCTGTAGGAATCGATTGAGATCCTTGTAGTTGTACATAACATCCGGGAAAGTCTTTCAGTCCGCTGTCCCCATTTTACTCCTCCACCCAAGTTTGTTGTTAAGTACTTCTCTGCCACGTTGCACCAAGAATAGCTCATGTTAATGAGTCTGTTTAACGGTGCTTTATAGTTCTTCGAGTGGTCCAGTACGATCGCCGGGTTGAAGTATATGGTGAAATCGTGAGGCACCTGGGTGCCGCGGGTCGTCTGCCGCTTAGCGTTCTCCGAGTCAAGCACCAAATGGCAGGTCATCGTGTTATATAGTTACTCATAATTTTTTGGTCTTGGGACTTGGTTATAACCCCGTGTTGGATAAGCGCCTGGAGTAAAGAGACGACTCGGGCTTGAAAGTGTGGCGACGTGTTGCCAGCTCTGATCGACCCTAGACTCAAATATAGAAGATGGATTAAGCCGTCCGCGGAGAGTCTCAAGCCGCTACCGTCTGGCTCACACTCATCATCATCATCCTCTGACATATTAAAATGGTGCCTGGCTCTGTCAATGGCTATTCCTAAAGGGGAAAGGGTGGGTTCTCTTGGGCTTTCTGAAGGGAGCTTCAACTTACCCCTAATTGTCTGGAGCTCCTATCTTCTTCGCTCGAGAATTTCGTGTCTAACTCTCTTGAGGTCTTTCACTGAATAACCGTAGAACTTTGAATCCTCGCTATTTACTTTGCAGTTGGGGTTATTTTTATATTACACGTCCATGGTGGCGGGCTCGGGCGGCTTGGCGTCCAACAATGTTGTGATCGGTTTGAAAAGCTCTTCGCCTGAGAGCTGACCAAAGTACTTGATAAATTCTGTTCATTCTGAACTGTTGACGAATTCGTTGCTTCTGTTGCGCCATCTCCTCCTTTTCCTTTGCAAATCGACGCCAGTTCATTACTGACATGGCTAAGATAAAAGGAAGATAAAAATTCCAAATTACGACCCCGACTTTCCTACCACAGCTAGTTATAAGCAAGGGCACCAGTGCATGCCCGTGGATTTGTTCCGCATGCTGATTTGTGGGCTGAACCATTCCGGCAAGACAAACACACTACTGTATATACTCTACGAATTGCTGAACTTCGACAATGTGTAACTCTTCTCAAAGAACCTCCATCAGGACAAGTATCGAGCCCTTCTACACCATTTCGATAAAGTCATTTATCCCGAGGTGGGCTACGAGGTCATTTAGGCGCTGGGGATGAGGTCATTCCTCTCGAAGAGCTACCGGTGGTCAAGCAGAAGGTCGTTATCTTTTATGACCTGGTCTGCGAGAGCTACCAAAATAGCATCATCAATTCATCACCGGGTGTAATAAAAATTGCAGCGTCGTCTTCCTTACCCAGACCTACTACAAGGTGCCCGAGAACATCCGAGACAACTGTAGCCATTTCGCTATCTTCAACTTCCTTCCGAAGGGGAACAAGCGGGTCGCTGATGAGTTTTGGTCGATCACAACACACTAGACCGCGTCACCACTCTTCTACGACAAGCCGAAAAAAAGGATGGGGTGAAATTTTCACGAAAATATTGTATAGGTATAATCCAGGGTCAGCGGGTCCGAAAGTTGATCAAGGGACAGCGGCACGGAAAGGTGATGGCTTCCTCTTGGATGAGAGTAACAACATGATATCTAGAACAAACGGCTTACAAGTTTCGCCTCCCCTACAAGTGATAACGACGCGTGCACCAAAGCGTACTCAGACTCGGACTACCTAAAGACCGACGGATCCACGGATTCAATTTTTCTGAGGGCAAACACCCGTCACTCTAAAACGATCGAGGAATCGCGACAATTCTAACCGGAGGTGAAAAGGCGAAAGAGAATTCACTGTGCTCATGAACGATTATGATGAGGTAATGGAACAGTTAATGAAATTGGTTCGAAGGATTTAGAATTTGCATTATACTTTATTCCATATACGGCCGCCTCTTCCAATAAGAGTGTTTTTCATAACTGGGTCGATCTCAGTTGCTTAGATAGATCAGACCGCTGAGTTCATTTCCTGCTTGTTTTCCTTTAAGATGTGTTTACCAGGGTGAGTGAGGCTCGTCCCTTAAGACATCACTTGTAGAGTACTGTTTGAGTCAGTTTTACTGGTTGGATAGGTCACTGATGAGAATTCAACAAGTCTTAACATACTGAAAGTAAGCCCTGCATTAGTTTTAGACGCTCTTGCTACCTACGACCTACGGCTCAATACTTCTATTTAACAATCTTTCCTGAAGAAACAGACCACCTTAATGAGATCTACAGGTTTTCTTTCCATCTAATGCCGACAGTGAACGGGCGCAGCAAAGACCAGCCCCTCGATTGAACACAGCAGTGTACAAGCAGAGCAAGTAGCATTCTTTAAGAGGTCAAACTCAAATCTCATTCTAAGCATCAGACTCACGCCGTAGGGAGCCATCGCTACAGATGGTACACATCAGTAAAGGTATTCTTATCAAGTCAAATCTTTATTTTATGACTTTGATCTCACAGCGTTGAGCTGAAAAATAGGTCATGGAAGCTACGAAAACGACCGTCTATTTTCAGAAGAGTTCATGAAATATTTCAAAGACCTTAATTCTCAGAATTCTTTCAATGCTTGGCATTAAGCAAAATTAATGTACTGGACAAATTGTGGCCCTTACCTTGAATATTTATATGATATTAGTATTTGAATTTTAAAATAAAAACAAATCGGAAAACTTTATGTTTCCAAAATCTCCTTTTTGGATCCAAATGCAATAACGTAACAAAACGGCGTTCAATACAATGCTGTATCATTTTCAAGTTATCACAGTGGATAGCAGTAGGTAGCATACAAATTTAATGAGATAATTGTGACATATTCACCGGCTGTCCTTCAAGTTTCTAATTATAAAAGGACTAGCGAATTCATTGTGATACATAATCTGCTGTAAAGGCGAGCTGTTTAGGAGTTAGCCACTCATGACAATCGTTTGAGTTGTAGTGATTCCTTGGGGTTGTCTTTTTAAACAGTTGATCGAACTTAACGTTGTTTTTCTGTCCGTTTTGAGATGGGATTCACTTATTGAGGAAGAGTGTACAGCAGTGTATGCATGTTACAGTGATCAGTTAAATATACCGTCTGTTAACCTGCTGTGACTGTGTCGTTTTCGCCTCTATTTTTACAATGCAAAAGTATGTAATGTTCTAGGAAAACGTGATCATCTTCATGAAACAGTGAGCTGACCATTGGAAGAAATTGTTATTAGCTTTATTATTCATTTTCTTACATGATTGAAGTTTACTGTTATATTAATATTTTTTTTCATATAGCTCTGCTATTGCTGTCATGGTTATCATTACTGTTATTAGCAGTAATGGTGGTGGTAGTAGTTGTTGTTTTTGTTGTTGTGGCGTTAGCATTTTTGTTTATTTACTTTGTTGTATAGTCTGTATTTAGTGTGCGCTAAATATTGCTGTGTTCTTTTAAAAAACTTAACACTTGGGTGTCACAATTTGACACAACGATTCAATTGTTGTTACATGAAATGCCTCCGGCTAAGGTTAGTATATAACCAGTGCTCAAAAGTGGCTCCCTTAGCTTGAGCTGAAATTGGGTTCAAATGCTCAATTGTTCAGATGTTAAAGCGTAGATTAGTAATGGGTAACAAGTACTTCCTTTTGAACTTCAAGAGTCATCTGCAGTTTTAAAAGCCCTTTTTCAGGCAGAAGTTGTTTGGTTGTTTGCGCTCTTGCCAAACTGCTGTCTTTTCATTTGAAATCGTCTATCATTCCTTTATCGTGTTCGCTTTAATTGTCTTATTGCTTTTTACATGATTTTCATGCCCCACAAGTTGTTATTTCGAGTCAATACTGCTGTTAAAGTTATGTTGCGTATTTGTAAAGCTTTATACAATATGTTGCTTAGTCCGCGGGCTGCAAATGGAAATGGCAAGGTCATTTTTTTCAAGGTCATTGTGAGCGGGATCATGAGCAATATGTCCAGAGGGTAGGGACGGCAAGGTTACACTGCTGTCTGAAAACTGATTAGTAACAGCCGCGAATGGATTTTAGATCGTGTTTGTTGTTAAATGAAAGCTTTTGATCCTCCTTGTTTGCTGCGATGCACAAGCCGGGTTAATCAGCTACTAGTATAAACATGCAGAGCATTGCGTGCAAGAAATTATTTCGCCAAACCAAGCTGGATATTCCATACCTACAGACGAATATATCTAACGCCATAAAGATATATTGTTCTGGAGACTGTTCGTTTAATATCTATCAGATGTTAACAAAAATTTAATCCTCACCCACTTCAGTCTTAAGTTTATATATAATCTTGGGAGGTGGATAACGATGGCACTTTGTTCATAAATTGCCTCAAGTTTTTATGGTGAAGAGGGACAAAATATGTGTAACGACGTTGAAATTTCATTTCCTGTTGACCGTGCCAGACAGGAAAACGTGGAAATCTTGTTTTCTTCTCTTGTGTCACGCGAGAAACAATTTCTTCTCAATAAGAAACATATGGTTCAATTGAAAGCCCGATAATTGTAAACAAATAATATCCCGAGCTACTTACGCAGATTGCTTTTCAATTGCTTTTTATCTTTGAAACATTCTATGAAGAAAATCAAACAATTTTGCAAGTTTTCAAAACATGTTGAACGTTTTCCTCCAAGATAGACGCTAAAACTCTCAGTATGGGAGATAATGGGAAGGTGTCAAGATAACAGCAAGACCTCTTCAAAGTCCGTGCCTGATTTACCCCCTACCTCAACGCCGCGCCATGAAATTGTACCCTATATATGGACACACACTATACTCGAGTCCTCAATACTTAAGACGAGTTTTACGCTAGCAGCTGCACAACAACGTTGAAAGTTCACCGGATTTATCAAAAATGTGGCACAGTGGCTATGAGACATCTTGGCCTGGAATGGTGCAGTCCCAGATGCTGCAAGCAAGCTACCTTGAGGACGATGAAGACGCTCACGTCAAGAGGCCAATGAATTCATTCATGATCTGGGCAAAAATCATGAGGCGAAAATTTGCGGAGGAAAATCCTAAGCTTCACAATGCAGAGATTAGCAAGCTGCTTGGAAAGGCGTGGAATGAGCTGACTACAAAAGAAAAGCGACCCTTCGTGGAGAAAGCAGAAAGGTTAAGAATTCGGCATATGAAGGAGCACCCAAACTACCGATATACACCGAAGAGACGCTCCAGTGAAAGGCGAGTAGGACAGAGATCAAATGCAGCTTGCATGAATCCGAGTTTTATAAGCAGTATTTCAAACGTTGTTATGAGCAACCAAGGCTTTGGACTGCCTCCCACTCCAAACGCCAGTCCCAAAGATACGCAGTTTGCTACGGGTTCGTATACGGAAAACGCGGAACACTATTACGGACGAGGTAATGAAAGCTGGAACTACGGCCATCTAAGAGAAACGCAGAATAAACAGCACGATTACCAGGTCTACGACCCAGTTTTGAGGATGGAAAGAGAACATGCAACGAGCCAGTCGTACTACAGGTCAGCATCGATAAATAACTCACATTACAAAGCAGTTTCTTACTTTTCTCCAAAGCAAAACTTTGGCTATGGTGAACCAAGAACAAGCTCCGTCCTTAGACAATACCCATCGCGCGATAAACTGAACGATATGAGTTTTCCTCCGTGTGCTTATCAGAGTAGCAGTCAAATAAAACCCACTGATGGTTATTACTCCAATGCATCCAATGCATCATTTGTCAAAACTACAAATCCCACGGGAAGTAGTGAGTCTGCGGCACAGTTCCTAAACACCGAGGCGGGATTCTCACGCAAAGCGACAGCAGCGGGCAGAACTCGTTTGACTTCATGTAGATTTGCCAAACCATTCTCAGTACAACACCAAGACGAGGATAAGTATGCAGAAAGAGGGGAGAGTTCAGCTCCAATGTTAGAAAGCTACACAGAGCTGTTGTACGATGATTTTGATCGAGAAGAGTTTGATATGTACCTTGCATAACTTCCATGTAACAGTTAATACCAAATGCAGTCTTGCCAACTAATGTATAGACACATTATGTATTTTTTTAATAATTGTGTCAAAAAATCTTATACTTCAAGGGACAGTATTCCTTCCTGCCTCAGTAAATTGTAGGTATTTAGACTGTATACAGTTTGAATTGTCAGACTGCACCAGGGCTTAAAGAGATATAAGCTAATGCTATGAAGTATGTATAACTTTCATTAACAATAAAGCTTGAAAACTTGTGAACATTTCTCTAGAAGGTCGTTGATGGAAAGAAACCATTATCCAAAGTTTTATTTAAAATATTTTTGTATAATGTGACGAAAACTTGCACAGACTTCCCATTTGTTGATGCTTTAGTGATAAGGCGATGAAAAAGTTTTATGGTCTATCTCATTGAGTTAATGCTTTCTTATTATTAGGGTGTTTAAATGGTAAAATGGGGAAGAAAAATGGTGCTGTACCTTGACCCGTGTTAGTATTGCTTGTGCGACAAGGCACAACTGCTGAAATTCACATTAAAGGTGGTATATATCACAGTGCTGACCGATACCCAAACTTTAACCACCATGATCTGGGGTAGGTTACATCGGTCACAGCTACAAACGTTTTTTCAGATGAAATGGAAAATATCCTTAAATCAGAGATAAAATTTACAGAACATTTAAGATGACTACATCTTGTCACTGTAGTAACAAATGCAAGTGTTCCCTAACACTTAGATTCAACTTCGCTGCCTGGGGCAAAATATTTGTGTTTCTGTTACAGGAAATATTTGTCTGGATTAACCAATCTCTTGTGTTTATGACGAAAGACGATGCGTTTCAACGGTAAACTAATTTGCTGAAGAATTTGAATCTAATATTCCTCTTAGTATCCATCGTTCACTTAACATAACTCTCCAATTATCGCCTTTGTAAAAGGTGAAACGTGTCGGAATCAAAGATGTATTTCTGCCCACTTCCCGGGAACGTCTGAGCAAACGAAAAATGTGCGCGACTAGTAAACTATGACTGACTGATGCTACATCTTGATACAAAGATAATTTTTTTTTGGTCAAAGCCTGATGATTGATATTTCAAACTAATGTGCCGCTTAGTACTGTCCGTTGTCTTACGTAACTCGACAATTATCGCCTTATAGAATCGGCGAAGACGGCAGCTTGTTTGCTATAAAGCGTTAACCCAGAAAATCAAAAAAACTGCCAAAAGATGAATGCAAACAAAGTTATGACGCCCACGCATTGTTTCTGTTCCTTGTAGAAGAAATGGGCTGTCTCGCCTTCAAACAGGTCCACTATTCTACCTTTCACATCAGGGGGTAAGCTTCAACAGTGACCTTAAAACACTGTATTTTAAAAGCATTAGGAAATCGGCCAATTCGTCATCTAAACAAAGTACCAATAATACAGTCTTGTTTTCAGATTGTATGTCTCATTCCTCCATGCAGTGCGCTGTCCGTAGCTATATATGGTTTTAACGCTGATTTTCGTTTGTTTTCATGCACACTGCTCCAGAATGGGTGTGTACGCTGAACCAGCCTTTCAGCTTTTTTCTGTTGTTCTAGTTTTGTTAGTAAAAAGTTGTAAAATATGGTACACAACTACAATCTACGCGTGTTAGGTAGGGCTCCCAGCAGGCTATCGACAACGAACAAGTTGCCGTCAAAGAGGGTACAATTTCAGAATATCATAACTTTGTTATATGTTTTTCTTTTTCATCAGTTAAGCTTCACTTCTTTCTATGTTTTGAAAGCAGTGAAAGGTCTCTTTGTAACCGTTCTGTTGATATAAGTATTCGGTACTGAGTCAATGGGCCGAATTTTTCGGTGTTCCATTCGGATGATTAAGTCACTTTGTTAGTAGTCCGGCCCTGTTCAAAAATCGAAACCTTCTTATTTTCTTTACTTCGTACGTATGATTTTACTGTAGTCAGTTAAACAATCCTTAGCGTTATGGCTCACATTTTGAGCACTGTGTGCTGCATTAATTGTCGGCTCTAATTCTTTCATATTCTGTGTGCTATGATCATTCCACTTTGTGTTGACCCTCTCAGCAGGTTGGAATTCTTTGCCGTTGTGTCTATAACTGGTGCATTAGTTAAAAATGCCGAAAAGGCTTCGAGATTAATTACATTAAATCGGTTAGAGATTAGATTACCCAGCTGCCAAGCCCAACTTCAGATTTGAAGGACTGCGCGTTTTCGTGAACAAGAGTTACAGAGACTTTCTCTTCACTAACTCCCCAAAATTCACCTAGCAGCATGGACGCTTTAGTTAGGTACAGGAATTGAAATAGTCATTGAAATAGTGAAACAAACTGTAACACTAGCGTCTCGTCTGCTCCTAAAACTCTTGCAATATCACCAAGGCTTTCATTTGATTGCTTGAATTTGTAAAGCGTTGTCTAACCTTCTTGCGAAACCCGGCAAACATTGTAAAGACATTGGCGAACAGTCTAGTTTCCAGTAGTATTGACAGTTCAGCTCATTTTGAAATTGCATGTGCTTTTGATTTGGGAAGCAACCTGGCTACTTAATGCAAGATGTTAAAAATGATAATGAGAAGTGGTAAGTGTAGCGGCGCACTTTATTTCTGTGGGTTATTAGCGACTCCCTCATATTGCATGCTGTGCTCAACTGATCACATTACATGGTTACGTTTCTTAACTATTGGAGGGGTGGCTTGGTATCATATGGAACAGGTGAAGAATTCCAGTCATATCCTATTTCAGCTTCTCAGAATGTATGACTGAGAAACCGAAATTATATGGGAATGAGTTTTTCATGCCCCCACTTGACTGCCAAGCTGCCTGCAATCTGAGAGGTCACCACTTGTGCAAAGGCAAATTTCATAAACAGTAGAATTAAGGACTCGCAGTTAACTCTTGAGTACCACAAGCACCTCTTTAGTCCCAGTGTGTGGTTTAAATTTTATTGTTTTTTATCCATTCATAGATAAAATTAAATACGCAACATGAGAGCGTATGGTCTTAAGGTTACTTAGTGAAACTTTCACGAGCTGTCACCGAGGAACAAACTCTTCAAATTGGACTTTATAGTACGTCTTCTATTACGTTCTTTTTTTAATATTTGATTCAACCTATTTAGTACTCATGCAAGCATAGGGCGGGCACGAATCTAGGCTTCTGTGGCCTACCAATAAATCTATCAATATATGTCGTGGATGTGAAGCCGAGCAGGGACTGAGGAGGGGTCTTCAACACGAGTTGAAGTTCCCTTGAAGCAGTGTTCAGCTTTCGGAGTACGATTGCAAATAATATTTTCCAGCAGTTATGGCGACTTCATTTCCTAATGGGACGCTCAAATTGCGTACAGACGCACACGCTGTTCGCGTTGGACCCACACTAAAAAAGGTTCTGTCCTCGTATACCAGTATACGAGGGAATAACCATTGTATTTTCTTTGTTTAGGAGTCATTGTTTAGCTCAAATGTATTGTTTGGTCTTTTGTATTGGCCTTTGTGTACCGGTACACGAGAACAGAACCCTAAAAGATGTAGACCGTCAGTTTCGAACCGGGTCGTTTAGAAGACAAGTCAACTCAAGTGGAACTTAAAAAATCAAATGTTAGTCAGAGATTAATCACGGGTACTTAGAGAAAAAACAAATACTAACTCTTTTGTAAGCATGGATTGTACAATTCTATGAATACCACAGAAAAACAGACGTTTGCGTGGCACCCAATCACACAGCTTGCGCTGCCTGCTCAGCATGCGCACGAGTAACCCTTGATTCAAGGGTCTTGTTTCTAAATTTAAATCTCACAGATGTTATGCGTGTTACATTTATTAGATAATGTGCTGAGACACCGCAGCTCTTCATCGCGCATTGATTTAAACTGTGTGATCTGTGTAAAACGACTGCGAACGATGCTTTACTTAACAGATAGGGTATTCAGTCATGGTGTTCAAAACATGGGCAAGTGCAGAAGTAAAACAATGCAAAGTGTTACATGTTACACCAGGACTGAGACCAAAATGCTTACTTATTCAATAAGGGCGATATTTAACGTTGATCTCTACCTTATGTTTTTGAATATATGATTAAAAACATAACTCTGAGAGAACACCGCTAGCTTGAACCAATTTCCAACACACAACAGCTATGCTGCCGGATTAATCTTTGCCTCAATTCATGCATTGCACCTTCTACAGTCCCCTATTGCCTATACATATTAATGGTTCAAATACTGGTATTTCTCCCACTCCGAGAGGAAATCACAATACAACAAGGTCAAATCTTAATTAGGTCTCCGTCCAAAATGCACATGCATGATTCATTTCATGTACTTATTTATTTCACCTAGTCAAATTGTTGATACCACGGACACTGGGCGAGTAATTCAAGTCATCTGAGGTAAAATTAAGATACTAGACCCTCCGGCAATGTTCTGTCCAACAATTCAGCGCAAATCCAGTTTTTTTTTATAATCAGGTACTGGACTTAAACGTGTAATGGCAGAAGCGGAATCCTAGTAAAGCACTTCAAAAGCGGATACAGGGCATTAAATTCAGGGATGACAAATTGAAATGCCTTAACTTGCCAGAAAACTTATGATTAGTGTTATAGCACTGTCTGCGCAAACTAGCAAATAAGACACGACAATATCTGTACCCAGCCACTGTTAACCGTTTCCAATTCGATTCTTACGCTGGAGCAGCTAAAGTGGATGAGTTTTGAACGATGCCGGCGACAAGTAAAGTTTTGCATAATGAAATGTTAATTAGTTCATGCATACATGTTAGTGTCGCGATGAACTTGATGTCGTGTTAGTAAATAATTATGGTAGAAATGCGAAACGAAATGCATGATGATCAGCCTTAGGAAAAACTGAACTATCAAAGAACCAAAACACAGCAGCAAGCCTTTTAGTTTGCAAAATAATACTGCAAGTACCATTTTTTTTATTTTTTCTTGTTCTCAAGGAGGCGTGAGTGTACCCCGGCAAATTGGCCTTTAAAAATTGCGAATATAATAAAACAATTTTACAGTACAAAATACTAATCTTGCCGTTATCGATACAAAGGGGACGGCGCTATCCTCAGCGTTGTCGTCTCTCCATTAGAGGGGGCCAACAACGGTATTCGAAGTCAAGAGGATTTTAGTCACTTCACTAACGTTGATTGACTGGCTATGGTCAGCTCTGAGCAAAGGCTGGATGCATGCCATATTGATCCACTTGTCCCATATGATTCTTAAGTTTTTTTTAACTGACTAATGTGTTGAAATGTATAGTCGGAATACAAGGTCAACGAAACTGACCGTATATTAAGTAGATACTCTCGAATGTTTTTTTTTATAACACTATTATCGGCAGCGGAACGGCTTTAAAAATTAGGGAATTTAATTGGCGCGAACGTTCTACAAAAAAAGTCTCAACGCTCATTGGATTCCTCGAAGCAAAAGTTTTGTAACAGGAGATGCCTAGGAGCTCATAAGGCTATGGTTTTATTTGTTTACGCATGTTATGAGTTTTATACAATGACTACTTATTTTCGATAGTTTAAACGTGATAATAGTTTACAACAGTATACTCCTAATGTTGGAGTTGAGATCAATCGGCAAAATGTACAGATTAAAATCAATGCCTTCCCGATTACCAGTTAGCAGCTGTGCTTAATTTGAAGATTGTGCAACCACGTAATGCAGTGAAATAACTTATGTTATATTTTTTTTGCATACGCTGAACTGTCAAAAACGATTTTGCGTCCATAGTTCCAACCATTGGATTTGGGCTCGTTAAAACATATGTTTTTACCTCTATTAAACGTAGGGGATTCTGCCCCACTCACATTCCTCAAGTGGGCAGGACAGCCGACCCACCCACCCACCCACCCACACGTCCCCCTTCCCTCCTCCCCAGCTCCGCCGCCTATGATTGTAATCACATTCAAGCTTGAAGAGGTGCGGCCAAAATTCTAATTATCATCAACCTTGCTGTGCTCACTCAAATCCACTTGGTTTCTCTCGGTTGAACATCCTTAATCTTAGTGCACCATAACCATGATCAGACATAATCCCTGTGATGGGTTAAAGTATTTGATTAGTGGTCCAGGTCAAGATTTTTTGTTATCCCCGAATGTTTTCATCTAATGCATTCAAGATTATTGGTTACTGTTGGGTCAAAGTACATCTAATAATTCCACAGAATCTAAATTTCCCTCTGGCTGACATTTGGCGGGCAATTTCAGGTTCCTAATCTATCTGATATCAATCCTGAGTTACCATTCGGAAAAAGACAAAACGAAACTTTGAAGTATAATGTATCTTATTTTAGGAAAAGTCAATTTGGTAACAAGGAAAATCTATGGATTTCATCAAAGTTTACCATCCGTCTTATTTTAGTAACAAAAGAGAAGTAGTTTTCTTTGCATTTCAAACTAACCGGCGTTGTTTTTCCTTTAAAATCAAATTGTACGCTGCCTGATTATTTCATTTAACGGTATTTGATATGTTCACACTGGGTGCATCAAACTTAAAAAAAAAAACATCTGGGATGCCTGCAGTTTGGTGTACCAAGAACAATAACAATACGACCTCCCTATGAATAGCACATCTGTCGTACAAATCATGATAGTATTTTCACCTTATTTACTGAATTACTGAAGTTAAGCTCAAGGCCAAAGAAGACGGAGACTCAATTAAAAATATGGTTTCACGTGCGTTCAAATCAATCAATAAGGATCGCTATAATCTAGCATGAATCAATTCCTGCATAAAACGCATTACTTTCTTCACTGAACAATAAAAGAAGTATGAATAGATGAATTGACCGTAAGTAGCATATTTAAACATTGAGGTGACTCCCGGTTGAAATATAGTGCTTTCATTGATTACCACCATGGAACTACTTAGTTTATACGTGTACAAGATGTGAATTGATAAACTGATAAAACCACTGCTGAGTTCCCAATCATAGTCATTTTCTGTTCTGTTGTGTTGCCCTTAGATAGGACTTTTAAGCCACATTACGCGCTTTTTAATTTATGGCAGACGCTACGTAAGCAGGCTGAAAAGCAATTTCTTATGGCAACTTTACCTTAAGGCGCCAGAAGTTTCCCATGCACAACTCCCACATTTGAAAGTTATTTATTCATCCCCAGAAAACCTCTTAACAAATTCCACTAGATCTTGTCTAGTAACGACTCAGTTTATGCAATATCTTCATGGAAGAGCCCATTGCTCACATATCATATTGATCCCGGCTACAGCTTCCATCCTTTGCCTGCTGATGACGTTTGGTTTTTCTAAACGCCTATTACGTTCTTTTCACCTTGCTGTATCCTTTTTATTATTAACACTCGCATCGCCATTTGAATTATTTCGTAGAGGTATCTCAGAGAATCTTTAGATAATACTTCTTTCCTTTTAGCTGATGAAGATCTTGAACTAAGTTCCTTGCCTAGGGCATTTTGAACATGCGGGGCTATTTGTACAGAAACATCATCTATCCTTTCTGTGTCCTATATGGCACTCATGCAGTGCTTCAGTAATTGCACAGTTACTAAACAAGCTTCCGGCCAATTTCAGAGTCAGTCCTCCTGCACACCTTCCCCACCCACCGAAAGACAGATTGTTCAAAAGCAATCTTTTTAAGACTAGAAAGGGAATAGTACCCGTTCATCTGACATGATCTTAAATGGTTTGAAAAAAGTCTAGAAACGTTTCTATTAAAATCAGCAGTGGTTTCGTTAGAGTTAATGTTGAATATCGTTCTCACAGTGCATTCTTTATGATATTTTAACCTTGAAACAGTACAGCCAGTACACATGTTCCACTGTTTATGATAATTTTGTATACGAAACATACACAATTCAAAGACGAATACAATAATAGGGATATGCCCTTATTTGAAAAGCCATTGCAACTTCTTCAAACTTAAAACAACCTTCGCGAGATACGGGGATCGTGTTTCTAGTTATTACCATGATTACCATTACCATTATCATAGTCGTTTTCGTTCTTGTTCTTGTTTATTTTTTGTTACTGTTGCTATTGTGATTAACAATGATATTGTTATAGTGATGCATACTACTGCAATAGTTTTGCTTCCATTCGTTAAGGAAATTTAAAATTGTTGATTGATCCACTTTGAGTAGACTGAAGCAGTGAAAGTAGAAAGGCATTCTCAGACCATTTTAAATCCTTTTATTCCTGTTAACGACAAACTTGTCTCTGATTATTCGGTAAAACAAGACGGTTTCACGCCATTTTTCACATACATGTTTCGAAAGAAACTTCTGCTTCAGGTGTGGAAATTTAAAAGCTATCAGTTCATTATTATGAAAAGGTAACAAATGCCATGACTATGCATTAATTCAGCAGAGGGGGTTTAAGATTAAATTTGTGTTGAAGTTACTCATTGAGCCAGGGGTGTCGCACACGGTATGGAGAGTTTTTTTCTTCTGTTCTGATCAGTTACACGAGAAAAGATCCGGCAATTCTCAAGATTTTTGAAAATGTTTTTTTTTTCTATGGTAAAATTAGTTGTAGGTGTGTACCTACCCAAGTGGAAAGTTATTAGGCAATACGACCAAAGTAACAGGCGTTACAGCCTGAACAAAAAGATTCGCGAATTTATTATCTAGAATGCTAGCGTTTTTTGTTTTAAAATTATGACCAGATATACGAGGATCTTTTTGCCATTTATACTTCGGATCTCCTGTGTTGTATGGGTTTTTATCCCAAGCACATCACGCTTTTGTTCCCATCTGTCGCGCTGGACAATTACGTATACTGAACAAATGCGCGTGATATGCGCCCAACTAAAGCCCATATATAACCGTGCTGGAATGCAGATATAGGTGGGTCTTTAACAAACTGTTGTATAAGGTACAGCGAATTATAGTTTCAGCTAACTATTCCATGTACGATACTAGAATGCAGTAGCGCTGGCGGGATTGAACATGGCTGCTCTTAATCTATTTATTCATTCAGTTACTCAATTCAATTGCGCAGATGATCAAAATTTAATAATAATAATAAACAATTAAATATGTATACAACTGATATAAAAGGAGATGTCTGAATAATTAGGCCAGTCAATACAGAATTCTAGACTCCTTGTTTTAATTAAACAGCCTGAAATAAGAAATAGGAAATATAGAATACTGACATAAACAAATTGCATCAACAATAAATGATCAGAAAACTGCAATTTTTTCTCCTTATTTAGGTTAAACTTATTAATATAAAACTGATTCACTTTCATACTAAACAATGATAATTGTTCAATTTTCCTGATGGGTATAGGCAGGTCGTTCCATAAATCCACAATGCGATTAAAAAATGAGCCTGAGAATTAAAAATAGTTGGTTCGAATATGACCATTAGCAAGTATGGTTTCAGCATTTCTCATATCGTACTCATATGATTTGAAAAATGGTACTGAGGGTTTTTCATCACCTTGACATTCATAATGTGGGAACCCAGAGCTCATCTACTAGCTGTGCCATGCTGATGAGGCCTAACAAGGCCGAAACAGCTGTCCATGGCTGCTGGCTTTTGAGGTCAATTTTGCATTTTTTTGGTAGCAACAGGGTCTTATCCCTTCTACCACTGTCGCCTCAGTGCCCATATGTGTGCCTTTAACATACCCTTACTACATTTTGATGTTGTCATACGATTTGGAGCTAACATGCGATAGAATGTCAAAATCAATGTGCCCTTGACATTTGAAAAAAAAAACATAAATCTAAAACCTCCCTTCTTAATTCAAGGGGCAAAGAATCTAATTTAACTAAACGTTCTGGATAAGTTAAATCACATTTCAGGATAGATTTGTTGGCGCGTCTTTGAACAAACTTAAAATGCGTACTCCAACCGCAGTCGAACCAGCGATTTATATAGAACCAACAAAGTTCTTTGGTCACATTCATTAGTACACGTTATGTAGATAATGCCCAACATCTTATTTGCTTTACTTATAATTAAGTCAATGTGATATCGTTCCATGATCTTTTGCGGTTGAAACAACAACAACAACCTGCGACCCATTCAGATCATATAATGTGTGCACAAAAGTCATTTTTTTTTCTTTGCGGTGACAAGATGCTTACACTTATCAGCGTTGAATTTCATCAGTGAAATACCCAGACGACCAACCACTTCAGGGGCGTAGCAAACCATATTTGGCTTGTAAGCCTGTTCCATACCACGCAAGTCTAGTGTGGCCGGAGAAGGTAGGGGAAGTCACGTGGGCCTATGATTTGTTCAATTCAAGCTTTATTACAGCTCAAGGTTTACAGCTTGAGCTTACAGCTCAAGACTTGAAAAACTCGCCTACAGTAGCTACTTTTAGAACTAAAATTAGAAAACTCACTCTTTCGGACTACATAGAAAACAACAGCAACTGCTGTAAGCTCTGCAGTGCGTAGGAAATACTGCAAATACTAGTCTATTTCTTTTTAAGTATTTTAAATGATATCAGGCTAATAGAAAACACTGTAAGTACTAGTTGTTAATAGTTTCAATAGTTAGGCATTTTAAATGATTTTAGGTTAAATATTCTAATTAGTGTCCCCAATTTGCCCACAAGGGCTAAATCCATAGACACTGAAATAAAGTTTTTACTTTACTTTACTTTACTTTTAAGATATTAGGCGTTACCATCACTGATACGTTACAGTGGAATAACCACGTTACGGAAATAATCAAGAAGGCAAACAAAAGACTTTATTTCATTCTTTATTTCAAATTGCTAAAAAGAGCCGGTGTCCCACAAAAGGACATTCTTAATTTCTACTCTACATGCATTAGACCCGTTCTAGAGTATTGCGCACCAGTGTTTCACCATAGTCTACCTGCCTATTTAAGCGATGATATTGAACGTGTACAGAAACGCGCCTTATCCATTACAGATCCATACCAGTATAACTCATCGTGCGTTAATCTAATTAGCCCTCTGAAAGAAAGGCGCTCCAGCTTGTGCGAGAAGCTCTTTAATTCAGTAATGCTAGATAGTAGCCATAAGTCTTTTCGTTTCTTGCCTAAGCAAAATGTCAATAAGTACAATCTAAGACGGCAACGTCATTTTCAGCCATATAAGGTCCGTAGCAATCGCTTCAAGAAGAGTTTCTTCCCAGCAATGGTCAATTTTTAATATATAAACGCATCTAGTATTTAATGTTTGAATTTTTAATTTCCTAATGTAAATTTTTACGCAATTCAGTCTGTGACTGCTGTGTGTAGAAATCTCTAATAAACTATCTATCTAATAACAACGCATGATGCAACGTAAATGCATTCATATCAACCTTTTATATTTATTCATGGTCCTGATGTTATGTCTTAAGACATCAGGAACTAGCATATACCAACTCAGCAACCTTGACATTTTGAGCAATCTGATTGGCTCTCTACTTTGGGATGTTCAAAACTGCTCACCTTCTAGGGGGGGGGGGGGCGGGGGGGGCAAGGGTTTTTTAGTGACGCCGTGATCCGGTTTCTTTTGTGCTCTGTGAATCGTGATTTGATAAAAAAAAATTATGTTCCGTGAATCGTTATTGAAGTGTATTCCGTGAGGCGTGAAATGCAAAAGTCCTTGGCTGTGAATCGTGAATAGATAAATGTAAAGCTGAGTTCGTATCTGAATTTCACTGCATTGTGATCAGATTTTTTCCATGACCTTAATGAATTTAACACTTGAGTCAAGCCGACTAAGAGTAGCGACAAACGAAACACGTTGACAGGTGTAACTAAAACCCGTTGATTTCCTGATCACCGTATTTAATAAAAGTAATGAACCCGTCTCAATAGGATTCTTGACTGATGAGCCATTGATGAACGACATGCGTGGACTCGGTGTAACTCAGTCTGGTAAAGATCATGGCTGCTGAATCCGATAAAGATCAATGCCCCACATCTCTTAACTACTCCCGTAATCTGGTAAACACTGTTTACGAAAGCATTCAAAAGGATCACAAGCTGGGCAGCCTATATATTATTTCACTCACGCAACATCCTACTATCCAATTCCAGACAGTTCAATTCCACTGAAAGACATTTCCAAACCTTCTCATCTTGGCAAAACAAGGCACTTAAATTCTAATCAAGAGCAGATTATGAGGGAATGGGCAGTTTAGCATGGCAAGTGCGTTCGACAGAGAAATGTGAGGAAAAAAACAACGAAGTTCAAGGCTGGCACTTTGCCTTTGAATATGTATCGTCCAGCAGATTCTGCTTACAATGTCCACCTTGAACCACCTGCACCGTATCAGCCAGCTGTTCCACCAATCGTCAACGAACAAGAAGAGCAAGAGCAAGAAGTCACCTTCGCTCATCCTGAAGTGTCTTAAGCTCCCGAATTCCCAGAAGATGATATGCAGTATGACACAGAGAGTGGGCCTGACGATGCCGTGGAAAGTGACAACGACGACGATACTCTGACCTTCTTAAGAGCCGCAACAACTCACAGTGGAAGAGCTGTCCAAGTCCAATATTTCTCTTAAGAGGTTTCTTAAAGTAAAACCAACAAATTAAGATTTCGACTGTCGCCTTTCCAACAGCTGTAAACTATTGGTAAAGTTAAAGAATGCACTTTTTTGTACAAATTTTGATGACAGTTTCGTGCACATGTTCGAGAATCGTGAAAAGTGAACTTTTTGTTTCGTGATTCGTGAAATCGAAAATTTACTGTCGTGACCCCCCTTGCCCCCCCCCCCCCTCTTCTAGCAGGTGAATAGTGCCAGGTCTTCTGTGTAACCCTTGTGCAAGTGAGTTTTGATCAAAAAGAAACAAAATGGCATCGAAAAGAAAATGGCCGGCATCAATTCTCACTCCACAGCTGTTTCCGAGAGGTGTCACTAGGGAAATTAACGACCACGAAAAAGATGTCGACCAATCATATTGCGCTAAAAAACGACAAAATGAAACTGCATGTGCAAAATACCGTCTGGTAAGTTTCTTTGTCGTACAAATTACTCTTCAGAACAACAGAGTGAAATAAGAATATTTCTCAAAGCAAAATCATCACAAAACGAGCTTGCCGCCAGTCGCGCAATAAGTAACAAAATTTTTTTACCTGTTGTGTTGTCGTCGCCGTCACCGTCGTGTTTGCATGAGCTCCCTACCGAGGCTTCTTCATTAATATATAGTAAAAGAATTTTTGTATTCAATCTCTGTAAATAATCCTAAAGGTTCCTTAAGCCACTATTCTCCTCGATTTCTGAGAATAATTGTCAACTATACTATATATGGCCCTTTTCCAACGAGGTGAACAAATGGTTACCAGTGATATATCAAAGGCCCCTTGGCGCTATCTCATGGCATGTCTAGTTATTCGGTTGGAGTGGCGTATTCTGCCTTTTTTTTCAACTAATAAGTGTCCTACTTGGAATGTGTTTTTGTTAAGAAGTGCATCATTCTAACACCAGCGTTCATTCCGTATACTGCGTTCTTCGTGTGCCTGATCGACTCCTCGTCCTCCAAATGAACTGATATATAAAGCTTATCTGATCAAAAAGGTATCTATCCTAGATAGCCTTGTTGAGTGTGCATTTCGTGCAACTGAATGCCGTTTAGCGCAAATGAACGTATTTTCGCATTATTGTCTGACTCTTAGTGCAAATGATTGCATATTTTCTCTAAATAAACAGCAAAATGTGTATGTTTAGGGGCATTCCACTTTAGGGTAGTCCATTTGGGTAGTGTATTGGGGTATTCCATATTCTGGGGGTCAGAGTTTTGTACATCACCTCGGACACAACAGTGTTACAGAAGCGTCGGAATGTCAAGTAAGAGCGACCGTAGCCGTTAAGAATAAGTGAACCGAGCGGTTTTCATTCAACAGTAGGAAATTTATGTGTTTCACAGTGATCAAATACAGAAGATTCATTTCCTTACCTGCCTTAATTTGTGGCTCCGAAGTCGGAATGTGTTGGAGGCAGGCTCAACCGAGAAGAAAAAAATGCCCTCTTCGAGAAATAAAGGTTTTGGATAGCGCCTACAGCAAAAAAAGAGATTTCGCTCGTATTTCAATTACAAATCAGATGTTACATGACATGAAGACGAAATGACGCATGTATGACTTGAGTGTGAACCCGTAAACAAGCATAAACGCACCGCTATAAGCTATAGCTCAAATGTTGATCAATAACTTTCCCTTTGCTCCGAAAATTATTTTACAATTATCAATCTTCCGTTCTCTTCGCAGAATTTCAGTGAATCAAGAAAAATACGAAGTCAACAAGAACTGCACGTGCAAAATACAGTCTGGTAGGTTTTTTTGCCGTAGTGGAAATAGCCATGTCATACCAATGTGACCTGAAAAGTTTAAAATTGGTTCGAAGACTTGACTACCCGCCGAGTAAACGCTTCCTAGAGCGTCTAGTTTGATTAAGGATGGAGCGAAAAGGAGGAAAAAACACCTCAAACTTTTAACGTTCGGTGACACTACAGGGGCCATTTAGAATTATGTTGTTCTCTCAGGACCCTATTTTAATGGTCAGCACACTTAATGACGTCTATTATGAGGAGATTGGTTCTCATTAGCGTGCATTTCTAGCCATTAATTACACTGTGAGTCGTGTAAGATATCTATAGCGATGCTTTTGGCATAAATAATCGTCACACGAACGTTTCATAAATATAGTAGTCTCTCCTTATACTAGTTCTCCGATCTGTGCCAGTATGATTTGTTCCTACGCCACTCTTTGGAAAGGAAGTTAAATGTTCAGTAGTGCCTGTAAATGTCAGTAACTCGGGACTGCTTCCTCTGCAATTTGCGAATTGCGTCTTTTGGAAAGTTGTCGGTGAAGTTGTAAAGTTGTACATCACAGATTTTCCGCAGACTACAGCGGCAATGGCTCTCCGAAAGTGTGGCATTCGCCAGGCGTACAAAAACTGGTTGATTGAGCAATTAACCAGCGTCAGCATAAACTGAAGATCTCGTAACCAGTGTATTGTTGTACAACTGCAGCTTTCACTCAAATTAACAACGTAAATCATCACACAAGAAGGTACCAAACATAACGCAAAAAACAGTAAAATCAAGTTAAATGCTCGCGTTAGCTTTCTCTCCATTGCAATAGCTTTCGTCGCAAATTGATGTTGACGAAGTGATCCCCAACGTGAGATTTGAACTCTGAGTTTGTGGTAGATGCGACAGTACGAAAATGTCACAATGACAAATGTTGCAGTGACTGCGGTGTTGGCAAAAATAAATGCGAATAAGTAGAATCCGGTGGCAAAGTAAACACACGGCAATGTGAAGGATAAAAACCAAATGATCACTGAGATTCGACACACGGAACGTGTAGAAAGCCTGCGGTTGATTGCCATTACTGTCAGGTATCTGTCCAGGGTAAGGGCGGACAAACTGAGCAGAGACGCTGTACAAGATATAAAATAGGTCAAATGGACGATCGAGATTGTTCCCATGACACCATTTTTCATTGCCTCACGAATGTGCCACACTATAAATGCTGGCTCCGTAAAAATGCCGACAAACCCATCACTAAGGGCCAACTGAAGGACAAAGTAGTTAAACGGTGTAGCTAGCTCTCTGTAAGGATCTTTGATTATGGCGACACATATCAGAATATTACCAGGAACAGTGATAAGGCAAAGTAGAAACGATATCACAGCAGTAGTCACTGATAAAGAAAACGGCGCATGTACCTCTTCGCATAGTTCTTCATTGAAAACCATCTCAGCTAGACGACGATTTCCGGAGTCGTAGTACTTAGAAAATACAAATCACCAAGAGTTAACATGCGTTTCTTGGGGCTTTCCTTGACGATCATCAACGTTCGGATGGTAGTTCATTATGACTATTAATGCTTGTTGGTGTCCCTGCTCATCACTACAGTCCCATTGCTTCTTCCTTAACGCGAGGCTCAAGAGGACAAAATTTCATGCCGCATGTCAACTTTTGTATTAATACGAAGCGTCTTAGTTATCAATTGTAAGGCGGCTTGCTCTGACTGTAAGACGCCTAATAGTTTTCGTTCAGTTGCTGGCAAAGAAATAAAACGCCTTCCAGAAATGTCAGCATGAAGAGTCCAACCTGTTCCAGCAAATGGGCTGTTGATGTGGCTACAAAACAAGAAACACCTGTGATGTACGGTGTGATAGACAAACATTTATATCCAATTCGTTAATTAAAATCTAGAAAGGAAATTACCGGAGAGCCGGAATTAATGTAACTGACAAATTAAAAGTCGCTTTTATCCACAATCCCACTGCATTTATTACTGCTGTCATTCCTCAAGAACAGATTGATGCACTTTCCGACTCAATATGTCTTGCTTAGAATAGAAAATGGAATTTTCTTTGGTTGTCCTTAATTGCTACCGCATTGATTGCGTAAAAAATATGCCAGAATTCATGACAGCGACAAGCTAGAACTTGAGAACAACAGCATAAAAAGGGAATGATATCTCGAAGGTGGACAGTCAAACAGTTTATACCATTCATATCATTTTTATAAGTTAAAAGAAGAGAATACGATTAGAACAATGCTCTCGAACATACTATATGAAATGCTTCTTTACCGAGACTGATTAAAAGTGTCTTGCTAAAAGGGACTGTACATGTTCTTAACCTATCATGTAATTTGATGAATACAAAGGGATAAGTGGTTGGAAAGGTGTCGTGAAACACTATAATCTAGGTTCCTGGTTCATTACTCAGTTCAAAAGTATTAAAACACTTGAGAATGATTAGCCTTAAAGTCCCGGGGGGGGGAACTCCCATATGGAGTTGACGGGGATGCTCGTTGGAAATTTTGAATTAAACCCCTAAAAGAGACCAATCTGGGCGTGGCCGAAGCTTTTGTAGACCCCTAAAAGAGACCAGTTTATAAAACAGACAAATAGAAAGTACAGTGACTTTTAATGATGGCGAAGACCTTATCATCGAATACTTTTGCCTATAAGTAGTTTATAAAAGTATTGTCTTAAGTCTTCATCTTGCCCATTTAACTAGTATGTTAGTACGAAATAGAGGCACCTCGAAGCACGATCCCTGAATTAAAGAGCGAACTCTCGAAACTTGGTATTAAGGCAAGAATCGTATAACAACCATGTGGATATTTTTAGCCGTGATCAAATAACCATTCTGTGTAAGCAGCCGAGTTTCGTCGAGTTTCGTATTACACTTTTGTAAAACAATAGAAAAAGATATTTTGTTACAGTGGACTTTAGATATTAATGGTATGGAAAACTTTGTTTATATGAATTGAGTAAATATAAAGAATCAAAATTCTCTCTGTTTTGTTATTTCTTCGCGTGCAACCCTTAACGAGACCATGACGGCTCAAAATAATGACATTTTGCCCAGAACACCCTAAGCGAGACCAAAATCCGAGATTTACACCCCTAAGCGAGACGACGAGCATCCCCGTCCATTCCATATGGGAGTACACCCCCCCCCCCATTGCCCCCCGTGCTTAAAGTGGCTTATAAACAGGGCAGGGTAAGCTCTTTAAGAATCATCTCTCGTTTCATAATTCAGGATGATAGTGTGCTTATAATAGGTTTTGCCGTCAATTAAAACTCCATTCCAGAGCTTTCGATCTATCGGCTTTCAAAGAAGCGATTTTCTAAAGTTACCAAGTGACAGCCTAACAATGAACTTTCAGCCACTACGAACAATTCCTGGGTTTCCCGATCCAAGTATTCACCCTGCATTCTTCACTCAGTGTACAAAAACTCAGGCAACGTTTTCTGACTTTGCTGTTGTTCAAGCGGAGGCAACATTAAACCTGAAAAACAGGTCTAAGCGGTCAGGCCAAAAGAATGGCTAGCGCCCGCGATAAAATCACTCAAGCTGATCCCTTTAATAAAACACCCTTTTTTTAGGATTTCTGAAATCAAACGCTCTCTATGTAAAAAGTGCTGCAGAAAATAGGCTAATTACAGACATATTTCAAATTCAATCTGCGGTCATGATCCGTTCGTTGCTGCAATAATAATAAAATAATAAAATGGCCAGCCGAAATTGTCTCAAAAACAGTATTATCAATTTCAATGTATTTTCAAGATAGAGATGGAAGGGAAACAAGACGCAGTTACGAATCAGTGCAATCGGGAGCCCATCCCCTTGCAATGGGCTTCTGCTGCAAATGATTTCGTAAAGTTGAATTTTGTATGATAAATGACGTTTGAGATTCATCGATCGCTGTTTTAAAGTGATTTATCTTTTTAAGTGAAATACTTTTTGTGAATAGGGCAAGCGAGTGATGAGTTTTCCAAAAAATTGTAAACGGCAGTAATAAAATGAATACTGCTTAAATGACAACCGCGTAACCTTCATCTCAGTTCCCCTTCTTGACAACCACAGCTGTAACAAAAAACGTAGGGAATGGGGCGAGATTATAGCTACAAAAACCGATATGCTAACTCAGTGCTAAACCAAGTTCATAAAGGAGGCTATTTAACCTTGCGGGAAAGGCGATGGGGTCGACTGTTGCCGGTGCACTACCATCCGTGAGACCATAGAACTAATTTATATTATCATTGAAGTTACCACGATGAAAAACAATCTTTTTCATAACACAACACATATGAAAGTCTTGCGTGAAAGAGCTGTTTCTGAAAAAAGCGAAACTGAAGTTTAAAAGAGTGATTCCTTCTTTAGAAAATTATGATGCCATGTCATCAAAACAAATCTTCCCTTGAAAAGTAACTCAATTCAACTAACCTGAGAAAATGTAACAGCAAGTCGGTACAAAGGCAAACACACGGACAGATATCTGAAAACTGCTTTCAAAACAATAAGCTACATGATTTATGTCTTTCTTATCTTTAAAAGGCTAGAATTCAAAGATATTTTTTGAAGCACGTTCCCGTACGCGATCTGACCTTAAAAACACTAGACCGCATAACAATTAACAATTAAACTAAAATATGTTAAGTGGTGCAAAGAGAACGTAAAGAGATGCACGTAGACAAACTCGGTGAAGATATAAATGAAACAATTTGGCTCCTACTCCGTGTACCGACACAGATGACGTAAAACAAAGACAGACAATAAAAAAGTTGCTACTGAATAATTTACACACAATGGTGAAACAATGCATATGTGACCTGTTCCGGTACACAGAGTAGGAGCCAACAATTTGAATGCAACTGCGTAAACGGCTGAGGAAATAAAGGGCAAAAACTGAGCAATGAAATATGACTGAACATGAATAAGAATGAATGAATGAATTCATGAATGAAGAGCCAACTTCCATGATTAGCAATGGGAAGGCACGCTGTATTTTAGACGGATGCATTTGACGGTCTGTTGACCGCCATACTGTTCCTTTAGTGCATCTCATTTGATGGCCCAACAACCAAAGTTTCAAGAGTATACGACGAGGATTATTGATTTACCTCTCCTATAGTATGGTTCTTAATCAGTATTCTAAAAATACAAATATTAAGTAATTGTAAGGCCAACTACGAGCCTAAGCAAAACCAAATTAAAGCAATATGAAAATCTTAGAAAGCACAAAGACATACAAAGACCTACAAAGCTTCATTTTTTCTACGTATACTAACTGTTCTTAGACCCAGCCTCTTGAGGCGTACCTTTATTGATTCAGTTGCAACAAATTACTTCTACATCTAATGCGCTTTCGTTTTTTCTTACCTTATTCCCCAACTAGGTGACTGAAGTCTCGGTAGACAGCTTTTCAATATCGATCTTATGGAAATTGTTAGTAGTGCCCAGCATAGTGTGACCAATGCATTGTCGTCACCTCAGGGACACTAGATTGTTGACTTGCACTGTATCTGCATTGTGTTAGAGCAAAAGTATAATTACCAGGTTGAAGCTTTGTTGCACGTTACCAAGCCAACATAATTACATTAAATGCTGAATGCAAAATAATGTTAATAATTACTATTCTGTCTTGTGTTGTGGAATTTCTAGATTTGTCTAAGTAATTAATAAAAGCGATTGCTTACGAACGACCCCTTTTGATTTAATTCAATCCACGTACTATTCCAGTATTTCGTCTCATGACAAGAGCAATTTCATTATCTTGCTAAAAATTAATGCTTCTGGAAATAGTATAAGTAATAGAAACTCAAAAACCTTCCCAGCACTTGCGTTTTATAATAGATTCTCTGCAAAACGTACCTTTATCATATCAGTGGAAGTCTTTGTTACTTGTGCCTGGAAGATTATAAGATAGATTTTTTGCTGAAAGCACAAGAAACTCACGACAGAAACACTGGAAACAAATTAGTCAAGAGACACGTATGATCCATTTTAAGTGAATAAACGGTCGGTGTTTAGATTAAAAATTCGTGCTAGACGAAGCAGCTCTCTGTCCTCAGCTTATTTGACATCACGATAAATACGTATAAATATCTTGACAATTACGAGATTTACACGTGGTCTAGCAAGATTTGGAAAATTCCAAATCTTGCCTGCACAATTTGAAATATTCAAGATCTTGCAGAAAATTCAAAATCTTGCCACAAGATCTGCAAAATTCAAGATCTTGCCGGCAAAATTTGGAAAGTTCAAATTCTTGCTGGCAAGATTTCGAAAATTCAAGATCTTGCAACAAGATTTCGAAAATTCAAGATCTTGCAACAAGATTTGGAAAATTCAAGATCTTGCCGGCAAGATTTGGAAAATTCAAAATCCTGCCAGAAAGATTTCGAAAATTCAAGATTTTGCCGGCAAGATTGGGAAAATTTCAATATATTGCCGGCATGATTTCGAAAATACAAGATCTAGCAACTCACCACTCGCTAACTCGCTGTCTTCGGCTTACCTTTAACATGCTTTGAGTAACTGGCTATTAGATTACAATCACTGTTAAATCAAATATTTTGCAAACGGCTAGCCTGTTGTACTTTACTGTAGCTTTGAATGCCGCGGTTAGTCTAGAGAGAAAGTGTAGAGAAATCACCACTGTCTTGTTGGAATTTGTTTTTTCATACGTATCAGAGTGAAAAACATAGCACTACCAACATGAAGACACTACTATTATGACCCACCTCTTCATCTTGTTCCCCGTTCTTGTCCCACCAACCCCCCCCCCCCCCCCCCCACCACCCCTCCTCTAAACAACCCCCTCTTCTAAATAATGACCGGTTCGTGGTTAATACTCTCATTTTTTAGACCTTTCGACATTTGTTCGGGCTTCTTCCTATATCGAGTTGGGATTACGATCCTTTGAGCTTTTAAAAGCAGTCCGGTCCGTGGACAACCGAGTGTTCATCCTTGGTCTGCCAGTAAGGTTTAAGTGCATCTGGTACTCTGGTTCTGTCTGGCCAACCTTCGCTACAGTATTTCTTCAGGCTGTTTGACAGACTTCGTCGTCGTCTTGTTTTTTCTCTGATTCGCTCAAGCTGTGTGTTGGAGGCTGAAAGGGAGGCCAATACATGACGAAAGTATAAATCGATCTCCTCTTTAGTACAGTGCTGATCTCACTGCTGGGCTGCAGGTGCTCTGGATAACGTGTCAGGGGTGATCAGGCTCTTGCTAGGAACGTGGGACACTGTGAAATTGAATCTCAGCAGGCGCATGCGAAGGCGTTGGATCCGTGGCGACATTTCGTCTAGATTCTTTGAATCAAGAATTGGGACTAGAGGCTTGTGGTCTCTGTTTCGATGTGGAACTGTTTTCAGATAAGGTAGTCGGCCAATCTCTCACAAGCCCATTTGGTGGCAAGGGCCTCTTTTTCAATCTGGACATATCTCCTTTCAGTTGATGTAAGCGCGCGAGATATGAACACCACTTGCTTCCACTTCCCATCACTCTGTTTCTGGGTGAGGACCGCACCCAAGCCCTACGAAGGTGCATCAGCAGATAGAATAGTCTCGAGTGCAGGATCGAAGATCGCGAGGGCTGGATTGGAGCTCAATTTCTCTTCGACTACACTGAAAGTGTGCTGTTATTACGGACCCCAAACCCAAGCGTTCTTCTTTCTGAGAAGTTCCCTGAGCGGGAGGGTGAGCTCAGCCAGGTTCGAAATATACTTTCCTGATTGATTCACCATTCCTAGCTATCGTCGGAGGTCATGTATCTCCGTCGGCTCAGCCATGTGCTTCACTGCAGAAACTTTGCCTGGATCTGCGCGGATTCCCTCTTTGCCTACCAGTTGGCCAAGAAATTTGACGGTCCCTTTCGAGAACTCGCATTTCTCTCCATTAAGCGTTACATTTGCCTCGCGTCTGGGAGTGGCTTGGTTCAAAACTTTATGCTAGGGTATCAATTTAACCTCGTATTCTCCCTCCATACAGCCCAGGCCACTGACAACCTTAGGGAAGCGTGCTTTGATATCGTCTGCTGATTGTGTCACAGCTCCAACGTTGGCAACGACGTCCAGTGCTAAGCAAGGCGATCTTCCAAGTAGCGGGTTCTCCAGATATTTAACAATGTAGACTTCATTATCAAACGATCTTCCATTTAGGCGCAGTTTTGCTTGAAGTATGCCCAGGCAGGGAAGTTCGCTTTGCAGGGGCCGAATAGCTTCTTGTGTGCTTTCTGGAGTTTGTTTTTGCTGAAGAAGCGAGTGTAGGTCACAAACATTTACTTTTACCTCTTCGCTCCAGTGTTTCGTTTTCAATTGCTCCGAGGAAAACGATTTCTAGTTCAGGACTAAAGTGACCGCTCTAGCCATGTTGCAGATCAACTCTTTATTAATTCCTTATTCAATCCCCTTCTCTTGTTACATATAAACGTCACTAGTTTTTAAAAGATTAATATCATAAGATCTTCAGGTCTTGGTACTGATGAATGACAAAGCGAGCAGTCAAAACGTAGGTTTTTATTATGAGAACGAGACGCTCATTTTTTTAGAAGCTTTGTAGTCCCACTCTAATCAGTATAAGATGTAATGAATGCCAGTGGGTCGATCGCTCAACAAGTAGCATGTTCTTTCTTTCTTTCTTTCTTTCTTTCTTTTTTTTTTTGGAGTTGCTCAACAAGCTGAAGTATCAGTGAAGGGGGGACGTGAGATTTCAAACTGTATATTTGTGAGTGATTTCATTGCTGTCAAGGTCCCGTCTCGTCTCCTTGACGGGTGACTCGCGATTGGTAAAAGAGAGGTCTGCATTCGCTAAGTCCATGTATCTTGACAGAATGTACTAGCATGTTTAGGTCGACTTTATAAAACGTTTATTGTTGTTATTTCCTTTAAGTGGACCAATAACGTCCATTCAATTAAGTATCATCACAGTAACTTGCAGTCTAAGAATCGATAAGAACGTCTGTGACTCCGTTATCACATATCGTGCACGGTTTGACTATATCGAGGGTGTATTTTGGGTTAACTGACAGCTGAAAATCGGCTAACTGTCAGCCGAAAAGTGGTCGAAATACCTTAGTGGCAGCTGATAGCTGCGACCGTTCGCAAAATTACCATACTATAAAAAGTAGTATAAGTATACTATAAAAGTAGTAGGAACAAAACAAATATTAAAAATAGGTCATAGTCGAAAATGAACTGAAAGTAAGAAATGACTTAGATTCTTAGTGATAGCTGAGAAATCCCCCAAATTCTGACTGATGGCCGCGATTCCAGTACCCCTATCCAGACTTTCTACATAACGAGTATTCAGAGGTAATTGTTTTTATATTTTTACCGCTTACAGGGCCTTCTCACATGCGGTAGGCTCAAAGGAAATTAGCATCCGGCGGGAAGAGCTACTTCAGGAATTCACAGCTGCTTAAGTTTTGTACATAACTGCGATGATCATTTAATGTTATTACATATTAATCCGCAGTTCAAATATATGGTCTTTCATATATTCATTTGCATCATTCTTCTTCATCTACGGGTATATAACGAACTGGCAATATGACCAGCTCCCAGTTGGCTTGATAGCTCAGTTGGTAGAACACTGCTCCGGTGTCGCAGAGGTCATGGGTTCGAATCCCGTTCAGGCCTGAGTTTTTTTTTTTTTTTTTTTTCAGGCTTTAAAATTCACAGCTGCTTAAGTTGTGTACATAACTGCGATGATCATTTAATGTTATTTCAGGGATGAATAGTAGAACAGCTCGGAGATTGTGGAGGTGGTTCCATGGCTAATCATATTATAATTAAAGTGAACGACTGAAACAACAATTTGAGCCTAAAACGTGTGTTTTTCAAAACGAAGCTGAATGCCTCGAAGATTTAATAAGACATCATCGTCCAGGCAAATAAAATACAGAATTCAGCATTTGAGGTAATTGTCACGAAAGCACACACCTAACATTGGCGAAGCTCTCTACCAAATTCTAAGAAACGTGGAGTAGAACCAGTACTACTGTGAACAGAAGTGTTGTAAGCCAGACATGAAGACGGAATGTACAAATCCCAGTTCCTTTGATCCTCCTTAACAATCTTTGCCAGCATACCATTCACTGTACGGATACTTCGTTCTGTCGCTCCATCGGATTGAGGGTGAAACGGCGTCGTTTGCGTCTTCCAGATCTCAAAGAAGGAACGTATCTCCTGGATCTTTTCAGCTGTCAAGTTCTTTCCCTGATCGTGGTGTATTTGTTTTGGGGCTTCGTGCCGGGGAATCCAACAGTCAAATACTTTCTTGGCAATGGTCTCAGACGTCTGGTTTCTAACCGGGTACAATTCAAGCTACTTGGTGAAATGATCAACAAAGACTAAACAATACCGGTATCCTTGGGAGCTCTGTAGGTATTCCACGATATCCATTGTCACCAGTTCTCCTGGATGGCGAGTGATGATCGGTTGCAGTGGAGCTCATCTTGATGGAATCGGGGGGTTTCCTCTTCGGGGGTTTCCTCTTGCCAAGAGACCATGCTTCCTGTGGATCAGCCTTTACTCCTTGGACTCTACTTAAGGCATCCGCAACTGTATTCTTCCTTCCCGCAATGTGGTGAACTTGTCGACCCATCTCCACAACCGTCCACTGTGTTCCTTCGTTCGAGTAAGAAGCCACTTTAAAGACTCGTGGTAAGTGAAAAAGTCAAACTCGAGCTCAAGCAAATATGTTCGAAAGGTTTTAAGGCCTCAATTACTGCAAGGCATTCCTTTTCCGTTGTTTCATTCGGCCTTGTTAGGTTTCCGCCCACCAAAAGCCACTGGTCGTCTACTCCTACTGACATCAGACTGCTCTAGGACGAAACCAACTGCTTTGTCAGAGGCATTGCAAGAAACAATGAAACGCGCTTGTCTGTCTAGAAGTTTCAGAGTCACCGAAGAACACAGAATTTCGTGAAGCTTTTTGAAAGTACTGTCACATTGAGATGTCCATACAAATTGTGGTTTGTTCAGTAGTTCATGAAGTGGAATCGCAATACATGCAAAATCATGCACAAGCCGTCTCCAAAATGTACTGACACCCAGAAACCGGCGAAGTTCTGCTTCATCCTGAGGGGTCTTCCATTCTTTGATTATATCCAGCTTCTCTGGTTGTGGTCTTATACCATCCTTATCAATGACATGGCCAAGGAATTTGACTGACCTTGCGGCAAACAGGCACTTCTTTTCAAGTGTGGCAATCCTCTTGACAACGGTTTCAACTGGGGTGTTCAGAAGATCACATTGCCTGATCAATATTTCCTTTTGTTCCTTCCTGAGTCCGTTTACAAATTGACATAACACATCCTCCGCTTTTATTGCCTCGTAATACGCAGGAGCACCGACTTGTTCGTTGTGCTTCCTTTTCTGTTTTGCAGACGGAGTTTCAGATAGTTCAGCAACTGTAGGGGGTGCATAGGCTCTGTCGTAGGCCATTCGTAGATCGGCCAGGTACGAATAGAGTGGTTCACCTTCTCTACGGGTACTAGAGTTAAACTCTCTCTTGTATTTCAACAAGGCCAGGCCTCCCTCATACCTCTACTTCAAAGCCCTCGACAATTCGCTAAAACTCTTCTTCAGTCTCCGACTGTTGGTGATAAAAGGCTTTTGCATCGTCTTTCAAATACACCGCTAAGTACTGGCCCGCTTTCTCGTCCGTCTACTCGTTAACTGTCACGTAGATTCCGAAGTCCCGTAGAAACTCACGCACATCTTCTTGTCTTGAAACTTTCGCTTCAGCCAGAACTACTCGGTGCGATCCCATATCGCTGCCACCAGTGTAATAAAGGAAGGACGAACGCTAAAAACTACGAAGACTTATATTACAATCTCGACACGCTTTCAACAACCGAAAACTGACAAAACTCCTGAGCTGCCGCGCCTAGCTTGGTAACCGTCACTTGGCACTAGGTTCCAGTTCTACATTTTCTTTGATGACCTCGTTACACTATGTTGTAATTGCTTTAACTCTCTGGAGAGCATGAGCGGAACTGTCAATCAACAATTTTCATGATGACTATTGGTGGATTCCTGATGCGAGTGTTGTAACAGGCACCAATACACCCAGGGTGGTGGTAATATGTACAGAAAACAGCGAGCAAAGTACGTAAACATCGGGGGCCGATATTCGTGAGTACTGTCCTCTGTAAATGAGGTTGGTAAATGCTTGATCACATGGCATCATTTTTCCCAGGATAACCTCACTGCCATCTCTAGTAGAAAACTGAGATTTTCCCCTTCACCTAACAGATGAAATTTTCAGACTAATTATCCCTATTTATTGTCTGTTTACGTGTTTGCGGCGGTAAAGTGACCTTTCAGCAGGTGTTTCGTAGTGGTAAGACTTACTTAAATAACAAGAGAGAGGAACCAATCAGAGCGCGCGTTAAATCAGCTCCAAACAGTTACCATGAAATGAAAAAAAAAATACCACATAATTTCACCAGTTCCAGGGCGCTGAACCAACCTGCCTGCAGCTGAACACTACCTGGTTGCAAACATAGAAATTGATCGTTTTGGGTTATGACGGTAATGATTTTGTGCCCAGCGGTATCACCTAGGAGTGACAACTTGGAAATGAGAAAATATATTTATTTCCACAACTTGTCATAGTTACTTGGGGAATGAATTTACCAATATGTCTGCGGCTTCCCCATATCTTGTTGTTTTTGTTGTTTAAGACAAGGAAAAGTTATATCGCGTTGTGCTTCGACCTGTACTTGTTGAAAGCGCAGCTGTAGCAAACTGCGAGAAAAAGTATATTATTAGTTTCATTCTATATTGATGGTTCCTGAAAGTTCCTTAGCCAATAATTACTCAGCCTCTGATAAATTCAATGCCAGACAGCCTGGTGCTCTTTGTTGGAAACAAGCTTTGACCATTTTAATAATTAACCCGAATGTCTTGACAGCATCAAAACCTTGGACTATATGATTGGGACGTACCGGTCCCTAGTCCACCTGAATGATTTAAGATGTCATACATACTCGAGTCACACATAGTTTATAATAACCAGTTGGAATATGTCGAAGGCTTGATCATGAACTCGGTTGAATTTCCATGTAATTGTAACTCGGAATTGTATGTTCTGTAAAGAACACAGCAGCTGGTAGGTCGCATATTTTGTTCTCCCACATTAGTTGTGTATAGTTTACTTAAGGTGTCATTTTCGAGATATATGTGCAGTAATTGTTAGCACTTTTCCATGGGTCATTTCCGTATTAACACCCAGCCAATTTGGCATGTTGTTACCAAACTTTCTGACTGCAATTCAACGAATCTTGAAAAAAATTAAAGTAATGTCTCAGCCGTGTGCCCTGCAATGAGGTAATCCCACATTCAACAACGAAATTCATATCAATTCTATAAACGATTATTATTATTATTATAATTTGGTTTGGGGGGTCACATTCTGGGAACGGTCAGCAATAAATTCGCTTATTTTGGGTTATCTAAACCATGGCATAAATATTACAGGAAAAAATATCGCCTGTATTAATAAATCACAAAAACAGACGTTTTTACATTATTTTACTTCCTCGGAGTCTTAGAGTTTGTCAAATTTGCATATTCCTCCGTGGTTACACGTTGTTGTTCAATTTCTGTCGCTTTCGATCATATTCAGTAAACATCCTTCTCCAACTGGGTTGTCATTGGCGAAGAGCAAACTGCCACTGATTACATGACAGCTATCTGACATCGACGAAGTAATTCGCTTACTGACATTCGTTAATTATGTTTCTTGAAAGAGGTGGAACAAACTTTTACTTGCATTTATCCTTACACCACGGGGATCAACAACAAGATCATATAAAGCCAGCGATCCTTAGTAGCGATGCAGTTTGGCGGAGCGAAGCTTTGTGACCATGTCTGGGCACCTTTTTCGACTTCTGTGCACACAGCATGTATTTCAGCTATTTTATGCGTGATCACTGTTCCAGGCAACTTTCTCATTTGCTGGGCCATCGTTGTGGATCCAAACAAGGAGCTGAAATCTTCGTTTAATTACTTGATTTTAAACTTGGCCATTGCAGACCTTTTTGTTGGTACGGTGACTGAACCGGTGTTTATCTGGTACCACATTTCTGAGGCCATTCATCATCAGGTGCTGGGACTCAGGTTTTTGGTGTATATCTCGTACTTTATGACCTGTTCTGCTTCAGTGTTAAGCAACGCTGCTCTAGCAACTGATCGATATTTAGCTTTTACATCCTCAACCGTGAGAAAGCTATCCTCGTCAACTGCTATTGCAGTATCCATTGCTATATGGTCATTTTCTATCAGCGTTCCTCTTCTCTACTTCGCCACTGGGTTTTACATGTTGGCTTTTATTTACGCAAACACCGCAATAATAATCACCCTTTTTCTCCTCTTATTTTACTTTGTTCGAATTGTCAGAAGCCTTCACGTCCATGACAAACACATGAAAACAGTGCTGCGCCGGGGAACTCAGCGTCAAAGCTTGATTGTAGAAAAAAAGGCAACCAAATCATTTCAAATGATTTTAGTTTTGTTTTTCCTCTGTACTTTTCCATCTTGTGTCATGATATACATCATCAACCTATGTCAGTCATGTGACTGCGACGTCATTCACTGGTTAAGAGACCTTCAGTATCTCTTGTTACTTGTCAACTCCTCCTGTAATCAGTTTTTGTACGCTTGGCGGATACAGAGTTTCCGTAGAGCGTTTGAGGCAATTCATCTCATATTCACCGCGAGATTTAAAAGCAAACGAAAATCTACGATATCTCCTTCGTTCACCATTCGTTTCGAAAGTGTACAGATTGAGAAAACATAAGTCTACATTCAAGTGCAGATATGTTTGATTGATCAAGAATCATATGTTCATTTTCGATTTAGCCGTCGTTGCTCTTAATCATGAATAGCTGACAATATAACCGTTGCGTGACCAAAACAAAGTGTTTCTGTCAGCTTGCTTAGCTTGATTGCTCAAAAGTAACCATAGTAAAAAGTGAAGATGAAATGAAAGTAGTTTGTTTATAGTGTATCTTAAGGGAAAGACGTTTTAAACTTTTGCCAAAATTTCTCTTCAAGCGTGCTACCCTTTGACCTTGTAACAATTAATGAAGACAGGATAAGACAAGTGTTACACGCATGATACAAGTAAATAAGACTGCGTTTTACTGGTGTTCGGTTTTAAAACATAGGGGTTGTATCGTGGAATGCTGTATTTGCGGCCTTCGGCCTTTCTGGTGACCAAAGCAGTAAGAGGCTTTAATAAAAGATGCACATTTGCAACTGTTACAGCTTTACAATTCCCTCACGTAGTAGTAGTAAAAAGCGGGGACTGGGACAAATTAAAAAAAATTTAAAAAATCTCTGTTAAAATCTCTGATAAAATCTATGATAAAATCTCTGATAAAATCTCTGGGACAAATTCAAAAAAAATTTGAAAATGACTTAAAGGAATGAATATTATTAACAAAGATGGACAAGAAGACAGTCAAACAACTGAAAGTCCTTGCCAAAGAGCAGGGTATTAAAGGATATTATCGATTGAAAAAAGCTCAACTTATCGAAGCGTTGGGTAATATTCAAAGACCTATTCCAGAACCTGAACCGATCCTAACACCACATACTAAAAAAGCTAAACCTATAAAAGTACCACCAACCAAACGACCACCCCTCAAAACATCAGGTACTACTCCTAGACCCATTCCAGAACCTAGAAAATCGCTATTTAGATCATTCAAAGATTTATTAGGAAGAGCTAACAATTTAGTTAGGGAAGGTATTAAAAAATTTTCAGACTTGATTATATCTTATGTCCCAGAACCTATTAAAAATGGTATAAACCGTGCATTTAATGAAGCAGAAGAAGAAGATTATTTCACTGCAGAAGAAGATGAAGAAGAAGAAGATTATTTTACTGCAGAAGAAGATGAAGAAGAAGAAGAAGAAGAAGAAGAAGAAGAAGATTTCACTCCAAAAGAAAGACAAACAGCGATGAAGGGGTATCTGAAAACATACAGGATAGATGGACAGAAAGGGTATGACCCCAAGACATTTATCAATAACATCAAACCAAAAGTTCTGGATCTCATTCATCAGCAAAAGAAGCCTATCAAAACCAAGCTCATCTTTACCTGTAAATTCATAAAAGAGAATCCTGCTACTGGACAGATTGATGAAAACTCAGGTTACTTTCATTCAACAGTAGAAACGATTACTGAATCAACCGATTTATTTGACTCGTTCAATACTATGACAAATCACCAACTTGAATTGATTGAGCAGTTTCAAAATCAAGGTTCTGGTTGGCAATTCAATCAAGTTGAACACTTTGATATCAACATCGACCCCTTTGAACCGATTTCTGGAAGTTCCTATATTCCACTCCCATTAAAATTAGCATCCAAGAAGGCAATCATCAATGTTAAGAATGAGAACGATCATGAGTGTTTCAAGTGGGCAGCAACCTCCGCTGTATATACACAAGATGTTCATCCAGAGAGACTAACTAAAAAAATGATAGAAAACTCTAAGAAGTTCGACTGGTCAGGAATAGAGTTCCCCGTTTCACTAAAACAGATTGATAAGTTTGAAAAGCAAAACCCCTATGCGATTAACGTCTACGGATATGAAGATGATGTATACCCTCTAAAAATAAGTAAGAAACATAAAACTCATGTGATTAACTTACTTCTCATATCAAAAGATGAAACAAATCACTATTGTTGGATAAAGAATATGAGTAGATTGTTAGCTGCAAAAGTCAGTAAACATAAATCTACGATGCACTTTTGCTATAGATGTCTTAACTCATTCCAGTCAAAGACCTCATTAGAAAAACATCTCGAATACTGCGCCACAAACGAAGAAGTCAAGATTGTGATGCCTATAGACAAGCATATTTACTTCAAGAATTTCAATAGAAAAATGCGAGTCCCCTTTGTTGTATATGCCGACTTTGAGAGCTCTACAGAGAAAATACACACCTGCTCTCCAGATCAAAGTAAAAGCTTTACTAAACAATACCAGAAGCACAAAGCATCAGGATTCTGCTATCTTATCAAGTGCTTTGACGACAACATATTTCCACCCACGCTTGTAAGATACACTGCTGAATCACCAGACGAAGATATCCCACAGATTTTTGTAGATAATTTAGAGTCAGATATTAAGAAAATTTACAATAGGTTCAAGTTTTCTAAGAAAGTTAAGATGACTCAAAGGGATAAAATCGACTATAAAAATGCTACTAACTGCCACATCTGTGAGGGTGAATTAGGAGAAGATAAGGTATTGGACCACTGTCACCTTACAGGAAAGTATAGAGGAGCGGCCCATAACGAATGCAACTTAAAGTATAAAATTCCAAAGTTCTTTCCAGTCATCTTTCACAATCTATCTGGTTATGATTCACACATATTTATCAAGAACCTTGGCACATCAAAAGGTAAAATAAACTGTATACCTAATAATGAGGAAAAGTATATTTCTTTCACAAAACAGATTGTAGTTGGCAGTTTTAAGAACAAAGAAGGTAAGCAGGTTGATGTGAAACGAGATATAAGATTCATCGATTCATTTAAATTTATGGCAACCAGTCTTGACAGCTTAGTAACTAATCTTCCAAAAGAAGCTTTCAAAAACCTCACGAGCTACTATAAGGGTGAACAATTAGAGTTATTGTTAAGAAAAGGTGTTTTCCCATACGATTGGTTTGACGTCTTCAATAAACTCAACGCAACACAACTTCCACCAAAGGAGGCATTCTACTCAAAACTCAACGACGAAGATATAAAAGAAGAGAACTATCAACATGCTAAAAAGGTGTGGGAAACCTTCAATATGAAAACAATGAGGGAATACCACGACCTTTATCTTGAGTCAGATGTACTCCTGTTAGCTGATGTCTTCGAGAACTTTCGAGATGTTTGCAGTAAAAACTATGGATTGGACCCTGCTTGGTATTACACAGCGCCTGGACTAGCCTGGGATGCAGCATTAAAGTTAATGAAAGTGAAGTTAGAGCTGTTAACTGATCCTGACATTCTACTTATGGTTGAGAAAGGCATTCGAGGGGGTGTATCTATGATCTCTACTAGATATGGTAAAGCTAACAACCCGTACATGGCCGACTTTGTTTCTAACTTGCTCACAAAGTATATCACATATCTTGACGCAAACAATCTCTATGGTTGGGCAATGAGTAAACCACTCCCTACTCACGGTTTTAGATGGATGACTAACCAAGAGCTTACAAACTGGAAAAATCTACCATGCATACTCGAGGTTGATTTGGTGTATCCTCAACGACTTCATGATTTACACAACGACTATCCACTAGCTCCAGAGAGACTTGAGGTTGATAAGGTTGAGAAATTGATACCAAACCTCAAAGACAAGACAAAGTATATTGTTCACCACGAGACCCTGAAAATTTACGAAAGTCTCGGACTAAAAGTCACCAAGATTCATAGAGGTATTACATTCGAAGAGTCTGCATGGTTAAAGCCGTACATCGACTTGAATACCATCCTCAGAGCGAAAGCAGCCAACGACTTTGAGAAAGATTTCTTTAAGCTTATGAATAACTCTGTCTTTGGGAAAACCATGGAAAACATTAGAAATAGGGTAGACATTAGATTGGTTACGAATGAAAAAGATGCGAAAAAATTAATATCAAAGCCAAACTATCAACACCGCACAATCTTTTGTGAGAATCTAGCAGCAATCCACATGAAGAAAACAAAGTTGGTATTTGATAAACCTGTTTACTTAGGCATGTCCATTCTGGATCTAAGTAAAACGTTAATGTACGATTTTCACTACAATTACATCAAGCCAAAATATGGTGAAAGGCCAAAGTTGCTGTTCACAGATACGGACAGTCTTGCTTATGAGATAGAAACAGACGATTTCTACAAGGATATCAGCAAAGATGTAAAATCCATGTTTGATACTAGTAATTATCCTAAAGATCATCCCTCAGGTATTGAGACAGGTGTTAACAAGAAAATCATCGGTATGTTTAAAGACGAGGCCGGCGGAAGGATAATTGAAGAGTTTGTCGGTTTACGTGCCAAGCTCTACAGCTACAAGATGTTGAATGGAGAAGAGATAAAAAAGGACAAAGGGGTAAAGACATCAGTCGTAAAAAAGACCATATCCTTTGATGATTATAAGAGATGTCTATTCAATAAAGAACCTCAGATGAGACAGATGAATGTAATCAGAAGTCATAAGCATGATGTTTATACTGAAACGATTAACAAAGTTGCACTGTCTGGTGATGATGACAAGAGAGTCATTTGTGAAGATGGAATACATACTTACGCCTACGGACATTATCGTTCCAACACAGAATTAGGTGGCAGCTCAGTATCGTCTGGTACAACCTGAAGCTCTTCCCTAACAAAACTACGCCTCGGTCCATCTAGTAAATAATACAACACTGGCTGATTATGTGACACCACACTACGTGACAGATCGTAAACCTGAATACTCCAGATAGGATCCGTAGCACGCCTTCGTTCTCCACCTTCATCTTCTCCAGGAGCAAGTAAGTATCTTACTTTAACACCAGGTGGTAGTCTCACCTCATCATGTCCAACAACTCGCTTATATTTTGGAGGATCAATATCAACCTCTTTCAGTCTTATAGCTTTCTCAGGCTCTTCCCCAGTTATTCTCGTTGGTACACTATTCAGAGTTTTCAAAATAGCTGGTAATCGTTTCACCCATACTCTAGATCGATCATCACTAATCATTTCTTGAGCATATTGATGACTAAATAGTTTTTCTGATAATGTTCTATTTGCTCTTTCAACAAATGCTTGAGCTCTATGGTTTCCAGCTTCAGACCGTTGTATGTTTACATTATGTCTGTTCATAAGTTTTGTTACATCTCCCATAAATTCTCTTCCAGGATCAACAATTAATGTTTTAGGATATTTTAACTTTCTAGAGTAAATCTTACTGAAGGCTTTGGATACCTCATTACTTTCTTTTGAGGTTAATGGTTCAGCATCTTTGTATCTCGAGGCAATATCAATCACAACCAGAGCATATCGATATGTCTTTCTTCCAACTTTATCATGAGGTAAAAATAATAGATCTGCTTGATGAATCTGATTAGGCTTTTCCACATTCCAGTGCGGTCTAGGGATATACTTTGGAGCCGGTAGATAGATTTGCCATATCGCCTGTTTCTCAAGCCATCGTTTAGCCTCATCTTCACTGACTTTTGCTTTTTCAGCTAATTTAGGAATGGCAGAATACCCTTTCCAATATCCATAAGTGGAATAGTATGTTTTCCTCATTTAAAGAATAATCCGACTATCTTTAAAATAAAATATGTCACAAGCTATATCTGAAGAAATTAACCCAAACAGGATTCCACTAGAGCCTCTCGGTTTGAAAGCGGAATCGTCACTGAATCGAATTACACTCAATCCCTCATCCGCTAATCCTGAAGAAACACTATATATAAATATTCCACAACTTTCTCAGAATGTAGTGATTGTCCCAGGAAGTGTATCTCTACTATTTGACTTGACTGTTGATGGTCATGCTAACAACACCCTTGTGAATAACGTAGGCAGTAACCTTGTATCCAGACTCAGGGTTGTTTTTGGTGGAGAAACACTACAGGATACTCAAAGATACGATCTCTTTCAAACCTACCATGACTTATACTTATCAGCTGAAGATCGTCAGAATGGAATAAAACAAGGTATTTCTTCTGAAAACATGAGGAAGCTTAGGACAAATGCGGGTGATAAGGTAACCTCAGGAAATGATAAGGAAGTAGCTCTTGCAGCAGTATACAACACCAAGTACCGTATCCCACTCAACCATCCTATTCTCAGCAAGCATGGGGCTTTCTATCCAAAGGCGTTACCTCATTCACTAATCTTTGAGATTACACTGGCCTCAGTTTCCGATATTGTTGTTTATTCTGACAAGACCAAGACTCCAACTTACAAAATCGAAAACCTCGAGTTGGAATATGCTTGTATCTTAAGTGAATACTTAGCTAGTGAGGCTCAGTCAGCTTATCAGGTTGGTAAAGTATTCTTTTACGAGAATGTACTTCTCCACAAAACTTTTACCATCTCCAAACCTAATGACAGTTACATAAACGAGTACATTAATATACCTAGGAGATCAATGAAAGGTATATTGTGCTTGTTCACAGAGAGATACGTCGGAGGAGCAAGAGACTCTGAGAAGTTTGTAAATCCAAATATCACATCAATCGACATTAACGTTGACGGCATGCCAAACCGTATCTACTCCAAGGGAATGAAACCGTCAGACTTCTGGGATTCGGTAATGAAACGTTTCGGTAAAGAGGGTGTCAAGCTAAATGATTTTTATGTCGACAAGTTTGCTCTATGGATTGACTTGAGAACTCACCCTGACAATAGTATTCATGGAGGAGGTATGGCTTTGAACAATACACGAGATGGAGTAAAACTTGAAATGAAACGAAAAGTTGGAGGAACAGGAAATATCACCTGTCACATGTTTGTGGTAGCCGACGCGTTGATGGAGATAATGAATTCAAACTTAAGATCAATTATGTATTAGTTAAAAGTATGGAAGAATTACGAGATAAAGTTCCTTTGCATTGCATTATAACTGGTCCGACAAATTGTGGAAAGACAAAGTACCTCACGGAGCAGCTCAGAGTACCATTTCGCAAAGTTTTTGAATACATTGTTCTCATATGTCCGACTTATGCTAAAAATAAAACCTATCATAAATTTGCTCACGGAGATAAACGTTTCTTGGTATTATCACCAAATGCTAGTAACAGCGATGAGATTAACGAGTTATTAACTGATTGTCAAACTTTGTTCTCTGGTACAAATACACTAATAATTTTAGACGACTGTGCTGTATCGAAAGATCTAAAGAAACGCTCTAACAAGTTTATAGATCTAGCATTCTCTGGAAGGCATCATGGATTATCAGTGTGGGTATTGACGCAACAATTAACATCCATAGCAAAACCATTCCGTGAAAATGTAGCTTGTGTGGTTACATTCCATAATCCATCACAAAAGGGGATGAAGATTCTTTTCGAAGATTATGGAGGTGATTTAGACTCTGAAACTCGTAAAAAGTTTGTAGAACTACTGAAAACTGAAAAATATTCGAGACTCTGTTTGTGTTTACGTTATCCATTCCAATGTTATTTAGAGATTCCTGCTGTGATTTAAAAGAATCTATGTATTATTACAAAATTAAAAGATGACAAGCGTTGAAGATTTTATTGAAGAACATCCTGAGGTAAAAGATGAGACCAAAGATAATGATGTTGAAATCAAACAAGAATCACTAGCTATTCTCGCATCTCTTGGTACTACAAAGGAATATTTAGGTGTTGAGATGAGTCTAGGTGATATCAAGAAACTAACAGCAAAAGATGTTGAAAAATATTACAATCGATACCAGGCAGTATTAGGTAAGCAAGTTAGTAGTGGATTAGTAGAGTCAGCTCTTGAAGCAGCGTCTCATATCATTTCTTACGTGGTTCCTGTAGATGACACTGAAGCGCTTAGCAAAGACTTGCAGAACGATGAGTTGGTTAAGCGTGAACTGACAAACTTTATAGGTCTCTTGGTATTAAAAGGTGGAAGATTGGTAGCACTTGCTAGTGGGCTATTCCAGGTTGCTAAGCACATTAAAATCAACAAAATACAAGAAGAAGTTTCAAGTACTGATAACAACTGATTTAAAGATTCTTTACTATGGGAAATAAATAATCATGTCTGATGAAGTTGTTGAACAAATTACAATAGATCCCCCTCCTCCTAAAAATAAGAAAGCTGTTAAAGAGAAAGATCCTAAAAAGGTCGCTGCCGGTAAGAAACTAGCAGAATATAACAAAAGAGCCAAAGAAGCGTTAGCTAGGGAAATTAAACGTGAAGCGGAGACTAAACAGGAAGAAACCATAAATTCAGAAGAAGAAACTACAAATGCTTGGATTCCAGAGCTATCTTTTACTACTGTGTTATCTCTTGTTGGAATAGGGTTTACCGCAGTTGACATGTTTATGAGGTACTACAAAAACAGAAAACCACCAACCCAACCACCACCCCCACAAACCACTACCAAACCACCACCACCACAAACTCCTAAAATAGTAATGCTCTGAGGAAAGTAGTTTAAAGATTTTCTCTACCCACAATAAAAATCATGTCAACTGAAAACAAACTTGTGAAAACTGTTACCGATTCAGCCGTCATTATCGGATTGGCTGCCGGTGTTGGATACGTAGCTAAAAAGGCTATGAAAGAATCATTCATCAACGATCCATCCTCAAGTATTACAAACTATGCTAAATGGGTCGCTGTCCTATCCGGTAGTATGTACCTCAAAACTTATTTAGAAGATCAAAAGATTTTGCCAACTTAAAGATTTTACATATTGATCAATAAATGGCGACAATAGCAATGATGATTGGTGGAGCTATATTGAATGCGACTACCTTCGTTGGTGGCTCGTATCTTGCAAAATATCTCTCAGGTGATAACACAGATGCGGAGCGAATACGACACGACAAGGCAATAGAAAAATATCAAAAAGATTATGCCACATACCAGGAAAAGAGACAGAATCTCATTGATTGGTACTCTCAACAGCAGGATGCTAAACACCGAGCTTCACAAAATATTTCTAATACCGATGAAGCTTTGAAATTGTATAGTCAGACACATGAACCAAAATTCTCTGATTATTATAGACCTAGTAGCAATCAAAAGATGGGTGAGATGGCATATGTGGGTGGTGGTATGCTGGCATTGGGTTATATGGCTAGTAAATTCTTTTAGTTAATTGTGTGACCAGTTTAAAGATTTCTTACAGACAAGTAAAAAATCATGGAAGAAGACCCAGAAATACCATACTTTCCTGTTGATCCAGACGATGATGGTGTTGATGATGATAAAGAATTGATGGAAATGACTTCCATATCATCTAATAACGACACAGATGAGAGAACACCGCCACTTAGTGAGAAGTATGATGATAGGAGAGCAGCGCTGCAATATATCAAACGTATATTTCCCGATTTCAACCCTTTAGATTCTCCATTTACAGCAGAATGGGATAAGGATGGGAATTTGAAGGTTAAATTGAGTACTCAGAGTAATTCTGCAGAACATACATTGATTGATAAAGATGAGGTAATCAATTATGATAATTTACCAAAAAATATCAAACAATCTCTGGGTATTAGTTATGAAAAAATACTTGGAAGAAATGATGAGCTTAAGTCACAGTTGGATGAATCAAATGAAAAGATTAAGGATTTAAATAATTCACTAAGTGGGTTAAGAGCAGCCACAGAAGTATATCCTCAGGAGATAGATCGCTATGTTGCTATAGAAAAAGATCTGCGTGAATTCATTGAGAAACAACAAGTAAAAATCGCGGAAAAAGAAAGCTATTTATATACAGCTGTTAAACAGAAGATAGAAGCTAAAACAGAGGTTGAGAAACTTTTGAGTGAATTGGACCGATACAAAGATGAACTCGACAAAAATAAGAAGGGACTGTCCAATTTAAGAAAGGTAGAACAAAGTAGAGATCGTTTACTCTCCAGGGTCAATGAATTGGAAGAGATGGTGAGAAAGGAGATAATCTCAAACGAAGATCAAATAACCGATCTCGAGAGACGAAACGAGTCCATAATAGAAAGACTACCATTAAGAGAAGTAGTTGGATTGTGGGCATTCTGGCGCAATTTCATTTTCGATCGATTTTTTTGCGAAATCGTGGTTTTGGGTGTGGTCGATTTTGTCAGATGGGTGTGGCCAAAAAAGTTTGTGCATAATTAATTGGGTCGAGTCGAGGTTGACTTGGTTGATTTTCGATCGATGACTTTTTCCGTCGAGTGTCGATTTTTTCGTTTGGATCGTCGATGTCCTTTGGGGGGTGGGGTGGGGGCCGATTTGTTAAAGTGGGATTTTAGGTCGAGGGTTGTACCGATTGGCATACGCAAACGAAATGGCGAACGTGGATGATATGAGAATGCCAACGTTATTTAGCTTTCTCTATGAGAACGTGGACTGTTTAGGAGTTTATGATTTTCTGGAAGAGTACAAATCAAGCATATTATATAGAGTGTCTAGTTTCAACCCATGGTTGGTTGAGAAGGTTCGTCTTGTGTTTACCATGGCCCATTTTCCTATTGACGACAACGAGATTGTTTATGAATATTCGAAAGACTTTGACAAGTTGTCTGTCAAAGACATCGCCGAGAACTTATATAAGGGCGCTGAAGATTTAGCTCTGTTTGGGATGGTGGATTCTGATCTCGAACGGCCATATTCTGTCGACGATCTTCTTATCGGAGATCTTGTAGTTAACGTGTACATAAGTTTCAAAGAGGAGTTGTTGCATGAGGTTTGGAAGGGCGAACAATGGCGTATTTTCCGAAATGAAATTTGGGTAGAACTAATGTCTGTAGCATGGCATCCAAGTAGGTTTGTATATTGGTGTCTTGATGTGGAAGAGTTTCAAGAGTTGAAGGAGCGTTGGGGGACTCATTGGTAATCATACATGATATTTTTGTAACATGGATCGTGTTACAAAAGTGTAAATGGGGTTTGGGGCTGGGAGCGAATGGTATGCGATTTCATAGCAAAATGAAACCAAGGAAGTTTAAGAAGTTGAATTGTGTTAAGCTGAGGCTTATAAACAAAGAACAGTTGAATACTAAGGATTTCATTGAAAGTAATAAGGTTGAAATTTTATCTTTAATCAAAAAGTATGAAGATTTTATAGATGAAGTTAGTAAATTCAGAATTAAATTTAATGATCGTAAAAATCATGTATATATTAAGAATGACTTACCAATTGATGAAATTTGGACTAAAATAAATAAAGTTTTTGAGGATCATTATACTTATAGAAGAGGTCTTTTGGGAATGTTATTATTTGGTGAAGATTTAAATCAGCCTCATGGAACTTGTTTAGTTGATGAATTACTTCTTATTATACATACCAACCCATATAAGAGACTACATAAGTATAGGTTTGATTATTTGAGTGAGGAATTAATAGCGGTGGCATGGGAGCCAAGTAGGTTTCTGGACTGGTGTGTTGACATCGAGGAGCTTAAGGGTTTGAAGCAGCGCTGGGGAATTGATTTGTGATCGTAGAGGATTTTTGTAACATGGATCGTGTTACAAAAGTGTAACTGATGGTCGATGGTTATACTGTGGCGGTATACACACACAATGGATTGTGGTCAAGTCAAACCAAGAAACCGATGTCCACATGGTAGACGTAAGTATTATTGTAAAGACTGCGGCGGTTTTGGTATCTGTCCACATGGTAGACAAATGTACCTTTGTAAAGAATGTGACGGTAAAGGCATTTGTCAACATGGTAGGCAAAAGTGTAATTGTAAAGAATGTAGACCAAATTCATATTGTGTACATGGCAGGCGTAAAACCAAAAACATATCGAGAATGTGTAATGAGTGTTTTATGGTAGATGTTTGTAAACATCATCGTTTTAAGATTGATTGTGAGAAGTGCAGGCCTTTGTGAGGTATCCAAAAACATTTGTAACGCGCGTCACGTTACAAAAGTTCACTTAATCATTAGACATAAACGACTATAACCTCTCTTTTGTATTTCCTAGCTAACTTAATAGCGGATTTGGTACCTGGTGAGTAAATACAAGAAGGCAAGGCCAATACATGCGTTGCACACTCCATGATCTGCCTATTGCGAATTGGCCCAGCCGCCTTGCCATAATAGTCCCATTGAGGTTCAAACGATTCGAATGGGATCTCCTTTTCAACTGCAAAATCTCTGGCCAGTTCATCAACTCCTGCTGCACCCCCAGACACAATCAATTGTATGTCTGAGAGATCCAGCTTCCATTTCTTGAGGGCTTTACGTATTTGCTCTTTCAAGAAGGACATGTCATTGAAGTATCTGCTGCCAACGATTGCCAATGATGTCATGATCTGCGAGGCCATGATCTATGGTTTGGCAATTTCAATTTTTATCTGAAGAGCATCCAAGCGGCAATTCCAACTCCAACGATTAACAGTATCAGGTTGGTTTCATGATTGGTATTTGTTTCTTCTTTGATTTCTGTACGAGGATGAATCGTTGGTGTTGTTGTTGAACGTTTAGTCTCTACAATTGCATGTGGCAACTTGACCTTTGAAGACCCCAGATTATGGTTGATCCCCACAGTCTTAGTCTCCAGGTTTATGTTTGTGTTGACACCAAATTTCATCCCATCAGTGGCCTTCATGAGGTTGTTGTTATACCCGATCACACTCTCTGTGTTTATGATCATGTTACTGGGCATTAACCACACTCCAGGAGCAATGGCCAAATCAAGTCTTAATTTAGCCTCTTGAGTCGCCAGTTGGTACCTTTGGATCGAACTCGAAATGTCTTTCTCGATCACACTACTCTCAAACAGGGCCAAGAATTCTTGTTGAGTCTCAATTGCTCCACCACCAGTGCCCACAATCGAGTTTCTAGTGTTGACTTGCGCCCCCAACACACAGTAAACAAAGGCTTCAGCAGACCGATTTAATCTGCCAAGTCCAGCTTTAGTGAGTCCATAGCCACTCGTTGGTATGAACCAAGCATACTTGTAATCGGCAAAGTCATCATTACGGATGAATGAGATGAGGTCACCCTTTTCCTTCTTACCCCCATCATCAGCAAATTTGCCACCTTCACCAGGCCATTGGTCAGCTCCATCGTCATAGTTTCTTACCATATGGACGTTTTGGTATCCTCCACCTACTCCATGGTATCCAGCCCCATAATCGATGAATATGTCACCCAAACCCCCGTTTCGTCCACCTTTCCATCTGAAATCAGAGTTGTTTGAGATGCTGAATTCAGCGCACAATCGTTGGTATGCGACCTTGCTGTAAGGGTTGTTGTTGATTACAAAGGGCTGCTCATCAGGCAGTGGAAGACTCAGTTCATACAATATTCGTCTTACGGTGAAATACACATGAAACTTGATGAAGCCGCTCACGACTTTGGGGTAGTTGAGGCTCTCGAAGGGGCTAATCCCACAGCCAGCGGTCGCACACCACACTGCAAAGTTCAGTTGTTGTGGCCAGTAGTTCATGTCGGGGGCGTTCAACCACTTTCGACTTTGCTTACCAAACTTGAAAGTTACAACTTGGGAGGTGAAAACATTACGCATCTTGGCGGTGAATTTCTTCGTATTGGACACGTATATGTCCAGTGATGTCAGCATGTTTGTGGTGTTGCTGGTGGGGCTGTCAAAGTCAACGGCGGGTATCGGGTAGTATCGTTTGGTCATGGTTAAGCTTGGCGGGAATGAGTTCAGTGCGGCCAGTCCAAGATCAGTCCAGAGTCGCGATTTCAAACTTGGTTGCATCCCATCAGTCCATGTCTTGCCAATGGGGTCATCATAGGACATGACTGTCATACCGTAAGGTTTCCAACTAATGTAACCCCCATATTGATCGTTCACAAAGTTGAATTGGTTAAGGTCAGCCTTTGGGTACCTATTTCTGAAGTCGCCGAGTAAGCTCATCTTCTATCCAGAATTTGGGTAGAAGAGTTCAAACTTTTAAGCCACTAGTTTTTATCTCCAGAAATATGCAAACAAGGATGCCAGTAAAACCACCTTAATAATATTTTTCGCTCTATGTAATTGTTTTTCTGACTCTAGGCACCTTAAATGGATCCAATAAACCAGATGTTGAGGTGCGAATTTGTCGGGATATTTACATCTCAGGAAATCGTCGTAGTCTTTCGCGGATTTTTGTAAGCGTTCGTTAATAGCATCGATTTCATCTTTGGTTTCGTATTCAGTCATGGTTGTGTTACTAGTATATCAACTTTTTAAGTATGTTTGGACTAGGAGATGTTTTGTTCATAAACTAAAGTTATGGTCCGCCTTTTAGTTCTTTGAGGATTTCTTGGCGTACTCTCTGCCTCAGCACCAATGGGTCCTCTCCACTCACATTTTTTTTAGCCTTAGCCCGTATCTCAGCCTTAAGCTTTTCGAATTTCTTGAGTTCGTCCATGATCAACGAGAATTCTGAGTCAGAGATCGTATTGTCACGAAGGGCTTTGGAAACCAGGTCTTCAATGGTATTTATCTTGGATCTGGCCAGTGTGATGGTGTTTTGGTGTTTCACAGCTTTCTTGGACAGGTTCTTGGATATTTGTTGACATGCTATGGATGCGCACACAAATACACCACTCACCACACCCAATGGTACAGATGCGACGATTCCGACACCACTAAGCGTTGTGCCCAATCCACCAGCCGCCAAGATGCAGGACATTATACCACAGGTCGAGCTTACATTCATGAGTGTGCCCTTGGATCGGTTGTATTTTTTGAGTACTGTCTCGTAGTGGTTTAATTCAGACTTTAGTTTGTTCAAGGCATCACAACATTAATGAAGCCTGAATGATGGTCCATCAGTGGGAGGAGGTGCAGTAGCCTCTAAGTTGGGGTAAATCGTCTTATATGCATCCATTTTGGACTGAGGATCACTTACTTTTAAGATGTTATCTGAATCGTAAACTGAATGTGATGGGGGAACCCTTCAGATCAAGTTTCTTCCATCCAATGTCGAGGATGCTTAAATCGAAGTGGGTTAGGAGACTCTCATGGTTTTGGACTGGAATGGTTGGATAATCCTGTGATGGTATGTTGGCAAGGAGGTGGGAGGGAGAGAGTTTCACGAGTTCGCCATACTTAGTCTCATTCACATATGACGACTTATTAACCACTAGACTACACAAAAGTCTCAGCGGCTCCTTAATCTGTATGTTTATGGGGTACACCTTTCCGGGGGTTACGGTTTCAGGCAACCCAAGAGCAACTTGTAACCCTCTTGTGAGTTTAATGTTGAAGCTCTTGTTTGTAAGAGTCAATATGATCGCCAATTAAAATAAATTTGATTTTGTGCCTAAATAATGCTCTGTCAAATTAATACAAATCTACAAAATCTTAGAATTTCAACGATTTGGCGAGCCAAGATATGATACAACAATCTTTTTTAAAGAAAATAGGCTTTGGTCGTAAATGCGCATGCGTAGTAAAATAAAAACAGTTCAACCCTAAAATCATACGGAGATCGATTCGTGGCAATCAACATTGTATTCCCCATAAAAACTTGGAGTGGGTAACCTACGTTTACGTATACAGAAATGAATCGAAATGATTCAATAACTTACCCCTGTAGCTTAGAATCCTTCTTCCCATACAATCTCTTATAATGTATTTTGACCAAAATCTGTGAGGCTGAGTTTCTTGGCAGCAAGCTGCAGGTATCGTATCTTAGATTCTAGAATACCTACAAACACCAGTTAAAGTGCGTTTCAAACTACAGTTTAAGTATTGCAAGATGGTGAAAATTGCATGTTGATGACTATTCTGTTTAATGAGCGCTGATTACATGTAGATTAGTACTGTCTGAGCAGTTAACTTTAGAATAAGCTGCCATAAGTTAACGTCTTCACAGGTAAGAGTCAATATGATCGCAAATTACAATAAATTGGATTTTGTGCCTAAATAATGCTCTGTCAAATTAATACAAATCTACAAAATCTTAGAATTTCAACGATTTGGCGAGCCAAGATATAATACAACAATCTTTTTTAAAGAAAATAGGCTTTGGTCGTAATTGCGCATGCGTAGTAAAATAAAAACAGTTCAACCCTAAAATCATACGGAGATCGATTCGTGGCAATCAAAATTGTATTCCTTATAAAAACTTGAGTGTGTAACCTACGTTTACGTATAAAGAAATGAATCGAAATGATTCAATAACTTACCACTGTAGCTTAAGGTCCTTCTTTCCATACAATCTCTTATAATGTATTTTGACCAAAATCTGTGAGGCTGAGTTTCTTGGCAGCAAGCTGCAGGTATCGTATCTTAGATTCTAGAATACCTACAAACACCAGTTAAAGTGCGTTTCAAACTACAGTTTAAGTATTGCAAGATGGTGAAAATTGCATGTTGATGACTATTCTGTTTAATGAGCGCTGATTTCATGTAGATTAGTACTGTCTGAGCAGTTAACTTTAGAATAAGCTGCCATAAGTTAACGTCTTCACAGGTAAGAGTCAATATGATCGCAAATTACAATAAATTGGATTTTGTGCCTAAATAATGCTCTGTCAAATTAATACAAATCTACAAAATCTTAGAATTTCAACGATTTGGCGAGCCAAGATATGATACAACAATCTTTTTTAAAGAAAATAGGCTTTGGTCGTAATTGCGCATGCGTAGTAAAATAAAAACAGTTCAACCCTAAAATCATACGGAGATCGATTCGAGGCAATCAAAATTGTATTCCTTATAAAAACTTGAGTGTGTAACCTACGTTTACGTATACAGAAATGAATCGAAATGATTCAATAACTTACCACTGTAGCTTAAGGTCCTTCTTTCCATACAATCTCTTATAATGTATTTTGACCACAATCTGTGAGGCTGAGTTTCTTGGCAGCAAGCTGCAGGTATCGTATCTCAGATTCTAGAATACCTACAAACACCAGTTAAAGTGCGTTTTTAAACTACAGTTTAAGTATTGCAAGATGGTGAAAATTGCATGTTGATGACTATTCTGTGTAATGAGCGCTGATTTCATGTAGATTAGTATTGTCTGAGCAGTTAACTTTAGAATCAGCTGCCATAAGTTAACGTCTTCACAGGTAAGAGTCAATATGATCGCCAATTACAATAAATTTGATTTTGTGCCTAAATAATGCTCTGTCAAATTAATACAAATCTACAAAATCTTAGAATTTCAACGATTTGGCGAGCCAAGATATGATACAACAATCTTTTTTAAAGAAAATAGGCTTTGGTCGTAAATGCGCATGCGTAGTAAAATCAAAACAGTTCAACCCTAAAATCATACGGAGATCGATTCGTGGCAATCAACATTGTATTCCCCATAAAAACTTGGAGTGGGTAACCTACGTTTACGTATACAGAAATGAATCGAAATGATTCAATAACTTACCCCTGTAGCTTAGAATCCTTCTTCCCATACAATCTCTTATAATGTATTTTGACCAAAATCTGTGAGGCTGAGTTTCTTGGCAGCAAGCTGCAGGTATCGTATCTTAGATTCTAGAATACCTACAAACACCAGTTAAAGTGCGTTTCAAACTACAGTTTAAGTATTGCAAGATGGTGAAAATTGCATGTTGATGACTATTCTGTTTAATGAGCGCTGATTTCATGTAGATTAGTACTGTCTGAGCAGTTAACTTTAGAATAAGCTGCCATAAGTTAACGTCTTCACAGGTAAGAGTCAATATGATCGCAAATTACAATAAATTGGATTTTGTGCCTAAATAATGCTCTGTCAAATTAATACAAATCTACAAAATCTTAGAATTTCAACGATTTGGCGAGCCAAGATATGATACAACAATCTTTTTTAAAGAAAATAGGCTTTGGTCGTAATTGCGCATGCGTAGTAAAATAAAAACAGTTCAACCCTAAAATCATACGGAGATCGATTCGAGGCAATCAAAATTGTATTCCTTATAAAAACTTGAGTGTGTAACCTACGTTTACGTATACAGAAATGAATCGAAATGATTCAATAACTTACCACTGTAGCTTAAGGTCCTTCTTTCCATACAATCTCTTATAATGTATTTTGACCAAAATCTGTGAGGCTGAGTTTCTTGGCAGCAAGCTGCAGGTATCGTATCTCAGATTCTAGAATACCTACAAACACCAGTTAAAGTGCGTTTTTAAACTACAGTTTAAGTATTGCAAGATGGTGAAAATTGCATGTTGATGACTATTCTGTGTAATGAGCGCTGATTTCATGTAGATTAGTATTGTCTGAGCAGTTAACTTTAGAATCAGCTGCCATAAGTTAACGTCTTCACAGGTAAGAGTCAATATGATCGCCAATTACAATAAATTTGATTTTGTGCCTAAATAATGCTCTGTCAAATTAATACAAATCTACAAAATCTTAGAATTTCAACGATTTGGCGAGCCAAGATATGATACAACAATCTTTTTTAAAGAAAATAGGCTTTGGTCGTAAATGCGCATGCGTAGTAAAATAAAAACAGTTCAACCCTAAAATCATACGGAGATCGATTCGTGGATATCAACATTGTATTCCCCATAAAAACTTGGAGTGTGTAACCTACGTTTACGTATACAGAAATGAATCGAAATGATTCAATAACTTAACCCTGTAGCTTAGAATCCTTCTTCCCATACAATCTCTTATAATGTATTTTGACCAAAATCTGTGAGGCTGAGTTTCTTGGCAGCAAGCTGCAGGTATCGTATCTCAGATTCTAGAATACCTACAAACACCAGTTAAAGTGCCTTTTAAACTACAGTTTAAGTATTGGAAGATGGTGAAAATTGCATGTTGATGACTAATATGTGTAATGAGCGCTGATTTTATGTAGATTAGTACTGTCTGAGCAGTTAACTGTAGAATCAGCTGCCATAAGTTAACGTCTTCACAGGTAAGAGTCAATATGATCGCCAATTAAAATCAATTGGATTTTGTGCCTAAATAATGCTCTTTCAAATTAATACAAATCTACAAAATCTTAGAATTTTAACGATTTGGCGAGCCAAGATATGATACAACAATCTTTTTTAAAGAAAATAGGCTTTGGTCGTAAATGCGCATGCGTAGTAAAATAAAAACAGTTCAACCCTAAAATCATACGGAGATCGATTCGTGGCAATCAACATTGTATTCCCCATAAAAACTTGGAGTGGGTAACCTACGTTTACGTATACAGAAATGAATCGAAATGATTCAATAACTTACCCCTGTAGCTTAGAATCCTTCTTCCCATACAATCTCTTATAATGTATTTTGACCAAAATCTGTGAGGCTGAGTTTCTTGGCAGCAAGCTGCAGGTATCGTATCTTAGATTCTAGAATACCTACAAACACCAGTTAAAGTGCGTTTTAAACTACAGTTTAAGTATTGCAAGATGGTGAAAATTGCATGTTGATGACTATTCTGTGTAATGAGCGCTGATTTCATGTAGATTAGTATTGTCTGAGCAGTTAACTTTAGAATCAGCTGCCATAAGTTAACGTCTTCACAGGTAAGAGTCAATATAATCGCCAATTACAATCAATTTGATTTTGTGCCTAAATAATGCTCTGTCAAATTAATACAAATCTACAAAATCTTAGAATTTCAACGATTTGGCGAGCCAAGATATAATACAACAATCTTTTTCAAAGAAAATAGGCTTTGGTCGTAAATGCGCATGCGTAGTAAAATAAAAACAGTTCAACCCTAAAATCATACAGAGATCGATTCGTGGCAATCAACATTGTATTCCCCATAAAAACTTGGAGTGTGTAACCTACGTTTACGTATACAGAAATGAATCGAAATGATTCAATAACTTACCCCTGTAGCTTAGAATCTTTTTTCCCATACAATCTCTTATAATGTATTTTGACCAAAATCTGTGAGGCTGAGTTTCTTGGCAGCAAGCTGCAGGTATCGTATCTCAGATTCTAGAATACCTACAAACACCAGTTAAAGTGCGTTTTAAACTACAGTTTAAGTATTGCAAGATGGTGAAAATTGCATGTTGATGACTATTCTGTGTAATGAGTGCTTATTTCCTGTAGATTAGTACTGTCTGAGCAGTTAACTTTAGAATCAGCTGCCAAAAGTTAACGGCTTCACAGGTAAGAGTCAATATGATCGCCAATTAAAATAAATTTGATTTTGTGCCTAAATAATGCTCTGTCAAATTAATACAAATCTACAAAATCTTAGAATTTCAACGATTTGGCGAGCCAAGATATGATACAACAATCTTTTTTAAAGAAAATAGGCTTTGGTCGTAAATGCGCATGCGTAGTAAAATAAAAACAGTTCAACCCTAAAATCATACGGAGATCGATTCGCGGCAATCAAAATTGTATTCCTTATAAAAACTTGAGTGTGTAACCTACGTTTACGTATACAGAAATGAATCGAAATGATTCAATAACTTACCACTGTAGCTTAAGGTCCTTCTTCCCATACAATCTCTTATAATGTATTTTGACCAAAATCTGTGAGGCTGAGTTTCTTGGCAGCAAGCTGCAGGTATCGTATCTCAGATTCTAGAATACCTACAAACACCAGTTAAAGTGCGTTTTAAACTACAGTTTAAGTATTGCAAGATAAGGAAAATTGCATGTTGATGACTAATCTATGTAATGAGCGCTGATTTCATGTAGATTAGTACTGTCTGAGCAGTTAACTTTAGAATAAGCTGCCATAAGTTAACGTCTTCACAGGTAAAAGTCAATATGATCGCCAATTACAATAAATTGGATTTTGTGCCTAAATAATGCTCTGTCAAATTAATACAAATCTGCAAAATCTTAGAATTTCAACGATTTGGCGAGCCAAGATATGATACAACAATCTTTTTTAAAGAAAATAGTCTTTGGTCGTAATTGCGCATGCGTAGTAAAATCAAAACAGTTCAACCCTAAAATCATACGGAGATCGATTCGTGGCAATCAACATTGTATTCCCCATAAAAACTTGAGTGTGTAACCTACGTTTACGTATACAGAAATGAATCGAAATGATTAAAAAACTTACCACTGTAGCTTAGAATCCTTCTTCCCATACAATCTCTTATAATGTATTTTGACCAAAATCTGTGAGGCTGAGTTTCTTGGCAGCAAGCTGCAGGTATCGTATCTTAGATTCTAGAATACCTACAAACACCAGTTAAAGTGCGTTTTTAAACTACAGTTTAAGTATTGAAAGATGGTGAAAATTGCATGTTGATGACTAATCTGTGTAATGAGCGCTGATTTTATGTAGATTAGTACTGTCTGAGCAGTTAACTTTAGAATCAGCTGCCATAAGTTAACGTCTTCACAGGTAAGAGTCAATATGATCGCCAATTAAAATCAATTGGATTTTGTGCCTAAATAATGCTCTTTCAAATTAATACAAATCTACAAAATCTTAGAATTTTAACGATTTGGCGAGCCAAGATATGATACAACAATCTTTTTTAAAGAAAATAGCCTTTGGTCGTAAATGCGCATCCGTAGTAAAATAAAAACAGTTCAACCCTAAAATCATACGGAGATCGATTCGTGGCAATCAACATTGTATTCCCCATAAAAACTTGAGTGTGTAACCTACGTTTACGTATACAGAAATGAATCGAAATGATTCAATAACTTACCCCTGTAGCTTAGAATCCTTCTTCCCATACAATATCTTATAATGTATTTTGACCACAATCTGTGAGGCTGAGTTCCTTGGCAGCAGGCTGCAGGTATCGTATCTCAGATTCTAGAATACCTACAAACACCACGTAAAGTGCGTTTTAAACTACAGTTTAAGTATTGCAAGATGGTGAAAATTGCATGTTGATGACTAATCTGTGTAATGAGCGCTTATTTCATGTAGATTAGTACTGTCTGAGCAGTTAACTTTAGAATCAGCTGCCATAAGTTAACGTCTTTACACGTAAGAGTCAATATGATCGCCAATTACAATAAATTGGATTTTGTGCCTAAATAATGCTCTGTCAAATTAATACAAATCTACAAAATCTTAGAATTTCAACGATTTGGCGAGCCAAGATATGATACAACAATCTTTTTTAAAGAAAATAGGCTTTGGTCGTAATTGCGCATGCGTAGTAAAATAAAAACAGTTCAACCCTAAAATCATACGGAGATCGATTCGCGGCAATCAAAATTGTATTCCTTATAAAAACTTGAGTGTGTAACCTACGTTTACGTATACAGAAATGAATCAAAATGATTCAATAACTTACCACTGTAGCTTAAGGTCCTTCTTCCCATACAATCTCTTATAATGTATTTTGACCAAAATCTGTGAGGCTGAGTTTCTTGGCAGCAAGCTGCAGGTATCGTATCTCAGATTCTAGAATACCTACAAACACCAGTTAAAGTGCGTTTTAAACTACAGTTTAAGTATTGCAAGATAAGGAAAATTGCATGTTGATGACTAATCTATGTAATGAGCGCTGATTTCATGTAGATTAGTACTGTCTGAGCAGTTAACTTTAGAATAAGCTGCCATAAGTTAACGTCTTCACAGGTAAAAGTCAATATGATCGCCAATTACAATAAATTGGATTTTGTGCCTAAATAATGCTCTGTCAAATTAATACAAATCTGCAAAATCTTAGAATTTCAACGATTTGGCGAGCCAAGATATGATACAACAATCTTTTTTAAAGAAAATAGTCTTTGGTCGTAATTGCGCATGCGTAGTAAAATAAAAACAGTTCAACCCTAAAATCATACGGAGATCGATTCGTGGCAATCAACATTGTATTCCCCATAAAAACTTGAGTGTGTAACCTACGTTTACGTATACAGAAATGAATCGAAATGATTAAAAAACTTACCACTGTAGCTTAGAATCCTTCTTCCCATACAATCTCTTATAATGTATTTTGACCAAAATCTGTGAGGCTGAGTTTCTTGGCAGCAAGCTGCAGGTATCGTATCTTAGATTCTAGAATACCTACAAACACCAGTTAAAGTGCGTTTTTAAACTACAGTTTAAGTATTGAAAGATGGTGAAAATTGCATGTTGATGACTAATCTGTGTAATGAGCGCTGATTTTATGTAGATTAGTACTGTCTGAGCAGTTAACTTTAGAATCAGCTGCCATAAGTTAACGTCTTCACAGGTAAGAGTCAATATGATCGCCAATTAAAATCAATTGGATTTTGTGCCTAAATAATGCTCTTTCAAATTAATACAAATCTACAAAATCTTAGAATTTTAACGATTTGGCGAGCCAAGATATGATACAACAATCTTTTTTAAAGAAAATAGCCTTTGGTCGTAAATGCGCATCCGTAGTAAAATAAAAACAGTTCAACCCTAAAATCATACGGAGATCGATTCGTGGCAATCAACATTGTATTCCCCATAAAAACTTGAGTGTGTAACCTACGTTTACGTATACAGAAATGAATCGAAATGATTCAATAACTTACCCCTGTAGCTTAGAATCCTTCTTCCCATACAATATCTTATAATGTATTTTGACCACAATCTGTGAGGCTGAGTTCCTTGGCAGCAGGCTGCAGGTATCGTATCTCAGATTCTAGAATACCTACAAACACCACGTAAAGTGCGTTTTAAACTACAGTTTAAGTATTGCAAGATGGTGAAAATTGCATGTTGATGACTAATCTGTGTCATGAGCGCTGATTTCATGTAGATTAGTACTGTCTGAGCAGTTAACTTTAGAATCAGCTGCCATAAGTTAACGTCTTTACACGTAAGAGTCAATATGATCGCCAATTACAATAAATTGGATTTTGTGCCTAAATAATGCTCTGTCAAATTAATACAAATCTACAAAATCTTAGAATTTCAACGATTTGGCGAGCCAAGATATGATACAACAATCTTTTTTAAAGAAAATAGCCTTTGGTCGTAAATGCGCATGCGTAGTAAAATAAAAACAGTTCAACCCTAAAATCATACAGAGATCGATTCGCGGCAATCAAAATTGTATTCCCTATAAAAACTTGAGAGTATAACCTACGTTTACGTATACAGAAATGAATCGAAATGATTCAATAACTTACCCCTGTAGCTTAGAATCCTTCTTCCCATACAATCTATTATAATGTATTTTGACCACAATCTGTGAGGCTGAGTTTCTTGGCAGGAAGCTGCAGGTATCGTATCTCAGATTCTAGAATACCTACAAACACCAGTTAAAGTGCGTTTTAAACTACAGTTTAAGTATTGCAAGATGGTGAAAATTGCATGTTGATGACTAATCTGTGTAATGAGCGCTGACTTCATGTAGATTAGTACTGTCTGAGCAGTTAACTTTAGAATCAGCCGCCATAAGTTAACGTCTTCACAGGTAAGAGTCAATATGATCGCCAATTACAATAAATTGGATTTTGTGCCTAAATAATGCTCTGTCAAATTAATACAAATCTACAAAATCTTAGAATTTCAACGATTTGGCGAGCCAAGATATGATACATCAATCTTTTTTAAAGAAAATAGGCTTTGGTCGTAAATGCGCATGCGTAGTAAAATCAAAACAGTTCAACCCTAAAATCATACGGAGATCGATTCGTGGCAATCAACATTGTATTCCCCATAAAAACTTGAGTGTGTAACCTACGTTTACGTATACAGAAATGAATCGAAATGATTCAATAACTTACCCCTGTAGCTTAGAATCCTTCTTCCCATACAATCTCTTATAATGTATTTTGACCAAAATCTGTGAGGCTGAGTTTCTTCGCAGCAAGCTGCAGGTATCGTATCTCAGATTCTAGAATACCTACAAACACCAGTTAAAGTGCGTTTTAAACTACAGTTTAAGTATTGCAAGATGGTGAAAATTGCATGTTGATGACTAATCTGTGTAATGAGCGCTTATTTCATGTAGATTAGTACTGTCTGAGCAGTTAACTTTAGAATCAGCTGCCATAAGTTAACGTCTTTACACGTAAGAGTCAATATGATCGCCAATTACAATAAATTGGATTTTGTGCCTAAATAATGCTCTGTCAAATTAATACAAATCTACAAAATCTTAGAATTTCAACGATTTGGCGAGCCAAGATATGATACAACAATCTTTTTTAAAGAAAATAGGCTTTGGTCGTAATTGCGCATGCGTAGTAAAATAAAAACAGTTCAACCCTAAAATCATACGGAGATCGATTCTCGGCAATCAAAATTGTATTCCTTATAAAAACTTGAGTGTGTAACCTACGTTTACGTATACAGAAATGAATCAAAATGATTCAATAACTTACCACTGTAGCTTAAGGTCCTTCTTCCCATACAATCTCTTATAATGTATTTTGACCAAAATCTGTGAGGCTGAGTTTCTTGGCAGCAAGCTGCAGGTATCGTATCTCAGATTCTAGAATACCTACAAACACCAGTTAAAGTGCGTTTTAAACTACAGTTTAAGTATTGCAAGATAAGGAAAATTGCATGTTGATGACTAATCTATGTAATGAGCGCTGATTTCATGTAGATTAGTACTGTCTGAGCAGTTAACTTTAGAATAAGCTGCCATAAGTTAACGTCTTCACAGGTAAAAGTCAATATGATCGCCAATTACAATAAATTGGATTTTGTGCCTAAATAATGCTCTGTCAAATTAATACAAATCTGCAAAATCTTAGAATTTCAACGATTTGGCGAGCCAAGATATGATACAACAATCTTTTTTAAAGAAAATAGTCTTTGGTCGTAATTGCGCATGCGTAGTAAAATAAAAACAGTTCAACCCTAAAATCATACGGAGATCGATTCGTGGCAATCAACATTGTATTCCCCATAAAAACTTGAGTGTGTAACCTACGTTTACGTATACAGAAATGAATCGAAATGATTAAAAAACTTACCACTGTAGCTTAGAATCCTTCTTCCCATACAATCTCTTATAATGTATTTTGACCAAAATCTGTGAGGCTGAGTTTCTTGGCAGCAAGCTGCAGGTATCGTATCTTAGATTCTAGAATACCTACAAACACCAGTTAAAGTGCGTTTTTAAACTACAGTTTAAGTATTGAAAGATGGTGAAAATTGCATGTTGATGACTAATCTGTGTAATGAGCGCTGATTTTATGTAGATTAGTACTGTCTGAGCAGTTAACTTTAGAATAAGCTGCCATAAGTTAACGTCTTCACAGGTAAGAGTCAATATGATCGCCAATTAAAATCAATTGGATTTTGTGCCTAAATAATGCTCTTTCAAATTAATACAAATCTACAAAATCTTAGAATTTTAACGATTTGGCGAGCCAAGATATGATACAACAATCTTTTTTAAAGAAAATAGCCTTTGGTCGTAAATGCGCATCCGTAGTAAAATAAAAACAGTTCAACCCTAAAATCATACGGAGATCGATTCGTGGCAATCAACATTGTATTCCCCATAAAAACTTGAGTGTGTAACCTACGTTTACGTATACAGAAATGAATCGAAATGATTTAATAACTTACCCCTGTAGCTTAGAATCCTTCTTCCCATACAATATCTTATAATGTATTTTGACCACAATCTGTGAGGCTGAGTTCCTTGGCAGCAGGCTGCAGGTATCGTATCTCAGATTCTAGAATACCTACAAACACCAGTTAAAGTGCGTTTTAAACTACAGTTTAAGTATTGCAAGATGGTGAAAATTGCATGTTGATGACTAATCTGTGTCATGAGCGCTGATTTCATGTAGATTAGTACTGTCTGAGCAGTTAACTTTAGAATCAGCTGCCATAAGTTAACGTCTTTACACGTAAGAGTCAATATGATCGCCAATTACAATAAATTGGATTTTGTGCCTAAATAATGCTCTGTCAAATTAATACAAATCTACAAAATCTTAGAATTTCAACGATTTGGCGAGCCAAGATATGATACAACAATCTTTTTTAAAGAAAATAGCCTTTGGTCGTAAATGCGCATGCGTAGTAAAATAAAAACAGTTCAACCCTAAAATCATACAGAGATCGATTCGCGGCAATCAAAATTGTATTCCCTATAAAACCTTGAGTGTATAACCTACGTTTACGTATACAGAAATGAATCGAAATGATTCAATAACTTACCCCTGTAGCTTAGAATCCTTCTTCCCATACAATCTATTATAATGTATTTTGACCACAATCTGTGAGGCTGAGTTTCTTGGCAGGAAGCTGCAGGTATCGTATCTCAGATTCTAGAATACCTACAAACACCAGTTAAAGTGCGTTTTAAACTACAGTTTAAGTATTGCAAGATGGTGAAAATTGCATGTTGATGACTAATCTGTGTAATGAGCGCTGACTTCATGTAGATTAGTACTGTCTGAGCAGTTAACTTTAGAATCAGCCGCCATAAGTTAACGTCTTCACAGGTAAGAGTCAATATGATCGCCAATTACAATAAATTGGATTTTGTGCCTAAATAATGCTCTGTCAAATTAATACAAATCTACAAAATCTTAGAATTTCAACGATTTGGCGAGCCAAGATATGATACATCAATCTTTTTTAAAGAAAATAGGCTTTGGTCGTAAATGCGCATGCGTAGTAAAATCAAAACAGTTCAACCCTAAAATCATACGGAGATCGATTCGTGGCAATCAACATTGTATTCCCCATAAAAACTTGAGTGTGTAACCTACGTTTACGTATACAGAAATGAATCGAAATGATTCAATAACTTACCCCTGTAGCTTAGAATCCTTCTTCCCATACAATCTCTTATAATGTATTTTGACCACAATCTGTGAGGCTGAGTTCCTTGGCAGCAGGCTGCAGGTATCGTATCTCAGATTCTAGAATACCTACAAACACCAGTTAATGTGCGTTTTAAACTACAGTTTAAGTATTGCAAGATGGTGAAAATTGCATGTTGATGACTAATCTGTGTCATGAGCGCTGATTTCATGTAGATTAGTACTGTCTGAGCAGTTAACTTTAGAATCAGCTGCCATAAGTTAACGTCTTCACAGGTAAGAGTCAATATATGATCGCCAATTACAATAAATTGGATTTTGTGCCTAAATAATGCTCTGTCAAATTAATACAAATCTACAAAATCTTAGAATTTCAACGATTTGGCGAGCCAAGATATGATACAACAATCTTTTTTAAAGAAAATAGGCTTTGGTCGTAAATGCGCATGCGTAGTAAAATAAAAACAGTTCAACCCTAAAATCATACAGAGATCGATTCGCGGCAATCAAAATTGTATTCCCTATAAAAACTTGAGTGTATAACCTACGTTTACGTATACAGAAATGAATCGAAATGATTCAATAACTTACCCCTGTAGCTTAGAATCCTTCTTCCCATACAATCTATTATAATGTATTTTGACCACAATCTGTGAGGCTGAGTTTCTTGGCAGGAAGCTGCAGGTATCGTATCTCAGATTCTAGAATACCTACAAACACCAGTTAAAGTGCGTTTTAAACTACAGTTTAAGTATTGCAAGATGGTGAAAATTGCATGTTGATGACTAATCTGTGTAATGAGCGCTGAATTCATGTAGATTAGTACTCTCTGAGCAGTTAACTTTGGAATCAGCCGCCATAAGTTAACGTCTTCACAGGTAAGAGTCAATATGATCGCCAATTACAATAAATTGGATTTTGTGCCTAAATAATGCTCTGTCAAATTAATACAAATCTACAAAATCTTAGAATTTCAACGATTTGGCGAGCCAAGATATGATACATCAATCTTTTTTAAAGAAAATAGGCTTTGGTCGTAAATGCGCATGCGTAGTAAAATCAAAACAGTTCAACCCTAATATCATACGGAGATCGATTCGTGGCAATCAACATTGTATTCCCCATAAAAACTTGAGTGTGTAACCTACGTTTACGTATACAGAAATGAATCGAAATGATTCAATAACTTACCCCTGTAGCTTAGAATCCTTCTTCCCATACAATCTCTTATAAAGTATTTTGACCAAAATCTATGAGGCTGAGTTTCTTCGCAGCAAGCTGCAGGTATCGTATCTCAGATTCTAGAATACCTACAAACACCAGTTAAAGTGCGTTTTAAACTACAGTTTAAGTATTGCAAGATGGTGAAAATTGCATGTTGATGACTAATCTGTGTAATAAGCACTGATTTCATGTAGATTAGTACTGTCTAGGCAGTCAACTTTAGAATCAGCTGCCATAAGTTAACGTCTTCACAGGTAAGAGTCAATATGATCGCCAATTATAATAAATTGGATTTTGTGCCTAAATAATGCTCTGCCAAATTAATACAAATCTACAAAATCTTAGAATTTCAACGATTTGGCGAGCCAAGATATGATACAACAATCTTTTTTAAAGAAAATAGGCTTTGGTCGTAAATGCGCATGCGTAGTAAAATCAAAACAGTTCAACCCTAAAATCATACAGAGATCGATTCGCGGCAATCAAAATTGTATTCCCCATAAAAACTTGAGTGTATAACCTACGTTTACGTATACAGAAATGAATCGAAATGATTCAATAACTTACCCCTGTAGCTTAGAATCCTTCTTCCCATACAATCTCTTATAATGTATTTTGACCACAATCTGTGAGGCTGAGTTCCTTGGCAGCAGGCTGCAGGTATCGTATCTCAGATTCTAGAATACCTACAAACACCACGTAAAGTGCGTTTTAAACTACAGTTTAAGTATTGCAAGATGGTGAAAATTGCATGTTGATGACTAATCTGTGTAATGAGCGCTTATTTCATGTAGATTAGTACTGTCTGAGCAGTTAACTTTAGAATCAGCTGCCATAAGTTAACGTCTTTACACGTAAGAGTCAATATGATCGCCAATTACAATAAATTGGATTTTGTGCCTAAATAATGCTCTGTCAAATTAATACAAATCTACAAAATCTTAGAATTTCAACGATTTGGCGAGCCAAGATATGATACAACAATCTTTTTTAAAGAAAATAGGCTTTGGTCGTAAATGCGCATGCGTAGTAAAATAAAAACAGTTCAACCCTAAAATCATACAGAGATCGATTCGCGGCAATCAAAATTGTATTCCCTATAAAAACTTGAGTGTATAACCTACGTTTACGTATACAGAAATGAATCGAAATGATTCAATAACTTACCCCTGTAGCTTAGAATCCTTCTTCCCATACAATCTCTTATAATGTATTTTGACCACAATCTGTGAGGCTGAGTTTCTTGGCAGGAAGCTGCAGGTATCGTATCTCAGATTCTAGAATACCTACAAACACCAGTTAAAGTGCGTTTTAAACTACAGTTTAAGTATTGCAAGATGGTGAAAATTGCATGTTGATGACTAATCTGTGTAATAAGCACTGATTTCATGTAGATTAGTACTGTCTAGGCAGTCAACTTTAGAATCAGCTGCCATAAGTTAACGTCTTCACAGGTAAGAGTCAATATGATCGCCAATTACAATAAATTGGATTTTGTGCCTAAATAATGCTCTGTCAAATTAATACAAATCTGCAAAATCTTAGAATTTCAACGATTTGGCGAGCCAAGATATGATACAACAATCTTTTTTAAAGAAAATAGTCTTTGGTCGTAATTGCGCATGCGTAGTAAAATAAAAACAGTTCAACCCTAAAATCATACGGAGATCGATTCGTGGCAATCAACATTGTATTCCCCATAAAAACTTGAGTGTGTAACCTACGTTTACGTATACAGAAATGAATCGAAATGATTAAAAAACTTACCACTGTAGCTTAGAATCCTTCTTCCCATACAATCTCTTATAATGTATTTTGACCAAAATCTGTGAGGCTGAGTTTCTTGGCAGCAAGCTGCAGGTATCGTATCTTAGATTCTAGAATACCTACAAACACCAGTTAAAGTGCGTTTTTAAACTACAGTTTAAGTATTGAAAGATGGTGAAAATTGCATGTTGATGACTAATCTGTGTAATGAGCGCTGATTTTATGTAGATTAGTACTGTCTGAGCAGTTAACTTTAGAATCAGCTGCCATAAGTTAACGTCTTCACAGGTAAGAGTCAATATGATCGCCAATTAAAATCAATTGGATTTTGTGCCTAAATAATGCTCTTTCAAATTAATACAAATCTACAAAATCTTAGAATTTTAACGATTTGGCGAGCCAAGATATGATACAACAATCTTTTTTAAAGAAAATAGCCTTTGGTCGTAAATGCGCATCCGTAGTAAAATAAAAACAGTTCAACCCTAAAATCATACGGAGATCGATTCGTGGCAATCAACATTGTATTCCCCATAAAAACTTGAGTGTGTAACCTACGTTTACGTATACAGAAATGAATCGAAATGATTCAATAACTTACCCCTGTAGCTTAGAATCCTTCTTCCCATACAATCTCTTATAATGTATTTTGACCACAATCTGTGAGGCTGAGTTCCTTGGCAGCATGCTGCAGGTATCGTATCTCAGATTCTAGAATACCTACAAACACCACGTAAAGTGCGTTTTAAACTACAGTTTAAGTATTGCAAGATGGTGAAAATTGCATGTTGATGACTAATCTGTGTAATGAGCGCTTATTTCATGTAGATTAGTACTGTCTGAGCAGTTAACTTTAGAATCAGCTGCCATAAGTTAACGTCTTTACACGTAAGAGTCAATATGATCGCCAATTACAATAAATTGGATTTTGTGCCTAAATAATGCTCTGTCAAATTAATACAAATCTACAAAATCTTAGAATTTCAACGATTTGGCGAGCCAAGATATGATACAACAATCTTTTTTAAAGAAAATAGGCTTTGGTCGTAAATGCGCATGCGTAGTAAAATAAAAACAGTTCAACCCTAAAATCATACAGAGATCGATTCGCGGCAATCAAAATTGTATTCCCTATAAAAACTTGAGTGTATAACCTACGTTTACGTATACAGAAATGAATCGAAATGATTCAATAACTTACCCCTGTAGCTTAGAATCCTTCTTCCCATACAATCTCTTATAATGTATTTTGACCACAATCTGTGAGGCTGAGTTTCTTGGCAGGAAGCTGCAGGTATCGTATCTCAGATTCTAGAATACCTACAAACACCAGTTAAGGTGCGTTTTAAACTACAGTTTAAGTATTGCAAGATGGTGAAAATTGCATGTTGATGACTAATCTGTGTAATAAGCACTGATTTCATGTAGATTAGTACTGTCTAGGCAGTCAACTTTAGAATCAGCTGCCATAAGTTAACGTCTTCACAGGTAAGAGTCAATATGATCGCCAATTACAATAAATTGGATTTTGTGCCTAAATAATGCTCTGTCAAATTAATACAAATCTGCAAAATCTTAGAATTTCAACGATTTGGCGAGCCAAGATATGATACAACAATCTTTTTTAAAGAAAATAGTCTTTGGTCGTAATTGCGCATGCGTAGTAAAATAAAAACAGTTCAACCCTAAAATCATACGGAGATCGATTCGTGGCAATCAACATTGTATTCCCCATAAAAACTTGAGTGTGTAACCTACGTTTACGTATACAGAAATGAATCGAAATGATTAAAAAACTTACCACTGTAGCTTAGAATCCTTCTTCCCATACAATCTCTTATAATGTATTTTGACCAAAATCTGTGAGGCTGAGTTTCTTGGCAGCAAGCTGCAGGTATCGTATCTTAGATTCTAGAATACCTACAAACACCAGTTAAAGTGCGTTTTTAAACTACAGTTTAAGTATTGAAAGATGGTGAAAATTGCATGTTGATGACTAATCTGTGTAATGAGCGCTGATTTTATGTAGATTAGTACTGTCTGAGCAGTTAACTTTAGAATCAGCTGCCATAAGTTAACGTCTTCACAGGTAAGAGTCAATATGATCGCCAATTAAAATCAATTGGATTTTGTGCCTAAATAATGCTCTTTCAAATTAATACAAATCTACAAAATCTTAGAATTTTAACGATTTGGCGAGCCAAGATATGATACAACAATCTTTTTTAAAGAAAATAGCCTTTGGTCGTAAATGCGCATCCGTAGTAAAATAAAAACAGTTCAACCCTAAAATCATACGGAGATCGATTCGTGGCAATCAACATTGTATTCCCCATAAAAACTTGAGTGTGTAACCTACGTTTACGTATACAGAAATGAATCGAAATGATTCAATAACTTACCCCTGTAGCTTAGAATCCTTCTTCCCATACAATATCTTATAATGTATTTTGACCACAATCTGTGAGGCTGAGTTCCTTGGCAGCATGCTGCAGGTATCGTATCTCAGATTCTAGAATACCTACAAACACCACGTAAAGTGCGTTTTAAACTACAGTTTAAGTATTGCAAGATGGTGAAAATTGCATGTTGATGACTAATCTGTGTAATGAGCGCTTATTTCATGTAGATTAGTACTGTCTGAGCAGTTAACTTTAGAATCAGCTGCCATAAGTTAACGTCTTTACACGTAAGAGTCAATATGATCGCCAATTACAATAAATTGGATTTTGTGCCTAAATAATGCTCTGTCAAATTAATACAAATCTACAAAATCTTAGAATTTCAACGATTTGGCGAGCCAAGATATGATACAACAATCTTTTTTAAAGAAAATAGGCTTTGGTCGTAAATGCGCATGCGTAGTAAAATAAAAACAGTTCAACCCTAAAATCATACAGAGATCGATTCGCGGCAATCAAAATTGTATTCCCTATAAAAACTTGAGTGTATAACCTACGTTTACGTATACAGAAATGAATCGAAATGATTCAATAACTTACCCCTGTAGCTTAGAATCCTTCTTCCCATACAATGTATTATAATGTATTTTGACCACAATCTGTGAGGCTGAGTTTCTTGGCAGGAAGCTGCAGGTATCGTATCTCAGATTCTAGAATACCTACAAACACCAGTTAAAGTGCGTTTTAAACTACAGTTTAAGTATTGCAAGATGGTGAAAATTGCATGTTGATGACTAATCTGTGTAATGAGCGCTGACTTCATGTAGATTAGTACTGTCTGAGCAGTTAACTTTAGAATCAGCCGCCATAAGTTAACGTCTTCACAGGTAAGAGTCAATATGATCGCCAATTACAATAAATTGGATTTTGTGCCTAAATAATGCTCTGTCAAATTAATACAAATCTACAAAATCTTAGAATTTCAACGATTTGGCGAGCCAAGATATGATACAACAATCTTTTTTAAAGAAAATAGCCTTTGGTCGTAAATGCGCATCCGTAGTAAAATAAAAACAGTTCAACCCTAAAATCATACGGAGATCGATTCGTGGCAATCAACATTGTATTCCCCATAAAAACTTGAGTGTGTAACCTACGTTTACGTATACAGAAATGAATCGAAATGATTCAATAACTTACCTCTGTAGCTTAGAATCCTTCTTCCCATACAATATCTTATAATGTATTTTGACCACAATCTGTGAGGCTGAGTTCCTTGGCAGCAGGCTGCAGGTATCGTATCTCAGATTCTAGAATACCTACAAACACCACGTAAAGTGCGTTTTAAACTACAGTTTAAGTATTGCAAGATGGTGAAAATTGCATGTTGATGACTAATCTGTGTAATGAGCGCTTATTTCATGTAGATTAGTACTGTCTGAGCAGTTAACTTTAGAATCAGCTGCCATAAGTTAACGTCTTTACACGTAAGAGTCAATATGATCGCCAATTACAATAAATTGGATTTTGTGCCTAAATAATGCTCTGTCAAATTAATACAAATCTACAAAATCTTAGAATTTCAACGATTTGGCGAGCCAAGATATGATACAACAATCTTTTTTAAAGAAAATAGGCTTTGGTCGTAAATGCGCATGCGTAGTAAAATAAAAACAGTTCAAGCCTAAAATCATACAGAGATCGATTCGCGGCAATCAAAATTGTATTCCCTATAAAAACTTGAGTGTATAACCTACGTTTACGTATACAGAAATGAATCGAAATGATTCAATAACCTACCCCTGTAGCTTAGAATCCTTCTTCCCATACAATCTCTTATAATGTATTTTGACCACAATCTGTGAGGCTGAGTTTCTTGGCAGGAAGCTGCAGGTATCGTATCTCAGATTCTAGAATACCTACAAACACCAGTTAAAGTGCGTTTTAAACTACAGTTTAAGTATTGCAAGATGGTGAAAATTGCATGTTGATGACTAATCTGTGTAATAAGCACTGATTTCATGTAGATTAGTACTGTCTAGGCAGTCAACTTTAGAATCAGCTGCCATAAGTTAACGTCTTCACAGGTAAGAGTTAATATGATCGCCAATTACAATAAATTGGATTTTGTGCCTAAATAATGCTCTGTCAAATTAATACAAATCTACAAAATCTTAGAATTTCAACGATTTGGCGAGCCAAGATATGATACAACAATCTTTTTTAAAGAAAATAGGCTTTGGTCGTAAATGCGCATGCGTAGTAAAATAAAAACAGTTCAACCCTAAAATCATACAGAGATCGATTCGCGGCAATCAAAATTGTATTCCCCATAAAAACTTGAGTGTGTAACCTACGTTTACGTATACAGAAATGAATCGAAATGATTCAATAACTTACCCCTGTAGCTTAGAATCCTTCTTCCCATACAATCTCTTATAATGTATTTTGACCACAATCTGTGAGGCTGAGTTTCTTGGCAGCAGGCTGCAGGTATCGTATCTCAGATTCTATAATACCTACAAACACCACGTAAAGTGCGTTTTAAACTACAGTTTAAGTATTGCAAGATGGTGAAAATTGCATGTGGATGACTAATCTGTGTAATGAGCACTGATTTTATGTAGATTAGTACTGTCTGAGCAGTTAACTTTAGAATCAGCTGCCATAAGTTAACGTCTTCACAGGTAAGAGTCAATATGATCGCCAATTACAATAAATTGGATTTTGTGCCTAAATAATGCTCTGTCAAATTAATACAAATCTACAAAATCTTAGAATTTCAACGATTTGGCGAGCCAAGATATGATACAACAATCTTTTTTAAAGAAAATAGGCTTTGGTCGTAAATGCGCATGCGTAGTAAAATAAAAACAGTTCAACCCTAAAATTATACAGAGATCGATTCGCGGCAATCAAAATTGTATTCCCTATAAAAACTTGAGTGTATAACCTACGTTTACGTATACAGAAATGAATCGAAATGATTCAATAACTTACCCCTGTAGCTTAGAATCCTTCTTCCCATACAATCTCTTATAATGTATTTTGACCACAATCTGTGAGGCTGAGTTTCTTGGCAGGAAGCTGCAGGTATCGTATCTCAGATTCTAGAATACCTACAAACACCAGTTAAAGTGCGTTTTAAACTACAGTTTAAGTATTGCAAGATGGTGAAAATTGCATGTTGATGACTAATCTGTGTAATGAGCGCTGATTTCATGTAGATTAGTACTGTCTGAGCAGTTAACTGTAGAATCAGCTGCCATAAGTTAACGTCTTCACAGGTAAGAGTCAATATGATCGCCAATTACAATAAATTGGATTTTGTGCCTAAATAATGCTCTGTCAAATTAATACAAATCTACAAAATCTTAGAATTTCAACGATTTGGCGAGCCAAGATATGATACAACAATCTTTTTTAAAGAAAATAGGCTTTGGTCGTAAATGCGCATGCGTAGTAAAATCAAAACAGTTCAACCCTAAAATCATACAGAGATCGATTCGCGGCAATCAAAATTGTATTCCCCATAAAAACTTGAGTGTATAACCTACGTTTACGTATACAGAAATGAATCGAAATGATTCAATAACTTACCCCTGTAGCTTAGAATCCTTCTTCCCATACAATCTCTTATAATGTATTTTGACCAAAATCTGTGAGGCTAAGTTTCTTGGCAGCAAGCTGCAGGTATCGTATCTCAGATTCTAGAATACCTACAAACACCAGTTAAAGTGCGTTTTAAACTACAGTTTAAGTATTGCAAGATGGTGAAAATTGCATGTTGATGACTAATCTGTGTAATAAGCACTGATTTCATGTAGATTAGTACTGTCTAGGCAGTCAACTTTAGAATCAGCTGCCATAAGTTAACGTCTTCACAGGTAAGAGTCAATATGATCGCCAATTACAATAAATTTAATTTTGTGCCTAAATAATGCTCTGTCAAATTAATACAAATCTACAAAATCTTAGAATTTCAACGATTTGGCGAGCCGAGATATGATACAACAATCTTTTTTAAAGAAAATAGGCTTTGGTCGTAAATGCGCATGCGTAGTAAAATCAAAACAGTTCAACCCTAAAATCATACAGAGATCGATTCGCGGCAATCAAAATTGTATTCCCCATAAAAACTTGAGTGTGTAACCTACGTTTACGTATACAGAAATGAATCGAAATGATTCAATAACTTACCCCTGTAGCTTAGAATCCTTCTTCCCATACAATCTCTTATAATGTATTTTGACCAAAATCTGTGAGGCTAAGTTTCTTGGCAGCAAGCTGCAGGTATCGTATCTCAGATTCTAGAATACCTACAAACACCAGTTAAAGTGCGTTTTAAACTACAGTTTAAGTATTGCAAGATGGTGAAAATTGCATGTTGATGACTAATCTGTGTAATGAGCGCTGATTTCATGTAGATTAGTACTGTCTGAGCAGTTAACTGTAGAATCAGCTGCCATAAGTTAACGTCTTCACAGGTAAGAGTCAATATGATCGCCAATTACAATAAATTGGATTTTGTGCCTAAATAATGCTCTGTCAAATTAATACAAATCTACAAAATCTTAGAATTTCAACGATTTGGCGAGCCAAGATATGATACAACAATCTTTTTTAAAGAAAATAGGCTTTGGTCGTAAATGCGCATGCGTAGTAAAATCAAAACAGTTCAACCCTAAAATCATACAGAGATCGATTCGCGGCAATCAAAATTGTATTCCCTATAAAAACTTGAGTGTATAACCTACGTTTACGTATACAGAAATGAATCGAAATGATTCAATAACTTACCCCTGTAGCTTAGAATCCTTCTTCCCATACAATCTCTTATAATGTATTTTGACCACAATCTGTGAGGCTGAGTTTCTTGGCAGGAAGCTGCAGGTATCGTATCTCAGATTCTAGAATACCTACAAACACCAGTTAAAGTGCGTTTTAAACTACAGTTTAAGTATTGCAAGATGGTGAAAATTGCATGTTGATGACTAATCTGTGTAATAAGCACTGATTTCATGTAGATTAGTACTGTCTAGGCAGTCAACTTTAGAATCAGCTGCCATAAGTTAACGTCTTCACAGGTAAGAGTTAATATGATCGCCAATTACAATAAATTGGATTTTGTGCCTAAATAATGCTCTGTCAAATTAATACAAATCTACAAAATCTTAGAATTTCAACGATTTGGCGAGCCAAGATATGATACAACAATCTTTTTTAAAGAAAATAGGCTTTGGTCGTAAATGCGCATGCGTAGTAAAATAAAAACAGTTCAACCCTAAAATCATACAGAGATCGATTCGCGGCAATCAAAATTGTATTCCCCATAAAAACTTGAGTGTGTAACCTACGTTTACGTATACAGAAATGAATCGAAATGATTCAATAACTTACCCCTGTAGCTTAGAATCCTTCTTCCCATACAATCTCTTATAATGTATTTTGACCACAATCTGTGAGGCTGAGTTTCTTGGCAGCAGGCTGCAGGTATCGTATCTCAGATTCTATAATACCTACAAACACCACGTAAAGTGCGTTTTAAACTACAGTTTAAGTATTGCAAGATGGTGAAAATTGCATGTGGATGACTAATCTGTGTAATGAGCACTGATTTTATGTAGATTAGTACTGTCTGAGCAGTTAACTTTAGAATCAGCTGCCATAAGTTAACGTCTTCACAGGTAAGAGTCAATATGATCGCCAATTACAATAAATTGGATTTTGTGCCTAAATAATGCTCTGTCAAATTAATACAAATCTACAAAATCTTAGAATTTCAACGATTTGGCGAGCCAAGATATGATACAACAATCTTTTTTAAAGAAAATAGGCTTTGGTCGTAAATGCGCATGCGTAGTAAAATAAAAACAGTTCAACCCTAAAATTATACAGAGATCGATTCGCGGCAATCAAAATTGTATTCCCTATAAAAACTTGAGTGTATAACCTACGTTTACGTATACAGAAATGAATCGAAATGATTCAATAACTTACCCCTGTAGCTTAGAATCCTTCTTCCCATACAATCTCTTATAATGTATTTTGACCACAATCTGTGAGGCTGAGTTTCTTGGCAGGAAGCTGCAGGTATCGTATCTCAGATTCTAGAATACCTACAAACACCAGTTAAAGTGCGTTTTAAACTACAGTTTAAGTATTGCAAGATGGTGAAAATTGCATGTTGATGACTAATCTGTGTAATGAGCGCTGATTTCATGTAGATTAGTACTGTCTGAGCAGTTAACTGTAGAATCAGCTGCCATAAGTTAACGTCCTCACAGGTAAGAGTCAATATGATCGCCAATTACAATAAATTGGATTTTGTGCCTAAATAATGCTCTGTCAAATTAATACAAATCTACAAAATCTTAGAATTTCAACGATTTGGCGAGCCAAGATATGATACAACAATCTTTTTTAAAGAAAATAGGCTTTGGTCGTAAATGCGCATGCGTAGTAAAATCAAAACAGTTCAACCCTAAAATCATACAGAGATCGATTCGCGGCAATCAAAATTGTATTCCCCATAAAAACTTGAGTGTATAACCTACGTTTACGTATACAGAAATGAATCGAAATGATTCAATAACTTACCCCTGTAGCTTAGAATCCTTCTTCCCATACAATCTCTTATAATGTATTTTGACCAAAATCTGTGAGGCTAAGTTTCTTGGCAGCAAGCTGCAGGTATCGTATCTCAGATTCTAGAATACCTACAAACACCAGTTAAAGTGCGTTTTAAACTACAGTTTAAGTATTGCAAGATGGTGAAAATTGCATGTTGATGACTAATCTGTGTAATAAGCACTGATTTCATGTAGATTAGTACTGTCTAGGCAGTCAACTTTAGAATCAGCTGCCATAAGTTAACGTCTTCACAGGTAAGAGTCAATATGATCGCCAATTACAATAACTTTAATTTTGTGCCTAAATAATGCTCTGTCAAATTAATACAAATCTACAAAATCTTAGAATTTCAACGATTTGGCGAGCCGAGATATGATACAACAATCTTTTTTAAAGAAAATAGGCTTTGGTCGTAAATGCGCATGCGTAGTAAAATCAAAACAGTTCAACCCTAAAATCATACAGAGATCGATTCGCGGGAATCAAAATTGTATTCCCCATAAAAACTTGAGTGTGTAACCTACGTTTACGTATACAGAAATGAATCGAAATGATTCAATAACTTACCCCTGTAGCTTAGAATCCTTCTTCCCATACAATCTCTTATAATGTATTTTGACCACAATCTGTGAGGCTGAGTTTCTTGGCAGCAGGCTGCAGGTATCGTATCTCAGATTCTAGAATACCTACAAACACCACGTAAAGTGCGTTTTAAACTACAGTTTAAGTATTGCAAGATGGTGAAAATTGCATGTTGATGACTAATCTGTGTAATGAGCGCTTATTTCATGTAGATTAGTACTGTCTGAGCAGTTAACTTTAGAATCAGCTGCCATAAGTTAACGTCTTTACACGTAAGAGTCAATATGATCGCCAATTACAATAAATTGGATTTTGTGCCTAAATAATGCTCTGTCAAATTAATACAAATCTACAAAATCTTAGAATTTCAACGATTTGGCGAGCCAAGATATGATACAACAATCTTTTTTAAAGAAAATAGGCTTTGGTCGTAAATGCGCATGCGTAGTAAAATCAAAACAGTTCAACCCTAAAATCATACAGAGATCGATTCGCGGCAATCAAAATTGTATTCCCCATAAAAACTTGAGTGTATAACCTACGTTTACGTATACAGAAATGAATCGAAATGATTCAATAACTTACCCCTGTAGCTTAGAATCCTTCTTCCCATACAATCTCTTATAATGTATTTTGACCAAAATCTGTGAGGCTAAGTTTCTTGGCAGCAAGCTGCAGGTATCGTATCTCAGATTCTAGAATACCTACAAACACCAGTTAAAGTGCGTTTTAAACTACAGTTTAAGTATTGCAAGATGGTGAAAATTGCATGTTGATGACTAATCTGTGTAATAAGCACTGATTTCATGTAGATTAGTACTGTCTAGGCAGTCAACTTTAGAATCAGCTGCCATAAGTTAACGTCTTCACAGGTAAGAGTCAATATGATCGCCAATTACAATAAATTTAATTTTGTGCCTAAATAATGCTCTGTCAAATTAATACAAATCTACAAAATCTTAGAATTTCAACGATTTGGCGAGCCGAGATATGATACAACAATCTTTTTTAAAGAAAATAGGCTTTGGTCGTAAATGCGCATGCGTAGTAAAATCAAAACAGTTCAACCCTAAAATCATACAGAGATCGATTCGCGGCAATCAAAATTGTATTCCCCATAAAAACTTGAGTGTGTAACCTACGTTTACGTATACAGAAATGAATCGAAATGATTCAATAACTTACCCCTGTAGCTTAGAATCCTTCTTCCCATACAATCTCTTATAATGTATTTTGACCACAATCTGTGAGGCTGAGTTTCTTGGCAGCAGGCTGCAGGTATCGTATCTCAGATTCTAGAATACCTACAAACACCACGTAAAGTGCGTTTTAAACTACAGTTTAAGTATTGCAAGATGGTGAAAATTGCATGTTGATGACTAATCTGTGTAATGAGCGCTTATTTCATGTAGATTAGTACTGTCTGAGCAGTTAACTTTAGAATCAGCTGCCATAAGTTAACGTCTTTACACGTAAGAGTCAATATGATCGCCAATTACAATAAATTGGATTTTGTGCCTAAATAATGCTCTGTCAAATTAATACAAATCTACAAAATCTTAGAATTTCAACGATTTGGCGAGCCAAGATATGATACAACAATCTTTTTTAAAGAAAATAGGCTTTGGTCGTAAATGCGCATGCGTAGTAAAATAAAAACAGTTCAACCCTAAAATCATACAGAGATCGATTCGCGGCAATCAAAATTGTATTCCCTATAAAAACTTGAGTGTATAACCTACGTTTACGTATACAGAAATGAATCGAAATGATTCAATAACTTACCCCTGTAGCTTAGAATCCTTCTTCCCATACAATCTCTTATAATGTATTTTGACCACAATCTGTGAGGCTGAGTTTCTTGGCAGCAGGCTGCAGGTATCGTATCTCAGATTCTAGAATACCTACAAACACCACGTAAAGTGCGTTTTAAACTACAGTTTAAGTATTGCAAGATGGTGAAAATTGCATGTTGATGACTAATCTGTGTAATGAGCGCTGATTTCATGTAGATTAGTACTGTCTGAGCAGTTAACTTTAGAATCAGCTGCCATAAGTTAACGTCTTTACACGTAAGAGTCAATATGATCGCCAATTACAATAAATTGGATTTTGTGCCTAAATAATGCTCTGTCAAATTAATACAAATCTACAAAATCTTAGAATTTCAACGATTTGGCGAGCCAAGATATGATACAACAATCTTTTTTAAAGAAAATAGGCTTTGGTCGTAAATGCGCATGCGTAGTAAAATCAAAACAGTTCAACCCTAAAATCATACAGAGATCGATTCGCGGCAATCAAAATTGTATTCCCTATAAAAACTTGAGTGTATAACCTACGTTTACGTATACAGAAATGAATCGAAATGATTCAATAACTTACCCCTGTAGCTTAGAATCCTTCTTCCCATACAATCTCTTATAATGTATTTTGACCACAATCTGTGAGGCTGAGTTTCTTGGCAGGAAGCTGCAGGTATCGTATCTCAGATTCTAGAATACCTACAAACACCAGTTAAAGTGCGTTTTAAACTACAGTTTAAGTATTGCAAGATGGTGAAAATTGCATGTTGATGACTAATCTATGTAATGAGCGCTGATTTCATGTAGATTAGTACTGTCTGAGCAGTTAACTGTAGAATCAGCTGCCATAAGTTAACGTCTTCACAGGTAAGAGTCAATATGATCGCCAATTACAATAAATTTGATTTTGTGCCTAAATAATGCTCTGTCAAATTAATACAAATCTACAAAATCTTAGAATTTCAACGATTTGGCGAGCCAAGATATGATACAACAATCTTTTTTAAAGAAAATAGGCCTTGGTCGTAAATGCGCATGCGTAGTAAAATCAAAACAGTTCAACCCTAAAATCATACAGAGATCGATTCGCGGCAATCAAAATTGTATTCCCCATAAAAACTTGAGTGTATAACCTACGTTTACGTATAAAGAAATGAATCGAAATGATTCAATAACTTACCCCTGTAGCTTAGAATCCTTCTTCCCATACAATCTCTTATAATGTATTTTGACCACAATCTGTGAGGCTGAGTTTCTTGGCAGGAAGCTGCAGGTATCGTATCTCAGATTCTAGAATAACTACAAACACCAGTTAATGTGCGTTTTAAACTACATTTTAAGTATTGCAAGATGGTGGAAATTGCATGTTGATGACTAATCTGTGTAATGAGCGCTTATTTCATGTAGATTAGTACTGTCTGAGCAGTTAACTTTAGAATCAGCTGCCATAAGTTAACGTCTTTACACGTAAGAGTCAATATGATCGCCAATTACAATAAATTTGATTTTGTGCCTAAATAATGCTCTGTAAAATTAATACAAATCTACAAAATCTTAGAATTTCAACGATTTGGCGAGCCAAGATATGATACAACAATCTTTTTTAAAGAAAATAGGCTTTGGTCGTAAATGCGCATGCGTAGTAAAATCAAAACAGTTCAACCCTAAAATCATACAGAGATCGATTCGCGGCAATCAAAATTGTATTCCCTATAAAAACTTGAGTGTATAACCTACGTTTACGTATACAGAAATGAATCGAAGTGATTCAATAACTTACCCCTGTAGCTTAGAATCCTTCTTCCCATACAATCTCTTATAATGTATTTTGACCACAATCTGTGAGGCTGAGTTTCTTGGCAGGAAGCTGCAGGTATCGTATCTCAGATTCTAGAATACCTACAAACACCAGTTAAAGTGCGTTTTAAACTACAGTTTAAGTATTGCAAGATGGTGAAAATTGCATGTTGATGACTAATCTGTGAAATGAGCGCTGATTTCATGTAGATTAGTACTGTCTGAGCAGTTAACTGTAGAATCAGCTGCCATAAGTTAACGTCTTCACAGGTAAGAGTCAATATGATCGCCAATTACAATAAATTGGATTTTGTGCCTAAATAATGCTCTGTCAAATTAATACAAATCTACAAAATCTTAGAATTTCAACGATTTGGCGAGCCAAGATATGATACAACAATCTTTTTTAAAGAAAATAGGCTTTGGTCGTAAATGCGCATGCGTAGTAAAATCAAAACAGTTCAACCCTAAAATCATACAGAGATCGATTCGCGGCAATCAAAATTGTATTCCCCATAAGAACTTGAGTGTATAACTTACGTTTACGTATACAGAAATGAATCGAAATGATTCAATAACTTACCCCTGTAGCTTAGAATCCTTCTTCCCATACAATCTCTTATAATGTATTTTGACCACAATCTGTGAGGCTGAGTTTCTTGGCAGCAGGCTGCAGGTATCGTATCTCAGATTCTAGAATACCTACAAACACCACGTAAAGTGCGTTTTAAACTACAGTTTAAGTATTGCAAGATGGTGAAAATTGCATGTTGATGACTAATCTGTGTAATGAGCGCTTATTTCATGTAGATTAGTACTGTCTGAGCAGTTAACTTTAGAATCAGCTGCCATAAGTTAACGTCTTTACACGTAAGAGTCAATATGATCGCAATTTACAATAAATTTGATTTTGTGCCTAAGTAATGCTCTGTCAAATTAATACAAATCTACAAAATCTTAGAATTTCAACGATTTGGCGAGCCAAGATATGATACAACAATCTTTTTTAAAGAAAATAGGCTTTGGTCGTAAATGCGCATGCGTAGTAAAATAAAAACAGTTCAAGCCTAAATTCATACAGAGATCGATTCGCGGCAATCAAAATTGTATTCCCTATAAAAACTTGAGTGTATAACCTACGTTTACGTATACAGAAATAAATCGAAATGATTCAATAACTTACCCCTGTAGCTTAGAATCCTTCTTCCCATACAATCTCTTATAATGTATTTTGACCACAATCTGTGAGGCTGAGTTTCTTGGCAGGAAGCTGCAGGTATCGTATCTCAGATTCTAGAATACCTACAAACACCAGTTAAAGTGCGTTTTAAACTACAGTTTAAGTATTGCAAGATGGTGAAAATTGCATGTTGATGACTAATCTGTGTAATGAGCGCTGATTTCATGTAGATTAGTACTGTCTGAGCAGTTAACTGTAGAATCAGCTGCCATAAGTTAACGTCTTCACAGGTAAGAGTCAATATGATCGCCAATTACAATAAATTGGATTTTGTGCCTAAATAATGCTCTGTCAAATTAATACAAATCTACAAAATCTTAGAATTTCAACGATTTGGCGAGCCAAGATATGATACAACAATCTTTTTTAAAGAAAATAGGCTTTGGTCGTAAATGCGCATGCGTAGTAAAATCAAAACAGTTCAACCCTAAAATCATACAGAGATCGATTCGCGGCAATCAAAATTGTATTCCCCATAAAAACTTGAGTGTATAACCTACGTTTACGTATACAGAAATGAATCGAAATGATTCAATAACTTACCCCTGTAGCTTAGAATCCTTCTTCCCATACAATCTCTTATAATGTATTTTGACCAAAATCTGTGAGGCTAAGTTTCTTGGCAGCAAGCTGCAGGTATCGTATCTCAGATTCTAGAATACCTACAAACACCAGTTAAAGTGCGTTTTAAACTACAGTTTAAGTATTGCAAGATGGTGAAAATTGCATGTTGATGACTAATCTGTGTAATAAGCACTGATTTCATGTAGATTAGTACTGTCTAGGCAGTCAACTTTAGAATCAGCTGCCATAAGTTAACGTCTTCACAGGTAAGAGTCAATATGATCGCCAATTACAATAAATTTAATTTTGTGCCTAAATAATGCTCTGTCAAATTAATACAAATCTACAAAATCTTAGAATTTCAACGATTTGGCGAGCCGAGATATGATACAACAATCTTTTTTAAAGAAAATAGGCTTTGGTCGTAAATGCGCATGCGTAGTAAAATCAAAACAGTTCAACCCTAAAATCATACAGAGATCGATTCGCGGCAATCAAAATTGTATTCCCCATAAAAACTTGAGTGTGTAACCTACGTTTACGTATACAGAAATGAATCGAAATGATTCAATAACTTACCCCTGTAGCTTAGAATCCTTCTTCCCATACAATCTCTTATAATGTATTTTGACCACAATCTGTGAGGCTGAGTTTCTTGGCAGCAGGCTGCAGGTATCGTATCTCAGATTCTAGAATACCTACAAACACCACGTAAAGTGCGTTTTAAACTACAGTTTAAGTATTGCAAGATGGTGAAAATTGCATGTTGATGACTAATCTGTGTAATGAGCGCTTATTTCATGTAGATTAGTACTGTCTGAGCAGTTAACTTTAGAATCAGCTGCCATAAGTTAACGTCTTTACACGTAAGAGTCAATATGATCGCCAATTACAATAAATTGGATTTTGTGCCTAAATAATGCTCTGTCAAATTAATACAAATCTACAAAATCTTAGAATTTCAACGATTTGGCGAGCCAAGATATGATACAACAATCTTTTTTAAAGAAAATAGGCTTTGGTCGTAAATGCGCATGCGTAGTAAAATAAAAACAGTTCAACCCTAAAATCATACAGAGATCGATTCGCGGCAATCAAAATTGTATTCCCTATAAAAACTTGAGTGTATAACCTACGTTTACGTATACAGAAATGAATCGAAATGATTCAATAACTTACCCCTGTAGCTTAGAATCCTTCTTCCCATACAATCTCTTATAATGTATTTTGACCACAATCTGTGAGGCTGAGTTTCTTGGCAGCAGGCTGCAGGTATCGTATCTCAGATTCTAGAATACCTACAAACACCACGTAAAGTGCGTTTTAAACTACAGTTTAAGTATTGCAAGATGGTGAAAATTGCATGTTGATGACTAATCTGTGTAATGAGCGCTGATTTCATGTAGATTAGTACTGTCTGAGCAGTTAACTTTAGAATCAGCTGCCATAAGTTAACGTCTTTACACGTAAGAGTCAATATGATCGCCAATTACAATAAATTGGATTTTGTGCCTAAATAATGCTCTGTCAAATTAATACAAATCTACAAAATCTTAGAATTTCAACGATTTGGCGAGCCAAGATATGATACAACAATCTTTTTTAAAGAAAATAGGCTTTGGTCGTAAATGCGCATGCGTAGTAAAATCAAAACAGTTCAACCCTAAAATCATACAGAGATCGATTCGCGGCAATCAAAATTGTATTCCCTATAAAAACTTGAGTGTATAACCTACGTTTACGTATACAGAAATGAATCGAAATGATTCAATAACTTACCCCTGTAGCTTAGAATCCTTCTTCCCATACAATCTCTTATAATGTATTTTGACCACAATCTGTGAGGCTGAGTTTCTTGGCAGGAAGCTGCAGGTATCGTATCTCAGATTCTAGAATACCTACAAACACCAGTTAAAGTGCGTTTTAAACTACAGTTTAAGTATTGCAAGATGGTGAAAATTGCATGTTGATGACTAATCTATGTAATGAGCGCTGATTTCATGTAGATTAGTACTGTCTGAGCAGTTAACTGTAGAATCAGCTGCCATAAGTTAACGTCTTCACAGGTAAGAGTCAATATGATCGCCAATTACAATAAATTTGATTTTGTGCCTAAATAATGCTCTGTCAAATTAATACAAATCTACAAAATCTTAGAATTTCAACGATTTGGCGAGCCAAGATATGATACAACAATCTTTTTTAAAGAAAATAGGCCTTGGTCGTAAATGCGCATGCGTAGTAAAATCAAAACAGTTCAACCCTAAAATCATACAGAGATCGATTCGCGGCAATCAAAATTGTATTCCCCATAAAAACTTGAGTGTATAACCTACGTTTACGTATAAAGAAATGAATCGAAATGATTCAATAACTTACCCCTGTAGCTTAGAATCCTTCTTCCCATACAATCTCTTATAATGTATTTTGACCACAATCTGTGAGGCTGAGTTTCTTGGCAGGAAGCTGCAGGTATCGTATCTCAGATTCTAGAATAACTACAAACACCAGTTAATGTGCGTTTTAAACTACATTTTAAGTATTGCAAGATGGTGGAAATTGCATGTTGATGACTAATCTGTGTAATGAGCGCTTATTTCATGTAGATTAGTACTGTCTGAGCAGTTAACTTTAGAATCAGCTGCCATAAGTTAACGTCTTTACACGTAAGAGTCAATATGATCGCCAATTACAATAAATTTGATTTTGTGCCTAAATAATGCTCTGTAAAATTAATACAAATCTACAAAATCTTAGAATTTCAACGATTTGGCGAGCCAAGATATGATACAACAATCTTTTTTAAAGAAAATAGGCTTTGGTCGTAAATGCGCATGCGTAGTAAAATCAAAACAGTTCAACCCTAAAATCATACAGAGATCGATTCGCGGCAATCAAAATTGTATTCCCTATAAAAACTTGAGTGTATAACCTACGTTTACGTATACAGAAATGAATCGAAGTGATTCAATAACTTACCCCTGTAGCTTAGAATCCTTCTTCCCATACAATCTCTTATAATGTATTTTGACCACAATCTGTGAGGCTGAGTTTCTTGGCAGGAAGCTGCAGGTATCGTATCTCAGATTCTAGAATACCTACAAACACCAGTTAAAGTGCGTTTTAAACTACAGTTTAAGTATTGCAAGATGGTGAAAATTGCATGTTGATGACTAATCTGTGAAATGAGCGCTGATTTCATGTAGATTAGTACTGTCTGAGCAGTTAACTGTAGAATCAGCTGCCATAAGTTAACGTCTTCACAGGTAAGAGTCAATATGATCGCCAATTACAATAAATTGGATTTTGTGCCTAAATAATGCTCTGTCAAATTAATACAAATCTACAAAATCTTAGAATTTCAACGATTTGGCGAGCCAAGATATGATACAACAATCTTTTTTAAAGAAAATAGGCTTTGGTCGTAAATGCGCATGCGTAGTAAAATAAAAACAGTTCAAGCCTAAATTCATACAGAGATCGATTCGCGGCAATCAAAATTGTATTCCCTATAAAAACTTGAGTGTATAACCTACGTTTACGTATACAGAAATAAATCGAAATGATTCAATAACTTACCCCTGTAGCTTAGAATCCTTCTTCCCATACAATCTCTTATAATGTATTTTGACCACAATCTGTGAGGCTGAGTTTCTTGGCAGGAAGCTGCAGGTATCGTATCTCAGATTCTAGAATACCTACAAACACCAGTTAAAGTGCGTTTTAAACTACAGTTTAAGTATTGCAAGATGGTGAAAATTGCATGTTGATGACTAATCTGTGTAATGAGCGCTGATTTCATGTAGATTAGTACTGTCTGAGCAGTTAACTGTAGAATCAGCTGCCATAAGTTAACGTCTTCACAGGTAAGAGTCAATATGATCGCCAATTACAATAAATTGGATTTTGTGCCTAAATAATGCTCTGTCAAATTAATACAAATCTACAAAATCTTAGAATTTCAACGATTTGGCGAGCCAAGATATGATACAACAATCTTTTTTAAAGAAAATAGGCTTTGGTCGTAAATGCGCATGCGTAGTAAAATCAAAACAGTTCAACCCTAAAATCATACAGAGATCGATTCGCGGCAATCAAAATTGTATTCCCCATAAAAACTTGAGTGTATAACCTACGTTTACGTATACAGAAATGAATCGAAATGATTCAATAACTTACCCCTGTAGCTTAGAATCCTTCTTCCCATACAATCTCTTATAATGTATTTTGACCAAAATCTGTGAGGCTAAGTTTCTTGGCAGCAAGCTGCAGGTATCGTATCTCAGATTCTAGAATACCTACAAACACCAGTTAAAGTGCGTTTTAAACTACAGTTTAAGTATTGCAAGATGGTGAAAATTGCATGTTGATGACTAATCTGTGTAATAAGCACTGATTTCATGTAGATTAGTACTGTCTAGGCAGTCAACTTTAGAATCAGCTGCCATAAGTTAACGTCTTCACAGGTAAGAGTCAATATGATCGCCAATTACAATAAATTTAATTTTGTGCCTAAATAATGCTCTGTCAAATTAATACAAATCTACAAAATCTTAGAATTTCAACGATTTGGCGAGCCGAGATATGATACAACAATCTTTTTTAAAGAAAATAGGCTTTGGTCGTAAATGCGCATGCGTAGTAAAATCAAAACAGTTCAACCCTAAAATCATACAGAGATCGATTCGCGGCAATCAAAATTGTATTCCCCATAAAAACTTGAGTGTGTAACCTACGTTTACGTATACAGAAATGAATCGAAATGATTCAATAACTTACCCCTGTAGCTTAGAATCCTTCTTCCCATACAATCTCTTATAATGTATTTTGACCACAATCTGTGAGGCTGAGTTTCTTGGCAGCAGGCTGCAGGTATCGTATCTCAGATTCTAGAATACCTACAAACACCACGTAAAGTGCGTTTTAAACTACAGTTTAAGTATTGCAAGATGGTGAAAATTGCATGTTGATGACTAATCTGTGTAATGAGCGCTTATTTCATGTAGATTAGTACTGTCTGAGCAGTTAACTTTAGAATCAGCTGCCATAAGTTAACGTCTTTACACGTAAGAGTCAATATGATCGCCAATTACAATAAATTGGATTTTGTGCCTAAATAATGCTCTGTCAAATTAATACAAATCTACAAAATCTTAGAATTTCAACGATTTGGCGAGCCAAGATATGATACAACAATCTTTTTTAAAGAAAATAGGCTTTGGTCGTAAATGCGCATGCGTAGTAAAATAAAAACAGTTCAACCCTAAAATCATACAGAGATCGATTCGCGGCAATCAAAATTGTATTCCCTATAAAAACTTGAGTGTATAACCTACGTTTACGTATACAGAAATGAATCGAAATGATTCAATAACTTACCCCTGTAGCTTAGAATCCTTCTTCCCATACAATCTCTTATAATGTATTTTGACCACAATCTGTGAGGCTGAGTTTCTTGGCAGCAGGCTGCAGGTATCGTATCTCAGATTCTAGAATACCTACAAACACCACGTAAAGTGCGTTTTAAACTACAGTTTAAGTATTGCAAGATGGTGAAAATTGCATGTTGATGACTAATCTGTGTAATGAGCGCTGATTTCATGTAGATTAGTACTGTCTGAGCAGTTAACTTTAGAATCAGCTGCCATAAGTTAACGTCTTTACACGTAAGAGTCAATATGATCGCCAATTACAATAAATTGGATTTTGTGCCTAAATAATGCTCTGTCAAATTAATACAAATCTACAAAATCTTAGAATTTCAACGATTTGGCGAGCCAAGATATGATACAACAATCTTTTTTAAAGAAAATAGGCTTTGGTCGTAAATGCGCATGCGTAGTAAAATCAAAACAGTTCAACCCTAAAATCATACAGAGATCGATTCGCGGCAATCAAAATTGTATTCCCTATAAAAACTTGAGTGTATAACCTACGTTTACGTATACAGAAATGAATCGAAATGATTCAATAACTTACCCCTGTAGCTTAGAATCCTTCTTCCCATACAATCTCTTATAATGTATTTTGACCACAATCTGTGAGGCTGAGTTTCTTGGCAGGAAGCTGCAGGTATCGTATCTCAGATTCTAGAATACCTACAAACACCAGTTAAAGTGCGTTTTAAACTACAGTTTAAGTATTGCAAGATGGTGAAAATTGCATGTTGATGACTAATCTATGTAATGAGCGCTGATTTCATGTAGATTAGTACTGTCTGAGCAGTTAACTGTAGAATCAGCTGCCATAAGTTAACGTCTTCACAGGTAAGAGTCAATATGATCGCCAATTACAATAAATTTGATTTTGTGCCTAAATAATGCTCTGTCAAATTAATACAAATCTACAAAATCTTAGAATTTCAACGATTTGGCGAGCCAAGATATGATACAACAATCTTTTTTAAAGAAAATAGGCCTTGGTCGTAAATGCGCATGCGTAGTAAAATCAAAACAGTTCAACCCTAAAATCATACAGAGATCGATTCGCGGCAATCAAAATTGTATTCCCCATAAAAACTTGAGTGTATAACCTACGTTTACGTATAAAGAAATGAATCGAAATGATTCAATAACTTACCCCTGTAGCTTAGAATCCTTCTTCCCATACAATCTCTTATAATGTATTTTGACCACAATCTGTGAGGCTGAGTTTCTTGGCAGGAAGCTGCAGGTATCGTATCTCAGATTCTAGAATAACTACAAACACCAGTTAATGTGCGTTTTAAACTACATTTTAAGTATTGCAAGATGGTGGAAATTGCATGTTGATGACTAATCTGTGTAATGAGCGCTTATTTCATGTAGATTAGTACTGTCTGAGCAGTTAACTTTAGAATCAGCTGCCATAAGTTAACGTCTTTACACGTAAGAGTCAATATGATCGCCAATTACAATAAATTTGATTTTGTGCCTAAATAATGCTCTGTAAAATTAATACAAATCTACAAAATCTTAGAATTTCAACGATTTGGCGAGCCAAGATATGATACAACAATCTTTTTTAAAGAAAATAGGCTTTGGTCGTAAATGCGCATGCGTAGTAAAATCAAAACAGTTCAACCCTAAAATCATACAGAGATCGATTCGCGGCAATCAAAATTGTATTCCCTATAAAAACTTGAGTGTATAACCTACGTTTACGTATACAGAAATGAATCGAAGTGATTCAATAACTTACCCCTGTAGCTTAGAATCCTTCTTCCCATACAATCTCTTATAATGTATTTTGACCACAATCTGTGAGGCTGAGTTTCTTGGCAGGAAGCTGCAGGTATCGTATCTCAGATTCTAGAATACCTACAAACACCAGTTAAAGTGCGTTTTAAACTACAGTTTAAGTATTGCAAGATGGTGAAAATTGCATGTTGATGACTAATCTGTGAAATGAGCGCTGATTTCATGTAGATTAGTACTGTCTGAGCAGTTAACTGTAGAATCAGCTGCCATAAGTTAACGTCTTCACAGGTAAGAGTCAATATGATCGCCAATTACAATAAATTGGATTTTGTGCCTAAATAATGCTCTGTCAAATTAATACAAATCTACAAAATCTTAGAATTTCAACGATTTGGCGAGCCAAGATATGATACAACAATCTTTTTTAAAGAAAATAGGCTTTGGTCGTAAATGCGCATGCGTAGTAAAATCAAAACAGTTCAACCCTAAAATCATACAGAGATCGATTCGCGGCAATCAAAATTGTATTCCCCATAAGAACTTGAGTGTATAACTTACGTTTACGTATACAGAAATGAATCGAAATGATTCAATAACTTACCCCTGTAGCTTAGAATCCTTCTTCCCATACAATCTCTTATAATGTATTTTGACCACAATCTGTGAGGCTGAGTTTCTTGGCAGCAGGCTGCAGGTATCGTATCTCAGATTCTAGAATACCTACAAACACCACGTAAAGTGCGTTTTAAACTACAGTTTAAGTATTGCAAGATGGTGAAAATTGCATGTTGATGACTAATCTGTGTAATGAGCGCTTATTTCATGTAGATTAGTACTGTCTGAGCAGTTAACTTTAGAATCAGCTGCCATAAGTTAACGTCTTTACACGTAAGAGTCAATATGATCGCAATTTACAATAAATTTGATTTTGTGCCTAAGTAATGCTCTGTCAAATTAATACAAATCTACAAAATCTTAGAATTTCAACGATTTGGCGAGCCAAGATATGATACAACAATCTTTTTTAAAGAAAATAGGCTTTGGTCGTAAATGCGCATGCGTAGTAAAATAAAAACAGTTCAAGCCTAAATTCATACAGAGATCGATTCGCGGCAATCAAAATTGTATTCCCTATAAAAACTTGAGTGTATAACCTACGTTTACGTATACAGAAATAAATCGAAATGATTCAATAACTTACCCCTGTAGCTTAGAATCCTTCTTCCCATACAATCTCTTATAATGTATTTTGACCACAATCTGTGAGGCTGAGTTTCTTGGCAGGAAGCTGCAGGTATCGTATCTCAGATTCTAGAATACCTACAAACACCAGTTAAAGTGCGTTTTAAACTACAGTTTAAGTATTGCAAGATGGTGAAAATTGCATGTTGATGACTAATCTGTGTAATGAGCGCTGATTTCATGTAGATTAGTACTGTCTGAGCAGTTAACTGTAGAATCAGCTGCCATAAGTTAACGTCTTCACAGGTAAGAGTCAATATGATCGCCAATTACAATAAATTGGATTTTGTGCCTAAATAATGCTCTGTCAAATTAATACAAATCTACAAAATCTTAGAATTTCAACGATTTGGCGAGCCAAGATATGATACAACAATCTTTTTTAAAGAAAATAGGCTTTGGTCGTAAATGCGCATGCGTAGTAAAATCAAAACAGTTCAACCCTAAAATCATACAGAGATCGATTCGCGGCAATCAAAATTGTATTCCCCATAAAAACTTGAGTGTATAACCTACGTTTACGTATACAGAAATGAATCGAAATGATTCAATAACTTACCCCTGTAGCTTAGAATCCTTCTTCCCATACAATCTCTTATAATGTATTTTGACCACAATCTGTGAGGCTGAGTTTCTTGGCAGCAGGCTGCAGGTATCGTATCTCAGATTCTAGAATACCTACAAACACCACGTAAAGTGCGTTTTAAACTACAGTTTAAGTATTGCAAGATGGTGAAAATTGCATGTTGATGACTAATCTGTATAATGAGCGCTCATTTCATGTAGATTAGTACTGTCTGAGCAGTTAACTTTAGAATCAGCTGCCATAAGTTAACGTCTTTACACGTAAGAGTCAATATGATCGCAATTTACAATAAATTTGATTTTGTGCCTAAATAATGCTCTGTCAAATTAATACAAATCTACAAAATCTTAGAATTTCAACGATTTGGCGAGCCAAGATATGATACAACAATCTTTTTTAAAGAAAATAGGCTTTGGTCGTAAATGCGCATGCGTAGTAAAATCAAAACAGTTCAACCCTAAAATCATACAGAGATCGATTCGCGGCAATCAAAATTGTATTCCCTATAAAAACTTGAGTGTATAACCTACGTTTACGTATACAGAAATGAATCGAAATGATTCAATAACTTACCCCTGTAGCTTAGAATCCTTCTTCCCATACAATCTCTTATAATGTATTTTGACCACAATCTGTGAGGCTGAGTTTCTTGGCAGGAAGCTGCAGGTATCGTATCTCAGATTCTAGAATACCTACAAACACCAGTTAAAGTGCGTTTTAAACTACAGTTTAAGTATTGCAAGATGGTGAAAATTGCATGTTGATGACTAATCTGTGTAATGAGCGCTGATTTCATGTAGATTAGTACTGTCTGAGCAGTTAACTTTAGAATCAGCTGCCATAAGTTAACGTCTTCACAGGTAAGAGTCAATATTATCGCCAATTACAATAAATTGGATTTTGTGCCTAAATAATGCTCTGTCAAATTAATACAAATCTACAAAATCTTAGAATTTCAACGATTTGGCGAGCCAAGATATGATACAACAATCTTTTTTAAAGAAAATAGGCTTTGGTCGTAAATGCGCATGCGTAGTAAAATCAAAACAGTTCAAGCCTAAAATCATACAGAGATCGATTCGCGGCAATCAAAATTGTATTCCCTATAAAAACTTGAGTGTATAACCTACGTTTACGTATACAGAAATGAATCGAAATGATTCAATAACTTACCCCTGTAGCTTAGAATCCTTCTTCCCATACAATCTCTTATAATGTATTTTGACCACAATCTGTGAGGCTGAGTTTCTTGGCAGGAAGCTGCAGGTATCGTATCTCAGATTCTAGAATACCTATAAACACCAGTTAAAGTGCGTTTTAAACTACAGTTTAAGTATTGCAAGATGGTGAAAATTGCATGTTGCTGACTAATCTGTGTAATGAGCGCTGATTTCATGTAGATTAGTACTGTCTGAGCAGTTAACTTTAGAATCAGCTGCCATAAGTTAACGTCTTCACAGGTAAGAGTCAATATGATCGCCAATTACAATAAATTGGATTTTGTGCCTAAATAATGCTCTGTCAAATTAATACAAATCTACAAAATCTTAGAATTTCAACGATTTGGCGAGCCAAGATATGATACAACAATCTTTTTTAAAGAAAATAGGCTTTGGTCGTAAATGCGCATGCGTAGTAAAATCAAAACAGTTCAACCCTAAAATCATACAGAGATCGATTCGCGGCAATCAAAATTGTATTCCCTATAAAAACTTGAGTGTATAACCTACGTTTACGTATACAGAAATGAATCGAAATGATTCAATAACTTACCCCTGTAGCTTAGAATCCTTCTTCCCATACAATCTCTTATAATGTATTTTGACCACAATCTGTGAGGCTGAGTTTCTTGGCAGCAGGCTGCAGGTATCGTATCTCAGATTCTAGAATACCTACAAACACCACGTAAAGTGCGTTTTAAACTACAGTTTAAGTATTGCAAGATGGTGAAAATTGCATGTGGATGACTAATCTGTGTAATGAGCGCTTATTTCATGTAGATTAGTACTGTCTGAGCAGTTAACTTTAGAATCAGCTGCCATAAGTTAACGTCTTTACACGTAAGAGTCAATATGATCGCAATTTACAATAAATTTGATTTTGTGCCTAAATAATGCTCTGTCAAATTAATACAAATCTACAAAATCTTAGAATTTCAACGATTTGGCGAGCCAAGATATGATACAACAATCTTTTTTAAAGAAAATAGGCTTTGGTCGTAAATGCGCATGCGTAGTAAAATAAAAACAGTTCAACCCTAAAATCATACAGAGATCGATTCGCGGCAATCAAAATTGTATTCCCTATAAAAACTTGAGTGTATAACCTACGTTTACGTATACAGAAATAAATCGAAATGATTCAATAACTTACCCCTGTAGCTTAGAATCCTTCTTCCCATACAATCTCTTATAATGTATTTTGACCACAATCTGTGAGGCTGAGTTTCTTGGCAGCAAGCTGCAGGTATCGTATCTCAGATTCTAGAATACCTACAAACACCAGTTAAAGTGCGTTTTAAACTACAGTTTAAGTATTGCAAGATGGTGAAAATTGCATGTTGATGACTAATCTGTGTAATGAGCGCTGATTTCATGTAGATTAGTACTGTCTGAGCAGTTAACTGTAGAATCAGCTGCCATAAGTTAACGTCTTCACAGGTAAGAGTCAATATGATCGCCAATTACAATAAATTCGATTTTGTGCCTAAATAATGCTCTGTCAAATTAATACAAATCTACAAAATCTTAGAATTTCAACGATTTGGCGAGCCAAGATATGATACAACAATCTTTTTTAAAGAAAATAGGCTTTGGTCGTAAATGCGCATGCGTAGTAAAATCAAAACAGTTCAACCCTAAAATCATACAGAGATCGATTCGCGGCAATCAAAATTGTATTCCCCATAAAAACTTGAGTGTATAACCTACGTTTACGTATACAGAAATGAATCGAAATGATTCAATAACTTACCCCTGTAGCTTAGAATCCTTCTTCCCATACAATCTCTTATAATGTATTTTGACCACAATCTGTGAGGCTGAGTTTCTTGGCAGCAGGCTGCAGGTATCGTATCTCAGATTCTAGAATACCTACAAACACCAGTTAAAGTGCGTTTTAAACTACAGTTTAAGTATTGCAAGATGGTGAAAATTGCATGTTGATGACTAATCTGTGTAATGAGCGCTGATTTCATGTAGATTAGTACTGTCTGAGCAGTTAACTTTAGAATCAGCTGCCATAAGTTAACGTCTTCACAGGTAAGAGTCAATATGATCGCCAATTACAATAAATTGGATTTTGTGCCTAAATAATGCTCTGTCAAATTAATACAAATCTACAAAATCTTAGAATTTCAACGATTTGGCGAGCCAAGATATGATACAACAATCTTTTTTAAAGAAAATAGGCTTTGGTCGTAAATGCGCATGCGTAGTAAAATCAAAACAGTTCAACCCTAAAATCATACAGAGATCGATTCGCGGCAATCAAAATTGTATTCCCTATAAAAACTTGAGTGTATAACCTACGTTTACGTATACAGAAATGAATCGAAATGATTCAATAACTTACCCCTGTAGCTTAGAATCCTTCTTCCCATACAATCTCTTATAATGTATTTTGACCACAATCTGTGAGGCTGAGTTTCTTGGCAGCAAGCTGCAGGTATCGTATCTCAGATTCTAGAATACCTACAAACACCAGTTAAAGTGCGTTTTAAACTACAGTTTAAGTATTGCAAGATGGTGAAAATTGCATGTTGATGACTAATCTGTGTAATGAGCGCTGATTTCATGTAGATTAGTACTGTATGAGCAGTTAACTTTAGAATCAGCTGCCATAAGTTAACGTCTTAACAGGTAAGAGTCAATATGATCGCCAATTACAATAAATTGGATTTTGTGCCTAAATAATGCTCTGTCAAATTAATACAAATCTACAAAATCTTAGAATTTCAACGATTTGGCGAGCCAAGATATGATACAACAATCTTTTTTAAAGAAAATAGGCTTTGGTCGTAAATGCGCATGCGTAGTAAAATCAAAACAGTTCAACCCTAAAATCATACAGAGATCGATTCGCGGCAATCAAAATTGTATTCCCCATAAAAACTTGAGTGTATAACCTACGTTTACGTATACAGAAATGAATCGAAATGATTCAATAACTTACCCCTGTAGCTTAGAATCCTTCTTCCCATACAATCTCTTATAATGTATTTTGACCACAATCTGTGAGGCTGAGTTTCTTGGCAGCAGGCTGCAGGTATCGTATCTCAGATTCTAGAATACCTACAAACACCACGTAAAGTGCGTTTTAAACTACAGTTTAAGTATTGCAAGATGGTGAAAATTGCATGTTGATGACTAATCTGTGTAATGAGCGCTTATTTCATGTAGATTAGTACTGTCTGAGCAGTTAACTTTAGAATCAGCTGCCATAAGTTAACGTCTTTACACGTAAGAGTCAATATGATCGCAATTTACAATAAATTTGATTTTGTGCCTAAATAATGCTCTGTCAAATTAATACAAATCTACAAAATCTTAGAATTTCAACGATTTGGCGAGCCAAGATATGATACAACAATCTTTTTTAAAGAAAATAGGCTTTGGTCGTAAATGCGCATGCGTAGTAAAATAAAAACAGTTCAAGCCTAAAATCATACAGAGATCGATTCGCGGCAATCAAAATTGTATTCCCTATAAAAACTTGAGTGTATAACCTACGTTTACGTATACAGAAATGAATCGAAATGATTCAATAACTTACCCCTGTAGCTTAGAATCCTTCTTCCCATATAATCTCTTATAATGTATTTTGACCACAATCTGTGAGGCTGAGTTTCTTGGCAGGAAGCTGCAGGTATCGTATCTCAGATTCTAGAATAACTACAAACACCAGTTAATGTGCGTTTTAAACTACAGTTTAAGTATTGCAAGATGGTGAAAATTGCATGTTGATGACTAATCTGTGTCATGAGCGCTGATTTCATGTAGATTAGTACTGTCTGAGCAGTTAACTTTAGAATCAGCTGCCATAAGTTAACGTCTTTACACGTAAGAGTCAATATGATCGCCAATTACAATAAATTTGATTTTGTGCCTAAATAATGCTCTGTCAAATTAATACAAATCTACAAAATCTTAGAATTTCAACGATTTGGCGAGCCAAGATATGATACAACAATCTTTTTTAAAGAAAATAGGCTTTGGTCGTAAATGCGCATGCGTAGTAAAATAAAAACAGTTCAACCCTAAAATCATACAGAGATCGATTCGCGGCAATCAAAATTGTATTCCCTATAAAAACTTGAGTGTATAACCTACGTTTACGTATACAGAAATAAATCGAAATGATTCAATAACTTACCCCTGTAGCTTAGAATCCTTCTTCCCATACAATCTCTTATAATGTATTTTGACCACAATCTGTGAGGCTGAGTTTCTTGGCAGCAAGCTGCAGGTATCGTATCTCAGATTCTAGAATACCTACAAACACCAGTTAAAGTGCGTTTTAAACTACAGTTTAAGTATTGCAAGATGGTGAAAATTGCATGTTGATGACTAATCTGTGTAATGAGCGCTGATTTCATGTAGATTAGTACTGTCTGAGCAGTTAACTGTAGAATCAGCTGCCATAAGTTAACGTCTTCACAGGTAAGAGTCAATATGATCGCCAATTACAATAAATTGGATTTTGTGCCTAAATAATGCTCTGTCAAATTAATACAAATCTACAAAATCTTAGAATTTCAACGATTTGGCGAGCCAAGATATGATACAACAATCTTTTTTAAAGAAAATAGGCTTTGGTCGTAAATGCGCATGCGTAGTAAAATAAAAACAGTTCAACCCTAAAATCATACAGAGATCGATTCGCGGCAATCAAAATTGTATTCCCCATAAAAACTTGAGTGTATAACCTACGTTTACGTATACAGAAATGAATCGAAATGATTCAATAACTTACCCCTGTAGCTTAGAATCCTTCTTCCCATACAATCTCTTATAATGTATTTTGACCACAATCTGTGAGGCTGAGTTTCTTGGCAGCAGGCTGCAGGTATCGTATCTCAGATTCTAGAATACCTACAAACACCAGTTAAAGTGCGTTTTAAACTACAGTTTAAGTATTGCAAGATGGTGAAAATTGCATGTTGATGACTAATCTGTGTAATGAGCGCTGATTTCATGTAGATTAGTACTATCTGAGCAGTTAACTTTAGAATCAGCTGCCATAAGTTAACGTCTTCACAGGTAAGAGTCAATATGATCGCCAATTACAATAAATTGGATTTTGTGCCTAAATAATGCTCTGTCAAATTAATACAAATCTACAAAATCTTAGAATTTCAACGATTTGGCGAGCCAAGATATGATACAACAATCTTTTTTAAAGAAAATAGGCTTTGGTCGTAAATGCGCATGCGTAGTAAAATCAAAACAGTTCAACCCTAAAATCATACAGAGATCGATTCGCGGCAATCAAAATTGTATTCCCTATAAAAACTTGAGTGTATAACCTACGTTTACGTATACAGAAATGAATCGAAATGATTCAATAACTTACCCCTGTAGCTTAGAATCCTTCTTCCCATACAATCTCTTATAATGTATTTTGACCACAATCTGTGAGGCTGAGTTTCTTGGCAGCAAGCTGCAGGTATCGTATCTCAGATTCTAGAATACCTACAAACACCAGTTAAAGTGCGTTTTAAACTACAGTTTAAGTATTGCAAGATGGTGAAAATTGCATGTTGATGACTAATCTGTGTAATGAGCGCTGATTTCATGTAGATTAGTACTGTATGAGCAGTTAACTTTAGAATCAGCTGCCATAAGTTAACGTCTTAACAGGTAAGAGTCAATATGATCGCCAATTACAATAAATTGGATTTTGTGCCTAAATAATGCTCTGTCAAATTAATACAAATCTACAAAATCTTAGAATTTCAACGATTTGGCGAGCCAAGATATGATACAACAATCTTTTTTAAAGAAAATAGGCTTTGGTCGTAAATGCGCATGCGTAGTAAAATCAAAACAGTTCAACCCTAAAATCATACAGAGATCGATTCGCGGCAATCAAAATTGTATTCCCCATAAAAACTTGAGTGTATAACCTACGTTTACGTATACAGAAATGAATCGAAATGATTCAATAACTTACCCCTGTAGCTTAGAATCCTTCTTCCCATACAATCTCTTATAATGTATTTTGACCACAATCTGTGAGGCTGAGTTTCTTGGCAGCAGGCTGCAGGTATCGTATCTCAGATTCTAGAATACCTACAAACACCACGTAAAGTGCGTTTTAAACTACAGTTTAAGTATTGCAAGATGGTGAAAATTGCATGTTGATGACTAATCTGTGTAATGAGCGCTTATTTCATGTAGATTAGTACTGTCTGAGCAGTTAACTTTAGAATCAGCTGCCATAAGTTAACGTCTTTACACGTAAGAGTCAATATGATCGCAATTTACAATAAATTTGATTTTGTGCCTAAATAATGCTCTGTCAAATTAATACAAATCTACAAAATCTTAGAATTTCAACGATTTGGCGAGCCAAGATATGATACAACAATCTTTTTTAAAGAAAATAGGCTTTGGTCGTAAATGCGCATGCGTAGTAAAATAAAAACAGTTCAACCCTAAAATCATACAGAGATCGATTCGCGGCAATCAAAATTGTATTCCCTATAAAAACTTGAGTGTATAACCTACGTTTACGTATACAGAAATAAATCGAAATGATTCAATAACTTACCCCTGTAGCTTAGAATCCTTCTTCCCATACAATCTCTTATAATGTATTTTGACCACAATCTGTGAGGCTGAGTTTCTTGGCAGCAAGCTGCAGGTATCGTATCTCAGATTCTAGAATACCTACAAACACCAGTTAAAGTGCGTTTTAAACTACAGTTTAAGTATTGCAAGATGGTGAAAATTGCATGTTGATGACTAATCTGTGTAATGAGCGCTGATTTCATGTAGATTAGTACTGTCTGAGCAGTTAACTGTAGAATCAGCTGCCATAAGTTAACGTCTTCACAGGTAAGAGTCAATATGATCGCCAATTACAATAAATTGGATTTTGTGCCTAAATAATGCTCTGTCAAATTAATACAAATCTACAAAATCTTAGAATTTCAACGATTTGGCGAGCCAAGATATGATACAACAATCTTTTTTAAAGAAAATAGGCTTTGGTCGTAAATGCGCATGCGTAGTAAAATCAAAACAGTTCAACCCTAAAATCATACAGAGATCGATTCGCGGCAATCAAAATTGTATTCCCTATAAAAACTTGAGTGTATAACCTACGTTTACGTATACAGAAATGAATCGAAATGATTCAATAACTTACCCCTGTAGCTTAGAATCCTTCTTCCCATACAATCTCTTATAATGTATTTTGACCACAATCTGTGAGGCTGAGTTTCTTGGCAGCAGGCTGCAGGTATCGTATCTCAGATTCTAGAATACCTACAAACACCACGTAAAGTGCGTTTTAAACTACAGTTTAAGTATTGCAAGATGGTGAAAATTGCATGTTGATGACTAATCTGTGTAATGAGCGCTCATTTCATGTAGATTAGTACTGTCTGAGCAGTTAACTTTAGAATCAGCTGCCATAAGTTAACGTCTTTACACGTAAGAGTCAATATGATCGCAATTTACAATAAATTTGATTTTGTGCCTAAATAATGCTCTGTCAAATTAATACAAATCTACAAAATCTTAGAATTTCAACGATTTGGCGAGCCAAGATATGATACAACAATCTTTTTTAAAGAAAATAGGCTTTGGTCGTAAATGCGCATGCGTAGTAAAATAAAAACAGTTCAACCCTAAAATCATACAGAGATCGATTCGCGGCAATCAAAATTGTATTCCCTATAAAAACTTGAGTGTATAACCTACGTTTACGTATACAGAAATGAATCGAAATGATTCAATAACTTACCCCTGTAGCTTAGAATCCTTCTTCCCATACAATCTCTTATAATGTATTTTGACCACAATCTGTGAGGCTGAGTTTCTTGGCAGGAAGCTGCAGGTATCGTATCTCAGATTCTAGAATACCTACAAACACCAGTTAAAGTGCGTTTTAAACTACAGTTTAAGTATTGCAAGATGGTGAAAATTGCATGTTGATGACTAATCTGTGTAATGAGCACTGATTTCATGTAGATTAGTACTGTCTGAGCAGTTAACTTTAGAATCAGCTGCCATAAGTTAACGTCTTCACAGGTAAGAGTCAATATGATCGCCAATTACAATAAATTGGATTTTGTGGCTAAATAATGCTCTGTCAAATTAATACAAATCTACAAAATCTTAGAATTTCAACGATTTGGCAAGCCAAGATATGATACAACAATCTTTTTTAAAGAAAATAGGCTTTGGTCGTAAATGCGCATGCGTAGTAAAATCAAAACAGTTCAACCCTAAAATCATACGGAGATCGATTCGTGGCAATCAAAATTGTATTCCCCATAAAAACTTTATTGTATAACCTACGTTTACGTATACAGAAATGAATCGAAATGATTCAATAACTTACCCCTGTAGCTTAGAATCCTTCTTCCCATACAATCTCTTATAATGTATTTTGACCAAAATCTGTGAGGCTGAGTTTCTTGGCAGAAAGCTGCAGGTATCGTATATCCTCACTATCGTATATCCTCACTGTTGACAGGGAGTCAACAGTGTCAGTCTCAATGATCGACAGCTTGGCGTTATCCGTATCGTTCAGAAAGATTGCGTGTATTCCACGTAGAGAGTATGTACCGGGCGGGATTATTATGATGGGTCGCTCCTCCTTGAGAAAGCCCTGTCGATCCTTGAAGTTGACTAATCGTTTGGGTACAATGCAGTCGAGGAGTTGGATCTCCCGAACCTCTTCCAGTGGGGGATCCAAATACACTCTGGCTTCAGATTCGTACATAGTAATGCTCAACATGTTGTTTGATTACTTCTTCGTCATCTTTAAATTTCTATAGTCAGCATCTGAGAGGAATCGAGTTTTGATGATGCCACAGCTGGAACATTTACACTTCATCATCGGTCTTCCTTTAGCTGTTTTGGCAAAGGTTTCACTACCAGGTACACAACCAGTCAGCTTTTTCTCTTTGACACAATAGCTCTTCATTTGATTCATGTACGTTTCCTTTTTAACTCTTCTATGAAGTAAAGCACAACTGCCATTATTAACAGCCAAGCATGTTTCCCCAGGAATGAGACGACCTCTCCAGCAGTCTTGAACAGAAAGCTTACAATAGCGCCCACCACCCCAGGCAACAATTCGCCAAGTTTCTTCCCAAGAGTTTTTAGTCCATCACCAACCCCTTTGCTCAATCTTGATAGCCCTTTGGAGAGGTTGGAGACTATGACACCAATGACCACTCCAACGGCACTCATGACAGCAAAGACTGTGAATCCGTATTTCTTGAAGATGGCCTTTACACGATCCCGCAATGACATTCGTTCCTGGATTCTCTCATTCTCACCCTCCAAATTGGCTATCTCCTCCTCCCGCTCACCAATTTCTCTCTCCAGAGTCTCTATGTTACTTTCTTCCTCTGGGGTCTTCAGCGGTTTGTCCCTATGGAATCTTAGCGTCTCCTTCATTTTGGTGAGTAATCCCTTTTTCTCAGCGATCACACCATCATTGGCTTCCACAACTTCTTCTGCTCTTGGGCCTAGACTGTTTTTGATGGTGTCCGGCAATCTATCATTCAATTCATCATCACCTTTGAATAACACATAAGGTTTTGATCCTTTCCTCATCAATTTGACGACTACTTGTTTGAATTTATCCAGCCTAGCTGTAAACTTGGACGGATCAACTTTGGGGAATCTTGATCTAATCTTGGCCCAGGCTTCATCTTGTTCTATTTCCATCTCCTCCATCAATAAGGGGCGAGTTTCATCAATACCCCCGAACGAGGTTTCTTCCTCTTCATAATCAGGGTCAATTGGACGAGTGGTGGATGTCTTTGTGATTGGGCTCAAGTAAAGTGTATCATCCCCATCATCACCATCACCTGCCTCATTTAGTGTAGTCGGATCCAAATCTTGATCATAAGCAGTTGCCATATTTGAAGTTGAATATGGCAGCTTCTAAATTGATTTCAAAAGTCTCGTATATGCATGTTGTTTGGGTTCCATACTTCATCGCGGAAACCAGTCTTTGAATTACAGTCTGGTATTTTCCTGATTATGTTGAGTGGTAAGACTCGTTGTCTGAGTTCACTCTTGGCAATGGCTATAGGATTGAAATCAAATGGCCAGTCTATCACTGGTTTACTGCCCATCTGCAATTGCTCAGCTCTAGATCCTATCAAACGAACATATTCGTGGATTGTCATCATATCCACTTGCTGGCAATGTATCCCAAGGCTAACATCCCGCCAGAAACATAAACCATTTCTCCAGTCTTTTGATCTGAATTGGGTCGGTAATAGTCTGAGAATTTGGGGGGTTGCCCATTTGATTGTACAATCTCAGCGCTTCATCCGTCTTTGATATGTTCTCAGAGGCTTGATTCTCATCACCCTTCCTACGGTTCTCAAAGTCAATATAAGCCATTCGTCTCTCTTGATAAGCAGCATAGTCTTTCTGGTACTTCTCCATGGCTTTGTCATGCCTTTCCCTTTCAAGTTGGAGATCGGTCGAGGAAGAGCCGCTAATGACTTTTGCTAAATAGTTTCCACCGATGAAGGCTGTCGCATTGAGGACTGCCCCTCCAAGTATGATTGCTATAGTCGCCATTTATACATTCGTTGTCCTACTTCTTAAACAATTTCGAGCTGTGTATAATGCGGTCGCTGTCAACACTCCAAATGTAAACGATACTAATGGGTGTGGGCCTCGTGGTGGCGCTTCTTCTAGTTTGTTGGTCTCATCAAGAACCTCATCCATATCTCTCAAAAGATACCACGCCAGTTTAGGCTCCTTGTCATAATGAAATTGTCTATTTCCAAATTTGAGGTACCATTTGATAAGCTCTCTGTTACTAGGCATGGGGTCGATTTCAACCTCTGAATTTCTCTCAACAGAGAGATACTCAGTTTCATGTAAAGCATTAACGTATGATTGTCTTATGTGTCTCATAAGATCAATAATGTAATCAGTTTGAGCATCCTTAATTGCTTCAGTGAAACTCAAAGGCATTTTTCAAACACTTGTGGGTAGTATCTTCTGATCCTCTAAATAGGTTTTGACATACATAGCTATGCTCAGTACAAGTACCCATTTGCCATAGTTCATGATACTGGTCGATGGGTCACCGATGAACGACTCCCGAAGAGCCTTTTTGCCAGGCCAGCCCATCCCAGCTGACAATCCAACGAGCACTGCAGAGCCAGTAACTGTCTTTACGAGCTTATTCTCCGCCATTTTGAATCATAACACATCATCTTTTAAATCGGTTTCCTCTGCTTTGCTGGCCACGGGCTGACTTTCTGTGACTTTGGGCTGCGATTTCAATGTAATGGATGGAAAATGCAAGTCAGGTATCCTGTCTCGATAGTTGGTCCACAGTCCATAGGCAGCGAGGCCGATTGCACCTATGGCCAGAAAAATAGTTTGGGACGACACATAGCCTCTTACACCACCAGAACTACCCTTATCCTCTTCCTTTCTACTCTCTTTCTTCTCCCTTTCCTCTTCACGTTTCAAAGCCTCTCTGGCCCTCTTGTTCTTTTCCGATAACGTTTTACCAGCCTGAACTCTCTTGGGGTCTTTGACCTTGGTTTTGACAGAAGGTTCTCTAGTGATTTGCTCAACCTGACTTGTTTCTTCAGACATACTGTCGTTGTGAGTTAATCTACTGTAAGCTTTAAGTCTCCTAGTAAGTGGTATACTAGGAAACTAAACATTTATACTAAAAGATTAGTAACCAAGCTGTGGTTGCAATTACAGCTACAGTTGCTAATATTTTCACTAGACTAGTCTTTGGCGCTGACAGATTTGAAAACACTTCCTTCCCATCTCTAAAATGTACATACTTTACTTCATTCTCACTCAATTCAAAGCGAAAAAATATACCATCACCATTTACAATCACATAGGCAAAATTCAATCTACTATCATTTCTCATCTTTACAACTACATTGGTTAATGCTTTTGCTAGATCAGTGCAATCACAAGTCTTTACTTCCTCATTATCTCCCGTAAACAAGTATATGTGTATATCCCCATTATCCTGCTTCTTGAGAGCACCATATGCGACTTTCTTGTTGTTTCTTTCAACACCAGACTCTTTAGTTTGCACTTCTTGTTCAGACATGTTGTGAGTTAATCTACTGTTAGATTTAATTCTCCTAGTAAGTGTTATACTAGGAGAGTAAAAGATTTCCCGAATTAGTATTTGGTCAGTAAATTAAACCCTATCACAGCTGTAACTGCTACCAAACTTATGGTAGAAGCTGCTACTGCCTCAAATCCAACTATGGATGTGAGAGTTGCAATTGACATGATTTCAATGGCTGACAATGCGGCCGTGGACATTAACACTTTGGCAAATTCTTCATTGGTTCGAAATAGTAAATTCATGTTGTTGTGATGTAAACTACCACTATCTTTAAGTCTCCTAGTAAGTTGCATACTAGGAAACTGTTAGATCCCACCCAACCACTATTAATCTTCGCCTGATTCTTCTTCATCTGAGTCTTCATATTCCGAATCATCACCAAGTACCGCCTCTTCATCTGCCACCGGTTCGAATTCAACCATTGGCTTACTCAACTTAATATGTTGAACCACTAATTTTGCAGAAGCGATAGCATCGTTTGTACCATGCGCTCCATAATACACAGACTCCCATCTCAACGCCATATGAGAGCATGCTCTGGTGCTGTTTTCAGGATCATACAAGTAATTTCTGAAGGTCTCGTTCCTTTTGCGACCCTTGAAAACAGTATGACACCTTATTTTGTCTATACCAACACCACTCGTCTTGAAATTCAAGTACATCTCCAATGGCCTCGAGGTGTCAAGATCTTTGGTGTCCTTGTTTTTTGGAAACGAGTAAGGCATTTTCACCAAATCACTTGGGGCGGTTTTCAACAATGCCTTTTTAGCCTTACTGATATTTGGCAACTCCTGTACGGTATCTTTATTATTGTAGAATCTTTGAAGATTGGACCCAACGATTTCTACAATCTTGTCAATCCTATTTTGGGTTTCCTGTTCCGAAAGAGTTGGAGCATTCCTGGTCTCAAATGACGTCAATGGATACTTCACTTGAATCCCATTGATGTTAGCGGAATCCTTTTTGTTCATGTCTTTGTAAGACCATGACAAGCCCCATATGTCCTGTTTTTCCACTTCAAAAGACACGCTCTTCTTTTCACCACCATCCATCACAAAGACTTTGGAAAAGGCACAGTTGTACCTTCCACTCTTCTTGGGGTTATCCACGACTATGGAATCCCAATCAAAGTCAGTCTCGGCAAGTGGTACAAAACATGACGTCATTGAGCCAGTTGAGGAAGTTGAGTTTGTTCTCTGAGACATGTTTTCGATCTCTTTCGAGTATGCCCTCACACCGACCCCTTCCACTTCCAATTTCAATTTTTTCACCGAACAGTGTCGACGCCCTTACCCCCTAAAACTTGCCCAGCTCCCCAATCTTCATCCGTGTTGGCCATGTCATACAATCTAGTGGGGGGACTAGGCTCTTTTAGTTTGAAATGCTTGAGAGCGGTGAGGGCTATTATCAATAACGTAACAATCGCACCACCATGTACCACTATTGAACCAGAATATTCTGACAGCGACTGCTTGATCAACTGATTGTTCTTCCAATCCTCTACCAAAGCATCTGGTTCATCTATTCTGCCGTAACTACTAAGAGACCAGTTGACTAGTCTGGCCAATAGATGTAAAGGAGGATCAGTTAGTCCTTCAGCCACATTCTTACCCGACACCATCTTGTACCTCTTGTAGTACTTCTCTACGTCCCTATCCGACAATCTGTGGACATCACCTAGAGCCATCTGAACGCCAAGATACTCCTTGCTAGAGCCTAGAGAAGTTAGTATTGCCAGCTCTTCTCTTTTAGCTTTCACATCATCAACGTTAATGGTTGGTGACGATTGTTCCACCACTACAGTTTGACCATTCATGATTTCTTCGGGAGTTGTCATGGTTGTGACGTCAGAGCTGGTATCTCTAAATAATTTTGAAATGGATGTCTGAGGGAGAAGCATAGCCTGGCATACTTTTCATTCATAAGATGCTTCTTGAGTTTCTTACACGTTTCAGCATCCAGGTCTCCGCCGTACTCATCGAAAAGCATCTTCATCGCCGTTTGTGATGGATTGTGGAATGAGACCACACAAGCTACATTTTCACGGAATGGTTTGGCTATAGATGTCAATTGCTGAGTGAGAACCCACACTGATATCCCTACGTGTCTCCCAGAGAAGGCCAAGCCGATGAATTTGTTGGACCTATTCTTCAGATCCTTGGAAACGGCACAATCGTCCAATATTAGGAGCGTATTGGTACCTGGGAAGAACGATTCGCAGTCCATCAACAAATTGTTGATTTCGTCATGGTCACTCGCATCTGGCGACAGGACAAAGAATCGTTTGTCCCCTTTGGCAAAACCTCTATAAGTCTTGTTATGGGCATATGTTGGACAAATCAACACAATATAATCAAACACTTGCCTATAGTGACCTCGAAGCTGCTCCACTATGTATTGAGTCTTTCCACAATTCGTGGGACCAGTGATGATGCAATTGAATGGAATCAAATCTTTGAGTTCGTTCATCATTACTCACTACATGAATTCCTTTAGATTGATGTTTCTTCTCATGACACCGTGAGAAGAAAACCATACAGCGGCTTAATATCTAATCTCCTTTAGGCCACCATTAACAATGCTCATGACAGCGTCAGCAATAACAAACATGTGACATGTAAGAACTCTAGTGCCTACCTTTTCTCTCTTAATTTCCAAAGTCACCCCATCACGAGTAGCGTGAATGTACAAACCACTTCCATGGATATCGTTGTCTGGATAAGTCCTCAGGTCAATCCACAAAGCGAACTTATCTGTATAGAAATCAGATTCATCGATTGAATCACTAAGACCGACTCGCTTAATGATGGATTGCCACAAATCAGTCGCCATCATACCTTTCAGATAAACTTGGTTGGGCACTCCATCTATGTCAATCTTGACTGACGTGATCTTTGGGTTTGCAAACATCTCAGAGTCCCTGAGGCCTTCTGCATGAGGGGCGGTGAAAAGACATAGTATACCAGTCATGGATCTCCTCGGCACATTGACGTGCTGATTTATCACAACATCGTTAGCCTCAGAGATTGTAAAGGTTTTGTGAAGAAGTACCTTTTCATACGTGAACCCTTTCCCATTTCTGTAGGACGTAACAGCCTGACTTACCAAAGGATTGCTTGATATGCACTGGTACTCCATCTCCATGTTTATTAATTTATAATCAGGCGGTGCTTCACGGTTTGAATAAACCACAACATCAGAAACTTTGGCCAAAGTCAATTCAAATCTAAGTGGATGGGGTAATCCTATTGGATAAAATACGCCATGATCTTTGAGGATTGTGTGATCTAATGGAATGGCGTACCTAGTGTTGTGAATCACAGCTAAAGTATTGTCCCTTGCTTTTGATGTATCTTTGTTCCCCGCATTGGTCCTGATCTTCCTTATGTTGACATTGGATATGCCCTGTCTCAATCTATTCTCACGGTCTTCGGTGGTCAGAAACAAGTCGTGGTAAGTCTTGAACAAATCAAATCTACCAAGATCCTCTACGATTTCACCACCAAATAGAACCTTATACTGTGAAATCAGATTCCTTCCCAAATTATTGACAAGAGTGTTGTCTTTGTGCCCGGTTACAACCATGTCAAAGGTTATGTAGACGCTACCGGGCACAATCACAAGATTTTCACTCAATCTTGGTATTTCAATGTATAGTGTCTCACCAGGTTCGGCTGACGATGGGTTTAGTGTGACCCTATTTAATGACATCATAGCCTTCAACCCTTCGCGAGTCCTTGGAACGCGATTGACATCAAGAATGCTTGGTATAGAAGCCATTTTAAATGCTTATGTTCTTTTTGTAAATGACTGATTCTAACGTTTTAAATCGATTATATTACTCCACTGATGGATACTGGAAAGGATACTCCGCCATACCCAGATTGGCCAAAGCAGCCAAAGTTAGTGAAAAGGTCGCCAAAGAGTGGTTGGAGAAGCAAGCCTTGTGGCAAATTTACCTCCCAGCCCCCAAGTATATACCCAGGCCACATTGGAGTGTGAATAAGCCTAATCAAATTCACCAGGCGGACTTGTTGTTTCTTCCTCACGATACAGTGAGAAGAAAAACATACCGCTATGCCTTAGTCGTGATTGATATCGCGTCAAGATACAAGGATGCCGAACCATTGACCTCAAAGGAGAGTGGTGAAGTTGCCAATGCCTTTCAACGGATTTATTCCCGTAAGTTGAAGTGGCCACAAACATTACTGGTGGATCCGGGAACAGAATTCAAGGGTGATGTAACAACTCTTATGAAAAAGCATCAAGTCACAATCCAGCGTAGTGAAGCTGGGAATCATAGAGCTCAAGCTTTTGTGGAGAGGGCCAACAGGACTCTCGGTGAGAAGCTATTCAGCCATCAATACGCTCAAGAGATGATTAGTGATACCCGATCCACAGTTTGGGTGACCAGATTGCCCGCCATCATGAAGACCCTCAACAGTGAGACCACCCGTATTACTGGTAAAGAGCCCGACGAAGCTTTGAAAATGGACTCGATTGACACCAAAACTCCAGACTACAAGCGGCCTGTGGGGTTGAATGAGAAGAGATTACCTCCAGATGTTCAAGTCAGATATCTTTATACCCCGGGTGAAGATGAAGGCGGAGACAAACGAAGGGCTACTGATCCCATATGGAGTCTTGAAGTATATGATTTGGCTCGAACCATAATCGAACCGGGTCAACCAGTCTTGTATTATTTGAGTGGAGGTCCAAAACGAGGATTCGTTCGCGAGGAGCTTCAATTTGTACCTCAAGATACCGAATCACCCCCTTCCAGAGTTCTGAAGTGACCATGTGCATACGTGTTTACCCCGTCTTCCATTATCACACGTTTATCGTCCTCGCGTGATAATGCAATCTTGTTGATAGTTTCAGTGTAGATGTCATGGCTATGACTCCTTATGGTGTTCATCTTCCGTCTCTGGGATTGGCCACTGAAAAGACAAGTCTTGTAATCCTGGAAACTTATGCTTTTGCTAACCACTGCCTTGTTAACTCCCTTACACTTCTTGACTTCCTTCTCCTTGTCCGTCTTGAAAGCATACAGTTTGGCCCTCAGACCTACAAATTCCGTGAATTGTTCACCACCAGCCTCATCTTTGAACATCCCTCCGACCTTTTTGTTCACTCCGGTCTCGATCCCGGATGGATGCTCCCTGGGGTAATTGCTGGTGTCAAATTTAGCCCTCACATCTGGACTGATGTCCCTGTAAAAGTCCTCGGTCTCTATCACATAAGCTAAAGAATCCGTGTCTGTGAACAGCAACTTGGCCTTATCCCCATACTTGGGCTTTATGTACCTGTAATGGAAATCGTACATGACAGTCTTGCTCAGATCCAGAATGGACAGCCCCAAGTAAATGGGCTTATCAAAGAGCAATTTCGTTCTCTTCATGTGGAAGGCGGTCAGATCCTCGCAAAAGATGTTCCTATGATGGAAGTTTGGCTTCACAATCAACTTACGCGCTTTCTTCTCATCAGTGACCAACTGGATATCCACCCTCTTCCTAATGTTCTCCATGGTCTTGCCAAACACTGAGTTGTTCATCAACTTGAAGAAGTCCTTTTCGAAATCATTCTCAGCCCTGGCTCTCAAACTATTGTTCAAATCAATGTAGGACCTCAGCCATTCCGACTCCTCGAACTTGATCCCCCTGTGTACCTTGGTTAACTTCAACCCCAATGACAAATACTGTTTCAAGGCTTCGTGGTGTAGAATGTACTTCTTCTTGGCTCTCAAATTGGGAACCAACTTAACAACCCCATCGACATCCAACCTCTCTGGAGCCAATGGATAATCATTATGGAGATCGTGTAACTCTAACGGGTACTCCAAGTCCACCTCTAATATGCATGGATAGTTCCTCCAATCTGTCAACTCTTGATCACTCATCCACTCAAAACCGTGGGTTGGTAAAGCCTTGGTCATTGCATAGCCGTAGAGTCCATTCGCATCCAAATAGGTGATGAACTTTGTAGGCAACCTGGGGTTATAATTCTTCATATATCGATTATTGGCCTTCCCGTGCCTCGTCGAGATCGTAGAAATACCACCTCTGATACCATTCTCCACCATAATCAGCATATCGGGATCCCTCAAAAGCTCCAACTCAACCTTGGTGATCTTCAACGTAGCATCCCAAGCCAGTCCAGGTGCAGTATAATGCCATGCTGGATCCAACCCATAGTTCTTCATACAAACCCCTCTGAAATTCTCAAAGACGTCAGCCAACAGGATCACATCTGTTTTGAGATACAAGTCATGGTAATCCCTAAAACTTCTCATACCAAAGGTCTCCCACACGTTTCCAGCATGTTGATAATCGTCATCCGTTATGTCAGTGTCGTATAGTATCGAATAAAACTCATCCTTGGGTGGTAGACTGGACACTTGTAACTTGCCAAAGCCATCAAACCAATCATAGGGGAACACTCCCTTCCTAGCCAAAATATCAAAGTTTGTCCCTTCGTAGTATCTCGAGAGGTTTGCCAAAGACTCTCTAGGCAAGTTGTCAGCTAATCTAGCCTACCCACTTGCCATGAACCTAAAACTGTCTACAAATCTAATGGTTCGTTTAATCTGAACCTCCTTCTCCTTACCATCATCATCCTTCTTCATGAACTTTTCAACCACAATCTCTTTGGTGAATGAGATGTACTTTTCATCGTTGAGTGGGATACAATCAATCTTACCCTCTGACACTCCCATCTTCTTGATAAACAAATGACTGTCGTATCCAGACAAGTTGTGGAAGATGACTGGGAAGAACTTGGGTGTGCTGAATTCCAGGTTACATTTCTTGTGGGCTGCTCCTCTGTACCTACCTGTAAAATGACAGTGGTCTACCACCTTGTCGTTTCCCAATTCGCCCTCACAAATATGGCAATGAGTAGCCTTTCCATGCTTCCTATAATCGCTGTTCTTCATTACAAGCTTCCTTTCAGACTTGAATTGATCATAGATCTTCTTGACATCCTCCTCCAAGCTTTCCTGGAACATTTGCGGTATGTCATCCTCCGGTGAGTTGGCTGTTCTCATCACCAACTTGGGCTCAAAGATGCCATCATCGAAACACTTGATAAGGTAACAGAAACCTGATGGCTTGTGCTTCTGATATTGATTCGTGAAGCTATCCCTGTCATCCGGTAAACAAGTGTCCAACTTCTCCGTGAAACACTCGAAATCAGCATAGATCACAAATGGCACTTGCATCTTTCGTCTGTGGTTCGTGAAGGTAATGTACTTTGAGCTGCCATCCTCCTCCATCGGCATCTGGACTTTGACTGATTCGTTGTTTAGGCAGTACTCCATATGGTCGTCCAGTGACTTTTGACAATTGAACGAGTTTAGGCAGTTGTCACAATAGAAACGAGTGCCATGATGTTTATTATACTCGACAAATCTTGACATGTTTTTGATCCAGCAGTAATGATTTGTCTCTTCATCTGATATCAAGAGTAGGTTTATCTTTGTAACCCCTGACTTTTTACTACGTCTGATTAGGGTTGGCTCGCCATTCTCATAACCAAGGATGTTGATCCCATATGGGTTCTGCCTTTCAAATCTATCTATCTGGGTTGTACTGAGTGCTGCCACTGGAAACTCTATCCCCGACCAATCGAGTTTCTCTGAATTCTCTCTCATCTCTCTGTTCAGCCTTCCAGCATCCTTCTCCCTTGGAAACACAGCGGATGTCACTGCCCATTTGAAGCACTCCTGATCCTCATTCTTGACATTGATGATTGCCTTCTTAGTGGCCAATTTGGGTGGTAGTTTAATATACGAAGTTCCAGAAAACGGTTGAAACGGGTTCAAATGGATACGAAAATCAATCACACTTTCAAACACCCATCCAGAGTGCTCATTCTCGTATTTCTGCACCAATTCAACAAGTTTAGCTTTGATGCTATCAAACAAAGCGAGTGTGTCTGTTGAAGCTGTCACTGTCTCCATCAGTGAATGAAAATGACCTTGACTCCGCTCAATAACACGATTATCCTGGCCGTTCCTCCTCGCGAATCCACATGAAAGAATACACTTCAACTTGAATGGCTTCCTGATTCCATCCAATAAACTACCAAATGGTGTTCTAACCTTGCCAAGAAATGTAATTGGATCGTAGCCAGCTCTGCCCTTTACTATGTAAGTCCTCAAAAAGCCTCTCAGAGCCGTTTCGTGTCTTTCAGGGACGAAAACCTCAGGTTCCCTTCTAACCGCAGCAGCTGCCCTTCTTAATCTCCTGGTGATGGCCCTCCTGTTTGGGTCTCTAACATTGGATCTTATCCACTCTGTAGTCTGAATGATTTCACGCCTGGCGGCAGCAACAGCCCTTCCATACGAAGCTCGAGCGGGTCTTGTTCTTATTGGTCTAACCGGACCAGGAACTGGAACGTTGGCTTCAACAACCTGTGGAGCTCCAACAGCATTAATGAGAGCCGCTTTACGCATGCTGCCAGAACCTCGAATACCAGACCTCTTGGCCATGGTTCGAAGTATCCTCACTGTCAAGTTCTCAGGTTGTATATCGGATAACGCTGTGAGCATTTCAGCCTTTCTGAATCCTCGAACACTCACACCAGCTCTTTTGGCTATTGACCTCAAGTCTTTGACTGTCAGATTCTCCATGGCATGAATTGTACACTGGCATTTGTAATCTCTAAGACAACCATATTTCAACTTTTGTGACACGATACATGTCACAAATGTGTGCCCCTAACGTAACTACTCTAGAAATTCATTCAAAAGGCTTTTTTCATCTTCATCAAAACACCAATCAATTGCCCGACTTGGATGCCAAGCAACACGAAGCAATTCATCGTCCAAGTCCTTGTAAAAGGTTTTCTTGTGAGATCTCCAGGCTTCGTCGTCTTCCAATACAACCCTCATGGCATAAACATCCTTTTCCCCTCCATTATCTTCAATAATGATCTCGTATAGTCTTTTAATAATGTAGTCCAAATCGAAATCAACAAATCTTTCAATATATACATCATTAGCCATATCATCCATCGTCTTAAAACTCTTGGTCTCATCAGACTTCAAAAAACACGCTTTTGTAAGAGGCCCTAGACACGGGTTTTCATAGCAAAAAATATAAAACCAAATTGCACCTTCATGCCTATAATTTCTAGAAATCCATCTACACACCTCCCATTCATCTCTCTTAATCAAATCATGAACATTCAACTCTTCTTCGGGTCGAAACATCATTACCTCCATTGATGGGTAGTGACCATTTTCATCATGATCGTAACTCTCAAACTGAATTCGTGTGTTCGCCATTTCGTTTGCGTATGCCAATCGGTACAACCCTCGACCTAAAATCCCACTTTAACAAATCGGCCCCCACCCCACCCCCCAAAGGACATCGACGATCCAAACGAAAAAATCGACACTCGACGGAAAAAGTCATCGATCGAAAATCAACCAAGTCAACCTCGACTCGACCCAATTAATTATGCACAAACTTTTTTGGCCACACCCATCTGACAAAATCGACCACACCCAAAACCACGATTTCGCAAAAAAATCGATCGAAAATGAAATTGCGCCAGAATGCCCACAATCCAACTACTAGAGAGCGGGTAAAGGCTATATTCAAAAAGTATGGGTTCACAGTATTTGCCGTTGTGAGTGCCGTTGGTGTGGTCATTGGTGTTATCGTTTCTAATCTTTCTAAAGGTCTAACCAAATTGGGTAAAGGTGTTGGTAACGGGTTGAAAACGATTGGTAAGAAACTAGGTGAAATATTGCCTGGAATGGTTGGAGCTATCGTGAGCTTTCTGTTCAAGACTGCAGGTGAGGTTATTGGGTTTTTAGGTAAGAACGCTTGGCTATTGATAGTGGCTGTGGTTCTATATTTTGTGGAACAATTTAAAAAGAAGAGACGCTAAGTAAAAACATGAATGATATAACGTTTCTATCTATCACTATGCTAACTCCTGAAACAAGAATTTATCTGGATCCACCCTTAACCCAAGTAAAAGAGATACAAAATGCAAGTTTAGTTTACATTCCTAAAGCGACGTATAGTAATCCTATGTACTTAATGTGTGATCTTATAGAGCCAAAGTCTTCATATTCCAATTGTTGTAAACCCCTCGGTGAAAATGTAGAACTTAAACCCTCACAAGTACTCGCTGTTATTCCATCTCAAGAGAATCCTTGTTTAAGAGTTCCACAAACCAAAAATCCGGTCAACTACTTTACTTTATGGCTTTTAGATGAAAAGGGAAAAAAGGTTGACTTGAATAACGAACCTATTCGAATTCATTTAAAGATTTCCTGTTGATTTGTAAAATATGGAAGACTACAATAGAATTTATCCACAAGTGCCTATGAACGGTGACCAAAATAATTTCAGACTTCAAAAATCGTGTGAAGTAGTACATAATCTTCAGAAGGAAATTAGACATTATGAGGATGTTAGGAAAAAATACAATAGAGCGAGGGGGATATTTACTAAAATCAGTGTTGGTAGCGGGGTGTTTTCAGTTATCCTATCTGCAAGTGGACTGGGAACCTCTCTTACTGGTTTTGGTGCTGTTGTTGGTATCCCGTTGAGAGCGGTTGGTGGTCTTTGTGGAGGAATATCGGTCGGATTCGGTGCGGCTTCTAAACGACTTTCACATAAAGTTAGTAAACACGAACAGACCGTTTCCCTGGCAAAAGCAAAAGTAAATACCATTCACGACTTGGTTTCAAAGGCACTGAAAGATAATGCCATCTCCGACCAAGAATTTTCGCTAATTTTAGCAGAGGTGGACAAGTTTGAAAAACTAAAACTCGAAATCCGTCAAAAAGTCCGGAAAGATACAGAAAAAAACTTAAATATGTCTCAGATAAGGACAGAGGTTCGTGCGGAAATTTTAAAGGAGTTAACCGGTCCCGAACGTTGAAATTTTCATTTGAGCGAACGCCAGTAGGATGGAATTATGAGGTTGGTATTAGAAAAGAGCGGTGTTGATTTAAAAACATCTTATTATAAACATAAATAATAAAATGTTACTCAATGATTTCAGAAATAGGTATCCAAAGGCTGATCACGGTCAATTCGTATTTGTAGCCGATCAATATGGTGGTTACATTAGGTGGAAAGTTAATGGAACAACAATCATGTCTTATGATGACCCCACTGGCAAAACATGGACTGAAGACCTGTCACCCCGTTTGAAAAGACTGCTATGGAAAGATTTAGGATTGAATGATGATGAATTGGGTTCATTCCCAAAGAGTTTAACTATGACCAAACGCTCTTACCCAATACCTGCCATTGACTTTGATGACTTTACAAGTAATATCACAAACATGCTGACCTCACTGGATATATACGTGTCCAATACTAAGAAATTCACCGCCAAGATGCGTAACGTATTTACATCTCAAGTTGTGACTTTCAAGTTTGGTAAACAGAGTAGAAAATGGTTGAACACACCCGATATGAATTATTGGCCCCAACAACTGAACTTTGCAGTGTGGTGTGCGACCTCTGGATGTGGAATAAGTCCTTTCGAGAGTCTCAACTACCCTAAAGTCGTTAGTAGCTTCATTAAGTTTCATATATATTTCACAATAAGACGAATACTGTATGAATTGAGTCTTCCCCTACCTGATGAGCAACCCTTTGTAATCAACAACAACCCTTACAGCAAAGTCGCTTATCAACGATTGTGTGCAGAATTTGGAATCTCAAAAAACTCTGACTTTAGATGGAAAGGTGGACGAAACGGAGGTTTGGGTGATATATTCATAGATTATGGTGCTGGATATCATGGAGATGGGGGTGGATATCAAAATGTTCATATGGTAAGGAACTATGATGATGAAGCTGATCAGTGGCCTGGTGAAGGTGGTAAATTTGCTGATGACGGAGGTAAGAAGGAAAAGGGTGACCTCATCTCATTTATCCGTAATGATGACTTTGCCGATTATAAATATGCCTGGTTTATCCCAACAAGTGGATATGGACTCACTAAAGCTGGACTTGGTAGATTGAATCGATCTGCTGAAGCTTTTGTTTACTGCATATTGGGGGCGCAAGTTAACACTAGAAACTCGATTTACGGTAGTGGTGGTGGAGCGATCGAGACTCAACAAGAATTCTTAGCCCTATTTGAGAGTAGTGTTATCGAGAATGACATTTCGAGTTCGATCCAAAGGTATCAATTAGCCGTCCAAGAAGCGAAATTACGTCTTGATTTAGCTGTTGCTCCCGGTGTATGGCTAATGCCTAGTAATATGATAATCAATACAGAGAGCGTGACTGGTTTTAATAACAAACTTATGAAAGCTACTAGTGATATGAGTTTTGGAGTAAATAATTCCCTAAACACTGAAGCAAAAAAGGTTGGAATAAATCATAACATGGGATCTTCAAAGGTAAAGTTACCACATAGAACTGAGACGAAACCAAAACCCTCAACGCAAACAGACTCAACGAAACACGAAAATAATATAGACTCAACGCAACATGAAAAGAATATATTAGCATTTATAGTTGTCGCTGGTGGATTAGCGTGGTATCTATTTCGGTAGTTCACGAGTATTTCACGTGGATATACAATCATGATCACGTGTAGAACAATAGATTACATACCTGAGCGACATAGCAACAAGCAAGTTGAAAAGTGGATTTGAAGTTTACTTTTTAGAGGCTGGTTTATAACGTCGCTCAGGAATGTCTATAGATGGCTGTCACAAGGTAAATTTTGTTATGTAACACTGACTTGCGTTATATAACCTAGTGTTTTTGTTGTGTCTCTTGTGTTGTGTGACATTCTTTACAGTAATACTTTATTCTATTGTGCTCACATATTTGAGATCCTCCACACTCTTTGCAATGAGCCTTCAGTCTGTTGTGTTCACATATTTGAGTTCCCCCACACTCTTTACATCGATCCTTCTGTCTGTTGTGTTCGCATATTTGTGATCCTCCACACTCTTTACAGTACGACTTATTTCTTCTATGAATACATATTTGAGATCCCCCACACTCTTTACAAAAACATCTTTGTCTTCCATGAATACATATTTGTGATCCTTCACACTCTTTACAGTAATCCTTTCTTCTTCCATGAATACATATTTGAGATCCTCCACACTCTTTACATCTCACCTTCAGTCTGTTGTGTTCACATATTTGAGACCCTCCACACTCTTTACAGTAATATTTTACCTTTCCATGAATACACTTATACTTATTATTTTTTGTTTTATCAATCTCAGGTATCAGTTCATGTAGGGGTGTGGGTTCTAGGATATTACCCAACGCTTCGATAAGTTGAGCTTTTTTCAATCGATAATATCCTTTAATACCCTGCTCTTTGGCAAGGACTTTCAGTTGTTTGACTGTCTTCTTGTCCATCTTTGTTAATAATATTCATTCCTTTAAGTCATTTTCAAATTTTTTTTGAATTTGTCCCAGAGATTTTATCAGAGATTTTATCATAGATTTTATCAGAGATTTTAACAGAGATTTTTAAAATTTTTTTAATTTGTCCCAGTCCCCGCTTTTTACTACTACTCACGTCTATGTACTAGAGTCGCAATAATGACAATGGTTGAGGTCATACTAGAGAAACGTTTACTACAGTAAACTCAAATTATCACGTCGGATTACAGGTGACCAGCATCTGTCTTCTGATTGGCTCATTTACCGGAAGTGTATAATGCGGAGAGCCATTCATCAAAAAAAGGACAGAAGTTGAGTGAAAGGCCTTAAAAGAAATATATGTAGTGACCTGCGTTATGGGTTCGGACTATAAAGACTCAGTGAAGACTGATGATTTGTTTGTGTATATCTCTGTATATATTCTCAGTATTGTTCCATGTGCTCTATGGTAATTAGTTACATCATGTGATCAATGTGACATGTACAATCATTGAGTATTGGATTACTACATTCCTCCCTTTTCAGATACTCCTATGCATAAACAAATTACAAATAATCAATAAGTATGTACAATCATTATTTCCAAATCCTTATAAATATGAATGTTCTGCTTATGTAACTGTAACAATAATGGTTCTCATTCTTAGTGTTCGTTCAATGTTTTGCTCCTTTAGTCTATGGTTCTATTTCTGTTTGAAATCTCTTAGTTTGTTATCAAATATGGATACATGTTTTCTTCGAGATCTCCTTGGCTGTACAGTGTCTCCTGTGCGTTCTGCTTGCTGTATTGCTGGTTCATCTTGGTGTGTGTTATTCTCGTAGCAAGGTGGTACCTGTGCTTTCGGAGTTTCTATTTCATTGTCTTCAGGATCTGCTTGTGTCGCAGATGCAGACTTCAGTTGTTTCACTCGTGAGGCATCTTTGCATATTGTATGTCCGTCTCCAATTCTCCTTGCCGTGAGTGTTGATCCTTTGATTTCTGTGATGATGTATATGTGTGGTTCGTATGGTGTTTGTGCTTTCCTCTTCTTGTCCCGCTTCACTAGTATTGCCTGTCCTACTGCCAGTTTGTGTGTTGTCGCTCTATGTCTTTTATTGTGGTATTTCTTGGTTTTGGCTTTGAACTTTCCATCATTTTCTCTGACGTCAACATCCTGGGCCGGTCGGTCTGTTGGGACGTGTTCCAGTCTTGTTCTCACTTCTCGGTTCATCATCAGCTCATATGGAGTTTTCTTTGTCGCCTGGTGTGGTGTTTCTCTGTAGGCTTGAAGCATGTCGTAAGTCGCTTCGTGAACGTTGATATTCTCGTGGTTGGCGATCGTCGCTATTTTGTTTATCAGCTTGTTAAAGCCTTCCACTTGACCTTGAGCTTTAGGGTGTCTTGGAGTTATTTTCTTATGGTGGAATCCTGCTTCTGCTGAGGAACTCGGTGAATTCCACAGAGTTGAATGGTGGTCCATTGTCAGTTTGTACAACTTTTGGTACGCCGTGTGTAGCAAATATCTTCTTCAATTTCTTCCGGGTTAGCTTGCATGCCGTTGAGGTGACAAACTCCACTTCCGGGTATCTAGAGCATTAGTCTGTAACGACTAGGACATACTCGTTGTTGGGTAGTGGGCAACAAAAGTCAGCTTGAACTGTGTCCCAGGGTCTTTCTGGCAGCTTTGTCATCTTTGCAGGTTCACTTGACAGCTGAAACATGTGCTGACAATGGCTTCGATTCGTCTGTTCATCCCCGGAAACCAGTACTTCCGCCTGAGTAGTTCCTTCGTCTTTGTTACTCCCAACTTACTGTCATGTTGGATTTCCCTGCGATGTGAATGGCGTTGTGCTTTCCCGATTCCATGGAATAGCTTATCGTGGCTGTCGATGATCAGATCGAGCTCCTTGTTTCCGGTGTGTACTTTGTGTACGATCTTGTTGTCACGGTTCGGTTTCTTGAGTCCTCCGGTTGCGTCGAATTTCACCATTTCCAGCTCTTCGAGTGTCTCTCGCCCCAGTAATGGTATCGAGTCTATGGTCCCTCGAATTATAGCAATCCGAGCTACGGTGCTTCGAGTCTCGTTTTCGATTGTAGCAGTAAATTCTCCGATGACGGGAAGGTCTTCTGTAAGAGTCTTCAGCTTTAGCGTTGTTTTGCGTAGTCTTACTTCCGGTCGAGCGTGTTGGAATGCCTTGAACTGCTCTTCATCCATGACGTTTGTGTCAGCTCCGGTATCTGGTTCGATGATGGCCTCGATGCCGTGGATCCAAACTTTGCATTCGTTCAGGCTCTTGGATGGCACTTTCGCTGTTTTATGAATATTTATGTCTTGAGAATTCGGTTGATGTCTTCGTCGCTTTCGCTCTCCGTTTCGATGCGATCACTGTCACTCTCTTGTTCCACGTGTCTGATTTGTCGGCGTCCTTTGCCTTTTGGGGTTTGCCGGTTTTTGATGTCTTCGTTCGCGTCGTACGTTTTCTTTCCGTCTTAATTCCTTTTCACCGCTTCTGCACATTTTTGCGTAGTGGTTTCGTTTACCACATATATGGCACTCTGCTCCGTATCCTCTGCAATTCCTTGCTGCATGTCTTGCTCCACATCGGTCGCATTCCTTAAAGGCCCGGCCAAACGGATCCAACATTGTTGAATCCAACATGTTGCACTCGTTTGGCCAGCATGTTGCACGATGTTGCATGATGTTGGATGATGTTGAACGAAGTTTGATTTCCATCAAACATCGTCTTCAACATCATCCAACATTTCTTTTGTTTTAAGTGTGAACAAAAATGTTGCATTCGTTTGGCCACCGTGTTCAATATTGTTGACCGCGCGCATGCCCACTAAGTTGACTTTGCGTGTTTCCATGGCAATGATTCACTGTTTATACTAAGTCTTGCTTCGTGCGTCGCCGCGTGGATGTTAAGATACGGTATGGCGAATGAGGAAAGTTTTCAATCACTCTACGAAAAAAGCGCTAGCGATCTCTTCGCAAATAGAAAAAGAACGGTTAAAGCAGCTGCTGAAAACGCGAGAACTGGAAAATCAAGAAGATGGTCTGACGCGGAGATAGATAGACTTATTGAACTACTGGAAGAAAGACCATGTCTGTGGGTCGTATTTTGCAAGGACTATCATGTCAGGGAGAAGCGAGAGCGGGCTTATGAAGAGATTGAAAACGAACTGGAGATAGATCTTAATGACATCAAGACCAAAATAGTTGGCCTGAGAAGCCAACTCGGAAGAGAACTCTCCAAGACCAACAACAAGAAGTCAGGAAGGCTGTAAGCGATAATTACAAGTCAAACTGGATCTACTGGGACAGTCTGCAGTTTCTTGTACCTGTGATGCAAGCGGGAAAAAGCAAATACAATTTGCCAGACCGCCAAATTGATTCTTCTCCGGGGTCCTTCAACTCAATAACGGCGAAGAGGGAAGTCCGGAAATGAGGAAAGACGAACCTCCTGTCCATTCAAAGAATTTTTCAAAACCATCCAATGAAATATCAAAGCGGTGCCTTGAATCCAGCAAAACGGAACTCATATCAACTTGTATACAGGTTCTCAAAGAACCTGCGAATGCCCAAGCAGGGGTTAGCCAATGTGCGTTTCCAATTCTTCTTTCAGTTTTCGTTCTATTGCTGCCGCTTGAGCGCTTGCAATTGATTCTTCATCTATTGCTGCCTCGTCTAAAATCTGTGCTAGTGTTAAGCTGTTCCTTATTGTCTTGATTCTCAGCTGCCCGCTTGCCATCGTCTTGATAAGATGGTCGCGTATCATTTCGTTTTCTGCGGTAAACTCGCATTTCCGGGCGATGTCTCTGATTCTGGTATAATATGCCGCCATGCTCTCGTCCCTGCTTTGGGTCAGGTTTCCAAACTGGAATCTTGCGTAATCCTTGTTTTTTCTTGGTAGAAAGTTCTTGTCCAGGTTCTTGATCAATCGTGTGTACTCATCGTCTCCCGCTGGTGCTGGTACTTCTGGTAGCGAATCTTCCAGATCTGCTATGTGCGATCCGCCGTAGATTATTAGTCCGTCTTTCTTCTTTTGCGCGTCTGTCAATCCAAAGAAGTGGAACTGTCTCTCGATCTCCTTCTTCCATTTATCCCAACGTACTGACGTGTCGTTACTGTCGCTGGATATGATGAATGGTTTGATATTTAGGTGTCTGTTAACGACGGTGATCTGCGGGTTCGAAGTCGCCGCGCTACTTGCGTCTGAACTCGTAGCCTCCGTCTCGTTCATCATACTTTTCTACTTCTCTTTGAAGGTCCGTGTTCCTCGTCGCCAATGTAGTGACCTGCGTTATGGGTTCGGACTATAAGACTCAGTGAAGACTGATGATTTGTTCGTGTATATCTCTGTATATATTCTCAGTATTGTTCCATGTGCTCTATGGCAATTAGTTACATCATGTGATCAATGTGACATGTACAATCATTGAGTATTGGATTACTACAATATACAAGCTCTGCCCGGGAAAAATGTTGGCGAGCAAGTGATCCGAATTTACCCCAACACCATTAACTCGTTTCATGCTTTCCACTCCACGAATTAATAAGCGAAGTGATTTGACTGCTGATGTTCAAAATTACAGGACTAGTGTGCAAGGTTGGATTGGATTCAAGGATTGCAGTTTTGCATATCGCAAGAAAATAGAATTTTGTTTCTTTTTCCATTTTTACCTCCATTTTTGTGAGCCTCAAACGCTCTCAATTGTGATAGGCCAGCACGTGTCACCAACAAAGGGGACAATTCTAATCCTGTCATGTTTATCTAAAGCAAAACGACCTCAGCGACCAAATATAACTTTATGATCAACTCTCGTACATGGACGACCACTTTCTGACTGGGCCATAGCCCATCAGTAAAGCGAAATAAATGAATGCTACTTCTTCGGTGCTCTTTCATCGTTGTTTTTTTTGTTTGAACGGCGATACAAGCGAATTTTAAGACACTCTCACGGAATCACAGTTAAAAAGACATTCACCTGAAACCTTGCCAATTAGGGGATACTATATAGCGGGGTAAAGAACAAAACGAATAGAAGTAGCAAAAGTAGATGCAGAGGTAGTGGTGATAGTCACCGGAGAATAATTGCTGAGAGTAACTCAATTGACTATATAAAAGGAGTCCAGCACAGAACGTGTCACCGTCACTAGTTCCGCTTACTATTAACAATGCAAAATGTAAGGTTGATACATATATAGTGATGGCATGAGTTATGCCAGGGAACGTAACAGACTCCCGCTTATTCATACGTTACCAAGTGTCATAGGATTTACAATTGAAACATACCACAAACACTATAACGCGAGCAGTTTGATTGGCCAACTTTCCGTGGTATGTAAACTGCATTCTAATGACATCAAACTTAGCTGGTCTTAACAGAAATACAACTGATTGGCTGCTTTGTGTTTACATAAGGGAGGGAGAGAATTCTAGTAGATCTATGTAAGCTGGCTCGAGTTGCAATTTTGGGCTTACATGAACGTTTGAATTCTCTCAAATTCCCGCTTGTGTTTGCATTACTTTATGTAATCAAGAACGCTATTTTTGCTAAACGACATCGGTGGCTTCACCGAGACATGCACCTCTTCCATAATTGTTATGGACAATTTGGGGTATAATGAATCTTAAGAACTCTTTAATTCTTTGCTCAATTTACTCAGTGAAATGTTTCCATTTCTGTAGATCTTGTTCCTGTTTCAAACTTCGGATCGACAGTAATTCTTCTTTGCCTTAAGGGACCCACTCTCCAATTTAATAGTGTCTGCTTGAAGACCCTGATGAAAACGGGCATGCGCCATGCATACAAAAATTGATTGGCCGAACATGTACAGTTAACTAGAGCTGTCAGAAACTGAAAATCCCGCAACCAATGAATAGTGTCACAACTGCATACGTCACAGAAGTTAATAAGATAGACCATTATGAAAGACGAGCAATTGCATAACACAAAGAATAGTAGGATATGGAGGAAACTCCTCGTAGCTTTTCTTTCATAACTTGAGCAGTGTTCTCCAAATCTGCCGTCGTGTGTCGCTTGGAATCGAGTAACATGAACATGCAGACTTTGATAGATTCGGATATAAGTAAAAACGATTAAACCGAAAGTTGAAGCAATAGCTATATGGACAAAAATAAATAGAAATTTATAGAAATTGGTAACAAAATAAAAGCAAGAAATTACAATTGCAAGGATCCATATTGCTGAAGATAACCACACCACTCTGGTATTGGACAAATGTCTCCTGTTGGGGGAGGTGACTGCAAGGTAACGCTCTGTTGCCAGGGCGCCGATACTTAAAACTGAAGCTGTACAAGACACAAAATATGTCACATGGACGATTTTCAAGTTTATAACCGAAAACGTGTTTGTGGCTTCCCTTGCGTGAAACACTACAAATGATGGCTCAGTTATTGTGCCTGTTACAAGATCAGCAACAGCCAGATTCAGAACCAGGCAGTTGAACGATGTTTTCAGTTCGTTGTTTGAGTCTTTTATGATGACCCAGCATATCAATAAATTTCCTGGAACTGTTATAAGACACAATATGGCGACGATTGTAGATGTTGTTACGGACAACTCATAAGGCGCGCTGTCGTCATTACAGAGTTGTCCTCCAAATGTCATGATTCCTCACATTGCTTTTTTGGAGCAATGTTTCCTGAGTTTTCTCAGAAGCTTTATCCAGTGACAGCTTATAGCTAGGCGTCTAGATATTTCGACGTTTCTTTCATGATGACACGTTTCCCAGGTTTGATTCAGTTAACGCAAGCCAGGTGAAAGAACATGAAAAGAAAACACCGAACACAATTTAACAAACAACGATAACTAGATTCCCCTCATGCCATGTAATTGTCAAACTCTGTTCCGTATTCTATTAAGATTCCGGAAAATTGTTTGCAATCAGTCGCCGCCTTACGTGTGATGATTGTGGCGGGTAAAAAATTGAAGCCAGAGTTGGTATTTTATCAGGAACTTCACTGGTGACAACCATGCAGTGTGATTAGGAATTTATTCGAAAAATTTGAGTTGTAATTATTGAAGTCCCATAATGTTATAAACGTTTTCCAAAAATTAAATACGCCCCGTCTACTTTGTTTTAGTCAAACAAATTAAGATGTGTAGGCACAAATGACATTGAGCCTTTTCTGTTTACTTTAAGCACAAGTTTGATTTCAGCTGGTTTTTCAGGGCCTTAACTCTCCATGGGATTCTGCCTTTCTTCACTCTATTGCCTTTTCACAGTGGGCGCATGCAATTGTTGTTAGACGCTTAATTCGTTAATCTAACTTTTCCTAACCGGGTAAATTCTGGCACACGTGGACGTCTCAGAAGACAGAAGTTCCGCTTAAGTAACAGTTCCTTTTAGTTTCATTAAATTGAAAAGGCAAGGTAACTTCAAGTTTTTTTTCATGTCAAGGCCATTCTAACGACATCATTTTTGTTCATATCATTACCAAGTTTGCGAACCAACCAAAACATGTTTGACTGTTATGATTGAGGTTCCTAAAATTAAAAAGCCCACGTCTACCTTACTGGTATGTGTCGGTACAAATTATATTTGGTCTTTTCTGTATATTTTAAACATATTTTTAATTTCAACTTTATCAGAGACCTTTAGCATCGTCGTGTGGAACAGGCATTTATTTCATACTTACTGAGAATTTCGAATGGATGGCATGAAAAACCGATAAGGAAATTTCCTAATCCAATCACATGCGTAAAACGACTTTCTCACACATGCGAAAAACGTTTCGTCCAATAAAAAATCAGCTGCCAAAGTGAATCAGTCAATCTTCGCCCACGGAACGGTTTGTTTAGCTTCCACAAGTTCAAATTGTTTTCTCGCAAGCTAGCTTGAACCAACAGTAAATGGCGAAAGGTTCGAACAGGTTTATCGATTTATATAGAACAATTGAAGATTACATCCAGGAACAGCAGAACGACAACCCACTGTCAATAACCCGATGAGGTGTTAGCCTGCTCTGGGAATTCCTTACACAGAAGAAAAAGACAAGGAAAGTCGAAGAAATAAAACCAGATGAACTCAACCTATGTGGATTCATTGTAAGCGCCAGGTAAAAAGATGGCGAAGATTACGACGAACCATCAAGGTTTAAGCGTTAACCGGTTGTTTTGAAAGAAGGAAAATATCCTGCAAGCATCATTGACTACAAAGAGTTTGACCTAACAAGGAAATATCTGGAACCTCGAAGCAAACAACTTTAAAAACAAGGCCGAAAAGGAAGTAAACCAAACGCAGCCAGAGCGCTCACTGATGAACAGGTGGATATTCTGATGAGTTTCTTGTAAAACACCTTGACTCCTCAACAATTTCAGCTTCAACAGCAAAAAGCACTGAGCTCAGTTAAAGCCGGTTTTAGAAGCATTAAGACATGAACAGTGGAAAAACGCGATGTTTGCCTTATCCATTTTCATACTTATAATACTTATGTTTGTTTATGCATTTGGATGTTTTTCAATTATTTGTTTTTAGCTAGGATTTCGAAGAAGCGACAAAGTGCTTGTTTGTTCACAGAATAACAATATAACTCAGTTGACTACTGTTCTACTGATTGGAAAAGCAAATGAATTTTATTAAAAGGTTAGATGTGAAAATCTCAGTAACTATGAAATAAACAAATTACAGCTTGGAAAGTTCTTTGAACGGTATTTATGCACTCGTTGTTTTTGCATCAGAAAACTCACTCGTTCGCTGCGCTTACTCGTTCGTTTCCGGATGCAAAAGCAACTGCTCGTGCGTAGATACCGTACGCGCGCACTTTCCATTAAGTAATCTATATTTAATATTTAATCTTCATTCAATGTACTAAATCCATGCGCGTGATTGGCTAAACTCAATCACGTGATTTTGTGATACGTCACGTCATCACCTAGTAACCGTGCACTAATGAGAATACATCATGCCATCACACAACGGCTGGCATCAAAATGGCAAGTTTTGTATTTCATTGAACTCAGATTGAATATTAAAAGGGTTAGAGACTTGAAATTCGTGGTTTGTTTACAAATACACGCACTTGCTGGCTGTAAAATGAACTCGAAATTGTCAATACTGCACTCAGCTTCGCTTCGTGCAGTATTGACAATTTCTCGATCATTTTACAGCCAGCGCGTACGTGTATTTGTAAAAAAACCACTCATTTCAGTCTCTAACCCGTAATTATGTCACGGTAGCTCACGGTCTGCTCTTGGGCCGTCTGTATGTTCTGTCAAGAGTGCGACATTTATATGCCTTTCGGCCACTGAGTTTGAAAAGAAATTTGAAAATACACATTAACTCAAAGTGATTTCACAAACATCAGCCTGGGGCAAAACATGAGCTGACCTAACAGTACAAAGATAAACTTAGATACTATTACGAATCTGCCTTATCGCAGGGACAGTTAACTATCATACGGAGGTGTTCTTCAAAACCATCAGTCGAGGAAAAAGCAAACCATCAATGAACAAATCAACCAATTGCATTCATTATTATTTACAAACTGTCGGTTGACCGAAAATGTAGTCTAGTCCTTGATTCTGTTGACTTGACGGTAGCTGTAGAAAAATTCAAATAGTTCAGAACGTGATTGAGAATAGGCAATTCTATGCATAAGGTCAGCACAAAATTTGCTGATCTTACAGAGATACTTGGTTTTCTCAGAGTGGACGCAGAAATATTTTGCAACTTTTAACTCACTAGAGCCAAGCTCGGCCAACAGGACAGAACTTTTCCAGAAACAATTTTTTGGATAGCGATATGGGCTGAGAAACAATATTTGCCCTGTTTATTTATCAATGTCTTGGAGACAAATAAACTGCGTTTTGTTCCTGTCCCTCTGATTACAATAATGTTTTTCATCCTTACAATGCCACAGGTTACCGCCTCGGTGAAAGTGAACGAACGCTTGGGAACGAAGTAACTGTTCTTGTTGGCTACTCCTCGGTGTAAAAACCTGTTACGTTCACATGTGACTAAGAACAAAGAAAACAAAGGAGACAAACCAATAGAGACTAGGAAAATAATAGTAAAAAAAAAAAACTTTACAGGTTTTTACACCGAGGTAAACCCTTCTTGTTAGATAGTGTTTCGGTGTAGCGGTCCTGGCGACCAACGTGAGCTTTGTCCTTGCCGCCTGCATCTTGCAAAGAAGCGACATGTAGTGCGGAGTTATTCATCATTTATCATTCTTTTATGGCCATTTAAGCAGACTGGGATGGTAAATATTTCAAAGATATCGCTTTTTCACTCCCGTGAGCCAGAGTCCCGTCAACAATCCTGTTAGCCCTGAACTTACTGGCGGCATGACTTTTTAATATGACAGAAAACGCCATTCGAAAGTTTTTCATCCTCCAGGCGTAAAGAAACTGATTAGTGGCTGACATTATCATTGGAAGAAGAAAGTATATATCACGTAACGTATTAATGGCGTCACAGGAACACGCCGAACAAAAGGTTATGACGTGTGCTATAATGCATGAGGGGAACAAAGCACAGCAAAACAGCGTTAAAATCATCATAAATGCTCGTGTAATCTTTCGCTCTCGTATCATTGCTCTTCGTTTGAAAGCGTCGTCATTCGCAGAGTCCCAGTCTTGAACATTATCACGCATCCGACCTCTTATCCTTTTGAGTGAAACGATGAAAATAACAAAAACTACAATTACTGCAATGTTGGTGAACAGAAAAAGGAATAAATAAAAAGGCAGTGTGAAATAAATGAGTGGAAACGTTAGTGATATGCACCATATAACAACAGATGTTAGATATCCATGTTTGCGGTTTAGTCGCCGTCGAAATGGTGAAATAATCGCAAGGCACCGATCGACCGTTAGCGCTGACAGACTCAGAAGTGAAGCTGTGAGTGAGATGTAGTATGCCAAATGAAAAATCCAGATTATCTTTAGTTTTTGTCCCTCCATCGCTTCGTGAACATGGTAAACAATAAATCCTGGTTCTGTTATTAAACCAACAATCAAATCCGAAGCAGCTAAATTGATGACGAAGTAATTAAAAGGGGAACGTAGTTCGTTGAAAGGATCTTTGATGATGGCGGTACAAGTGAGAATGTTTCCTGGTACAGTGACAGCACACATAATACCACTAATGGCGACAGTTGTCCAGGATATAAAGCCTGGTATTTTTGCTTCAGAGCAGCTGTCAGAGAACGCCATTTCACTTCATCTATTTAAGTATCACTTCTGAAGGTACAGTAGCCCATGGAAGATTATTCGACAATGGCGCAAGTAGCTTAATATTCTTAGCGAGTTCCTTAGTCAGTATTTACTTTGAACTAAAATTACTGTGAATTTCTTCCTCTTTTGTGTCATGCAGGTGCATATTTTCTGTGGCTAAATGTTGCTCTCCAAATTATAAACGGACGCGGTTTTAAAACTACACTGTACAACGGACGCGCAGTTTCCTGTTCCAATACTGCGTGGTTTTACATCAGATTTATTTCTTTCACCACTGATGCCAGACTTTCCTTGGCAATTAGATGCAAAGTGAATGTTGCAGCTCAGCTCGAGGCAGTAATTTCTTTTTTTCAAGGCCACCAATTAACTAATTGCACTGTTGACGGTTCAAAGGGAAAACCTTGCTCCTAGGTCCAAAACCACCATGCAGTCTTTATCGATTCTTCTTGGTTTGAAGTGTTGATTCAGGTAAGAAGTGACTTCAGTTTACAAAGCAAATTAAAGGTAAGGTTACTAGTATTAGGAGCCACATCACTGTATCTTGAGATCTTCATATCCCCACGAATCGCAGCCTACAAGTTAAACCAATTCATTAAAACAAGATCAAATAAATGCGCTCGTCATTACGAAATGTCCTCCCTTCTCCAAATGAAAAAGACTTAACTCTATTTCATTTAGAACCTCTAACACTAGATACATCTATTGTTATGGCTGAACTTAAGCCTTGTCGCAAAGTGGATCTGACATTTCATTTCCTAAGGTGTTTTTCACAGTCGGAAACACACATCCCGAGATAACCAGCTAAGACTTAATTACTTCATTGATTATGTTGAGCTAAAGGCTTCGTGGGATTCAATGTCAAGACAGCAACATTTCCACAGGCCTAAACTTAAATTAAAAAAATTCTACCTGATGGTTTCATCATGAAAAATATCTGCCTCGCAAGGAGCTGTATTATTGAGTGAAGATAATACCGCTGATTTAAAAAAAGAACATAAAATGAGATAGTCTTCCTTGATAGGGGATTGTCGAACTAATCAAATACCTCCCTTGGGCGGCAGCGTAACAAGTTACACTTTCTTAAAGGCTTTCTGTAATGTTAGTCTCTTTGGCACCAGTCACATAATTTCTAAGCCAGCTGCCATACAATGAATTGACATTTCAGTTCGTAGGTGCATGATTGACAGCAATGATATGAAACATGAGAACCGCGGTATAAATTATTGACAATGTCAGGTACTGGAGAATAATGTGTTATGCAAAATTTGATTGCTCAAAAAATTCAATTGCAATTGATCGCCCTTACTACTGCGGGGTCTAACATGACGTCAAACATTATCCCTGATCGGCGACAGTTAATTGAAATTGTGTCAATATGGTAACGAGGGATATTACGCGCTCAAAGCCAAGGAGATTCCTTTTTTAAAATCTTTATTGGGAAAGGTTCTGAAACAAAAGGGTTTTGCTACGCTAACTGCTAATAAACAAACGAATATGAATAATAAAGGAATCTTGAAACAAACGCGAAGCGAAGAGTGGATCCCCTTAGCTTGAAATTAACTTATTGTTCGACGTAAACTGAATTGCACTAATGACCAACGCTGAAAGCAACACATCTATCAACTGAACTTTGAAACCTAATGGTGATGCATTCTGGGAAATGTTTAATCTTTATTGTTCGGACCACAGTGTGAACTAAAATCCTTTGAAAGAGTTTCGACTGGTTACATAGCCACTGTTCTCAAGTCCTGCAAGGTTAAGTCTTGTGTGTTGGATCCTGTTCCAGCCTCTGTTCTCACTGGATATCTGCCTGTTCTCCTCCCTGTCATCAATGATCTGGTAATAAACTGCTCTCTGGACACTGAGATAATGCTTGTGGCACTTAAGACTGCTATGATTATTCCACTCTTGAAGAAGTCAAATTTCAGTACTGATGACTTTAAAAACTTTCGTCTAGTCTCAAATTTGCCCTTTATTCCAAAGTTAATCGAAAAATTAATCGGATTCGTAGACATTTACATTAAAAGGATATTCGGATTCTTGACCGTTTACACACAACGACAACTCCGGGAACATTTGTGATGGAATGGTTATCAAGCTCAGTGTTGTTTAGTCGTTCGACAAAGTGAAAATGCCGCCAAAAAGGAAAGTTGGAGTCGATCCAGATGCCACTGAAGCAAATTTGAGCTGGACAGATGATGAAGTTGAACTTCTGCTGGGCGTTGTCCGTGCGTATTCTTTCCAAAAGGATTGCGAAGCTTTAGAATGGGAGAGTGTCAAAAGTAAGTAGGAAGATTTCCTCACCGCTTGTACCGATGAACAAGAAGATGGATCGCCACATGATCTCAGCCTATTCACACGGGAAAGAATAGCAAGTAAAATAAAGGACATAAGAAAAAAGTCCGAAAGAGCCGTCGAGTCTCTTGCGATGATAATTTGCGCTTCCTCAGAAATATTACGGTGCACATAATAAAATTTATCGCTTGAACCCGCAACCAGATTAGACAACCAGAGACTGCCAGTTATGTTTCTCAGTGTACAAGATCCTCCATTTTGATTCTACTTAAAACTCAAAAGTAGTAGTAGGGAGGAGAATCACCCGGATTTTTATTTATCAAGAATTTATCAGGAATTTTAACAAGGATTTTTTCTTTTCTAGAAAATTTTTTAACCAAGATTTTATCAAGGATTTTATCAGGGATTTTAACAAGGATTTTTTTTTGTGAAAAATTTTTAACCAATATTTTATCAAGGATTTATCAGGGATTTTAACAAGGATTTTTCACACAATTTTAATAAAGTATCACCAAAAAAATTTTGAAAAACAGTTTAAAGATATAAATATAGTAATAAATATGGAGAACCTGGAGAACCATACAGTGAAACAACTGAAAGACCTCACCAAAGAGCAGGGTATTAAAGGATATTATAAGATGCGTAAAGATCAACTTATCGAAGCTCTAACACAACCACAAGTACCTAAAGCTGAACCAACCAAACGGCGACCCCCAAAACTCCTTATAGTTAGACCCCTCAAAGAATCAGGTAATATCCCCAACCAGCCGCAAAGACCCATCCCAACCCCTAGAAAAAATATTCAAAGACCTATCCCAGCCCCTAGAAAAAATATCCCCGACCAGCCGCAAAGACCTATTCCACCCCCTAGAACTAATATTCAAAGATCCATTCCAGAACCCAGAAAATCGTTATTTAGTTCATTCAAAGATTTATTAGGAAGAGCTAACAATTCAGTTAGGGAAGGTATTAAAAAATTTTCAGATTTGATTATATCTTATGTACCAGAACCTATCAAAAATAGTATAAACCTTGCATTTAATGAAGAAGATGAAGAAGATTATTTCACTGCAGAAGAAGATGAAGAAGATTATTTCACTGCAGAAGAAGATGAAGAAGAAGCACAAAACCCACCAAAAACAAATCGCCACGAAGTTAATGCTAATCTGAATAATGACTTATCAAACATGATTTTTAACAAACTCAAACCGGACATAGAGATGCGTTCAAGGATTGTTTACAGTTTTTCAGCTAAAATTTACCGGGGTGGAGGAGAAAAAGTTGATTATCACAAAACACTTCGTGGGGAGGGGACTTTTACAAGTTTATCTGAAATAGAGGCTTATATCCAAAGGTGTGAGACCAAAAGGCTAGATTTGGAGAATGCAGAAGTGTGGAGCAGCGCGTACCTACCAGCAACAGAGCTCGTTGAAACCCCAGGGGTATACCAAGGCAGAGTTGAGTTTACTAAGATAACCGTAAAAGTCATTCACAGCAATGAGCCTTTAATGGGGTGTGGACCGTTACCAGATTGGTTACATAACAAGAAATGCATTCACGCCGTTGATGATAAGAACGACAATCTATGTGTCTGGAGGTGTCTAGCTATTTACATGGGTTATCGTGATAATATCCCTAGACCTGCCGAGGACACTACAAGAAAGGCACTAAAACTAGCCCGAGATTTTTATGATAACCCAAAACTGAAACCCTCAGAAGTCCGACCAACGAAACTTGTTGATTTTGAGGGTATTGCTAAGATGTTTTCTGTTAACATCCGTTTGTATGAACCAAAAGACAAAAAGGTTTGGAAATTAGTGTTCGGTAAAGACCAGTTCAAAAAGAATTTACCATGTGTAGACATTGGACTCTATAATGGTCACTGTTTCTACATCAAAAATATAGATATGCTAACTGAACTCTGGGAATGTTCTGGATGCCAGCAAAGATTTAACAGACATGATAATTACAATAGATACGTCACAGAAAAAAGATGTTCAGGAGGAAAGACACAATTGATATGCAAAGGGGAAAAGTTCAAACACATCATGAACAGTTCAGAAAAGGTGTTTTATGGAGGTAATACCCAATTTAGTTACGCGGGGTGTCGATGGATCGAAGAACAGGCTAGACATATAGGTAAACATATTCATCACGCTCTCTGTGGGCATGGGGGCGAGAGGTGTGTGAAGAACGGTAAAAAAGAGATTTTGGTTGATGGATACGAGCCGGAGACTAGGACCGTTTTTTAATTCTATGGGTGTAAATGGCACTGCTGCCCCTGTTCAAGCGACGATGAAAAGAGATACAATGAAACTATTGAAATGGAACAGACGATCACAAACTTGGGGTATAATGTTGTCTCGGTTTGGGAGCATGAAAAACCTAAATTAAGTGATATAAGACTTGAAAAGAAATTTACCCCATACCCATATTTTATTGTTTACGATTTTGAAGCATTGCTCCGAAAAATTTCTCAACAGATGACTGCCGACCTGACTTTCAACACCAAACATATTCCAGTTAGTGTTGCTATCACAGATAATTTTACAAACGAACCTACCTTTCTTGTAAACTCGAACCCAGAAGAGCTTATCAAAGACTTTATTACAGATTTAGAACACCGTCGGAAAGCCATTGTCGAAAAAGTTACAAAAGAATACTGTCTTCCTGATGAAGATTCTATTCCCAAGAACGTGTTAGAGCAGTACAGAAAGTGGTGTAATCAAGTTCCTGTTTTAGGGTTCAATAGTGGAAAGTATGATATAAATATGATTAAAGAATATTTTGTAAAGCACATGACCGAGCAAGCTGGAGAGATTTTTGTGGTGAAGAAAGAGAATAGTTACATGTTCCTGACAACTGACCATTTTAAATTTTTAGATGTGATGTCCTACTTAGCCCCGGGACTATCTTTTGATAAGTGGTGTAAATCAAACAACTGTGAAGCACAAAAACTTGTCTTTCCTTACGAATGGTTGGATAGTTATGAGAAGCTTTCTCACGTAGGCCCTGTGGAATATGAAGACTTTTACTCAAGCCTCCAACAGAAAATCAAAGTGTCTCCTCAAGAATATGAAGAATTTAAGATCGAATTTCAAAAGCGGGGTTGTGTTACCATGATGGATTGGTTGCGGGAGTATAACCTAGCCGATGTCGTACCATTTGTTGAAGCTCTTGAGAAAACTCGACAACAATATTACCCCGATGGAATCGATATGTTAAAAGATGCTGTATCTATCCCGGGTATCTCAATGACTTATGTTCTGAACAAATTTTTAAAACTTAAGAAGAGAGACGAGCCCGCCTTATATGCTCCTGGTAAACCTTGCTTTCATAAATGTGCTAAGACTTGTAGTAAAAAGGTTTGTAAAGAGTGCTCAAAGGTAAGGAAAGAATGTACCGAATGCCCTAAAAACAAGGCTTATGAACTCTTAAAAACAGGTATGGTCGGAGGACCTAGTATTGTGTTTACGAGGTATGCTGAAAAGGATAAGTCAAAGATTCGCCCCCATAAATATAAAGAACCAAAAAACTGCAAGTCTGTCGATGGTTTTGATGGAAACAGTTTATATCTATACTGCTCGGGTCAAGAAATGCCCTGTGGTAAAGAGGAATTCATTGAGCCATTAAAGCCAACAGATTCTGAATATGTTAAAAAGGTTTGTGAAGACATTCTCGATAATAAATTTTTCGGTTTTTGTCAAGTGGATATCCATGTCCCTGAAAATCTCAGAGAAAAATTTGAAGAGTTTTCACCGTTGTTCGTTGTAGACAGTGTTCCAGAAGAGCTAGTCCCTGAACATATGAAAGAATACCAAAAAGCTACGGGCAGAAAAAATCTAAAAGGTACTAAAAAATTGCTTGGGGTGACCAAGGCAAAGAAGATATTGCTATATACACCCCTACTGAAATGGTATCTTAATCATGATTTAGAGGTAACAGCTGTACACAAGATTTTAAAATATGTATCAGGAAGACCTTTTAAATGGTTCCCAGACGAAGTCAGTAGCGCTAGAAGAAACGGAGATATCGAGGTTCTGACCGCAAAGTTACGCAAAGCCTTTAATGACAACAAGAGAGATGATGTCGACACTACTATGAATGAATTGAAGCAATTCCCTTCTATAGTCCCCTTGATTGAAGAGAACAAAGACATACATTCCAAGTATGAAGGTTGCAAAGAACTGGGGGATACTTTCAAGCTAAAAGGGAATTCTTTTTATGGTAAAATGATTGAAGACCTCGAACGACACACAAAAACAAGATATACTAAAGACGAGGAGGAGGTTGATAAGGCTTTTAGAAGTCCTTTCTTTGAGGATTTAGAAGTCATCAATGAAACATATGAAGTAAAAGAAAGAAAGCGGCAGGTCGTTATAAACCGTCCCTATCAATGTGGCATCGCGGTATACCAATTGGCTAAACTACGAATGTTGCAGTTTTACCACGACTTCCTCGATAAATATGTCGATCGAAGCGATTTCGAACTTATTCAAATGGATACGGATTCTATGTACATTGCACTGTCGGATGAAAAATTGGACAATATTATCAAACCCGAACTACAAAACGAATACTTTAGTAGAGGGAAAGCTGAATTTTTATCAACCTCAAAATACCACGACAAGACCCCCGGGCTGTTCAAGCTGGAGTTTAAAGGAACTCGAATGATTGCTCTTGCGCCAAAATGCTATTACGCCGAAGACCCGAACGGAAAAACAAAGTTTAGTTGCAAAGGAACCTCCAGAAAGCAAAATGATATGACATGGAAACGATACTACGAAGCCTTGAACGGGGTGAAAGATAAAGCTCAAAATACTGGCTTTAGAGTTAACGATAACCAAATTGTGACATACACACAAAATAAACTTGGTTTAACCGCATATTATGATAAACGCATAGTTTCTGCCGATGGAATTCACACAGAGCCTTTGTATTAGCTCATTTCAACACAAAATTAGGCGGCAGCTCGGTATCATCTGGTACAACCTGAAGCTCTTCTCTAACAAAACCACGCCTAGGTCCATCTAGTAAATAATACAACACTGGCTGATTAGGTGACACCACACTACGTGACAGATCAAAGACTTTCAAACTCCAGATAGGATCCGTAGCACGCCTTCGTTCTCCACCTTCATCTTCTCCAGGAGCTAATAGATACCGCACTCTAACCCCCAGTGGTAGTCTAACCTCATCATGTCCAACAACTCGCTTATACTTTGGAGGATCAATATCAACCTCTCTCAGTCTTATAGCTTTCTCAGGCTCTTTACCAGTAATGCGTGTAGGTTGACTATTCAGAGTTTTCAAAATAGCCGGTAATCGTTTCACCCATACTCTAGATCGATCATCACTAATCATTTCTTGAGCATATTGATGACTAAATAATTTTTCTGATAATGTTCTATTTGCTCTTTCAACAAATGCTTGAGCTCTATGGTTTCCAGCTTCAGACCGTTGTATGTTTACATTATGTCTGTTCATAAGTTTTGTTACATCTCCCATAAATTCTTTTCCAGGATCAACAATTAATGTTTTAGGATATTTTAACTTTCGAGAGTAAATATTACTGAAGGCTTTGGATACCTCATGACTTTCTTTTGAGGTTAGTGGTTCTGCATCTTTGTATCGACTAGCTATATCAATCACAACCAGAGCATATCGATATGTCTTTCTTCCCACTCTATCATGAGGTAAAAATAATAAATCCGCTTGGTGAATCTGATTCGGTTTTTCCACATTCCAATGAGGTCTGGGGATATACTTTGGAGCTGGTAGATAGATTTGCCACAGCGCCTGTTTCTCAAGCCATCTTTTAGCCTCAGCTTCACTAACTTTTGCTTTTTCAGCTAATTTTGGAATGGCAGAATACCCTTTCCAATATCCATAAGTTGAATAGTATATTTTTGAAAGCATATTTTCGTTACTCATTTAAAGAATAATCAGAGTATCTTATAAATCAATATGTCGCAAGCTATATCTGAAAAAATTAACCCAAACAGGATTCCGCTAGAGCCACTCGGTTTGAAAGCAGAATCGACACTGAATAGGATCTCCTTAAATACTTCATCTGTAAGTCCTGAGGAGACTCTGTATATAAATATTCCAAAACTTGCTGAGAATGTGGTTATCGTTCCGGGTAGTGTATCTCTACTATTTGACTTGACTGTTGCCGGTCATGCTAATAACACCCTCGTAAATAACGTAGGCAGTAACCTTGTATCCAGACTCAGGGTTCTTTTTGGTGGAGAAACACTACAGGATACTCAAAGATACGATCTCTTTCAAACCTACCATGACTTATACTTAACAGATGAAGATCGTGAGGATGGATTAAAAAAAGGTATATCTTCTGAAAACATGAGGAAGCTTAGGACGAATGCGGGTGATAAGGTAACCTCAGGAAATGATAAGGAAGTAGCTCTTGCAGCAGTACACAACACCAAGTACAGTATCCCACTAAACCATCCTATTCTCAGCAAGCATGGAGCTTTCTATCCAAAGGCGTTACCTCATCCACTAACCTTTGAAATTACACTGGCCCCAGTTAATGATATTGTTGTTTATTCTGACAAGACCAAACCTCCAACTTACAAAATCGCAAACCTCGAGTTGGAATATTCTTGCATCTCAAGCGAATACTTAGCTCGTGAGGCACAGTCAGCTTATCAGGTTGGTAAAGGATTCTTTTACGAGAACGTTATTCTTCACAAAACTTTCACCATATCCAGACCTAATGACAGTGTTATAAACGAGCACATTAATCTACCGAGGAGGTCAATGACGGGGATATTATGCTTGTTCACAGAGAGCTATGTCGGAGGAGCACGAGATTCTGAAAAGTTTGTAAATCCCAATATCACATCAATTAATATCAATGTTGACGGCATGCCAAACCGTTTATACTCTAAGGGAATGGTACCATCAGATCTATGGGAGTCGGTAAAGAAACGTTTCGGTAGAGAGGGCGTCAAGCAAAAGGATTTTTACACCGACAAGTTTGCTCTATGGATTGACTTGAGAACTTACCCTGACAATGGTATTCATGGAGGAGGAATGGCCTTGAACAACACACGAGATGGAGTAAAACTTGAAATTAAACGAAAAGTTGGAGGAACAGGAAATATAACCTGCTACATGTTCGTAGTGGCTGATGCGTTGATGGAGGTCATGAATTCAAACTTAAGATCTATAATGTATTAGTTAAAATAACCATGGAAGAATTGATAGAAAAAGTTCCTTTCCATTGTATTATAACCGGTCCGACAAATTGTGGAAAGACAAAGTACCTCACTGATCAGCTCCGAGGACCATTTCGCAAGGTGTTTGAATACATTGTTCTAATATGTCCAACTTATGCTAAAAATAAAACCTATCATAAATTTGCTAACAGAGATAAACGTTTCTTGGTATTATCACCAGATTCTAGTAACAGTGATGAGATTAACGAGTTATTAACTGATTGTCAAACTTTGTTCTCTGGTACAAATACACTAATAATTTTAGACGACTGTGCTGTATCGAAAGATCTAAAGAAACGATCGAACAAGTTTATAGATCTAGCATTCTCTGGAAGACATCATGGATTATCAGTGTGGGTTCTCACTCAGCAATTAACATCCATAGCAAAACCATTCCGTGAAAATGTAGCTTGTGTGGTTACATTCCATAATCCATCACAAAAGGGTATGAAGATGCTTTTCGAAGATTATGGAGGTGATTTAGAATCAGAAACTCGTAAAAAGTTTGTAGAAATGCTGAAAACTGAAAAATATTCAAGACTCTGTTTATGTTTACGTTATCCATTCCAATGTTATTTAGAGATTCCTGCCGTGATTTAAAAGAATCTATGTTTTATTACAAAATTAAAAGATGACAAGCGTTGAAGATTTTATTGAAGAACATCCTGAGGTAAAAGATGAGTTAAAATATAATGATATTGAAATCAAACAAGAATCACTAGCTATTCTCGCATCTCTTGGGACTACAAAGGAATATTTAGGTGTTGATATGAGTCTAGGTGATATCAAGAAACTCACAGAAAAAGACGTTGAAAAATATTATAATCGATACCAGACAGTATTAGGTAAGAAAATTAGTGGTGGATTAGTAGATTCATCTCTTCAATTAGTTTCTCATGTCATTTCTTACGTGGTTCCTGTAGATGACATCGATGCGCTTTGTAAAGACTTGAAGAACGATGAGTTGGTTAATCGTGAACTTACAAACTTTGTAGGTCTCTTAGCATTAAAAGGTGGAAGATTGGTAGCACTTGCTAGTGGGCTATTCCAGGTTGCTAAGCACATTAAAATCAACAAAATACAAGAAGTTTCAAGTACTACTGAGCAGACTAATGAGCAGGCTATCGAACAAAACTGATGATATGATTTAAAGATTATTTACTATGGAAAAAAATAAATAATCATGTCTGATGAAGGTTTTGAACAAATTACAAAGGATCCAGCTGCTAAAGAGAAAGATCCTAAAAAGAAAGAGAAAGATCCTAAAAAGGTTGCTGCAGGTAAGAAACTAGCAGAATATAACAAAAGAGCCAAAGAAGCGTTAGCCAGGGAAACAGCAAGGGAAAAAGATAGGGAAATGAAACGTGAAGAGGTAGAAGAAGAAGAAAATACAAAGGCTTGGATTCCGGAGCTATCTTTTACTACTGTGTTATCTATTGTTGGAATCGGGTTTACCGCAGTTGACATGTTTATGAGATACTACAAAAACAGAAAACAACCAACCCAACCACCAACCACAAATATTACTACTCAACCACCACAAATACCACCACAAATACCACCACCTCCACATAACACTACCCAACCAACTCCGAAAATAGGAATGCTCTGAGGAAAATTTGAGGAAAGTAGTTTAAAGATTTTCTCTACCCACAATAAAAATCATGTCAACTGAAAACAAACTTGTGAAAACTGTTACCGATTCAGCCGTCATTATCGGATTGGCTGCTGGAGTTGGATATGTAGCTAAAAAGGCTATGAAAGAATCATTCATCAACGATCCCTCCTCAAGTATTACAAACTATGCTAAATGGGTCGCTGTCCTGTCTGGTAGTATGTACCTCAAAAATTATTTAGAAGATCAAAAGATTTTGCCAACTTAAAGATTTTACATATTGACCAATAAATGGCGACAATAGCAATGATGATTGGTGGAGCTATATTGAATGCGACTACGTTCGTTGGTGGCTCGTATCTTGCAAAATATCTCTCAGGTGATAACACAGATGCAGAGCGAATACGGCATGACAAGGCAATAGAAAAATATCAAAAAGATTATGCTTCATACCAGGAAAAGAGACAGAAACTCATTGATTGGTACTCTCAACAGCGTGATGTTAAACACCAGGCTTCACAAAATATTTCGAATACCGATGAAGCTTTGAAATTGTATAGTCATACACATGAACCAAAATTCTCTGATTATTATAGACCTAGTAACAATCAAAAGATGGGTGAGATGGTATATGTAGGTGGTGGTATGCTGGCATTAGGTTATATGGCTAGTAAATTCTTTTAGTTAATTGTGTGACCAGTTTAAAGATTTCTTACTGATAAGTAAAAAATTATGGAAGAATTACCAGACAAAGAAAATCCTTTTAAACCAGTTAATCCAGGTGATGATGGTGATAGTGAAACTATGAAATTAAACACATTTACATCCACCACTCGTCAAACTAAACCTGTTGGTGGTGATGATGATGATGATGATGATGATGATGATGATGAAGAATCCCTACTGATTAAGGAAAGTAAAGAAGACAATAGGGCTCGCGCTTTAAAAAAGATAGAAGAGAAGTTCTACAATTTCGACCCAATAAATTCACCATTCAGTGCAAGAATCGATGATGATGGGGTATGGGTTAGATTAACTGATCGAGTTAACAATAGGGAGCATTTACTTATTAACTCCAAAGGGGATTTGGTAGATTATGACCGACTTCCTTTGATTGGATTCTCAGAGTCTTGTTCTGAATAATAATAAACTAATTGCTGATTTGAATGAAGCTAATGAACAAATTAATGATTTACGTAATGCACTAAATGGGTTAAGAGCAACCTTGGAAACAAATGATCTGGAGATACAACGTTATATTGCTAATGAAAAAGATCTGCGTGAATTCATTGAGAAACAACAAGTAACAATCGCGGAAAAAGATAGCTATTTGGATACAGCTGTTAAACAGAAGATACAATATAAAACGGAGGTTGAGAAACTTTCGAGTGATTTGAACCGATACAAAGATGAACTCGACAAAAATAAGAAGGGACTGTCCAATTTAAGAAAGGTAGAACAAAGTAAAGATCGGTTACTCTCCAGGGTAAATGAATTGGAAGAACTGGCGAAGAAGCAGATAATTTCCAATCAAGAACAAATAAGCGATCTCGAGAGACGAAACGAGTCCATAATAGAAAAACTGCCATTAAGAGATCGGGTAAAGGCCATCTTCAAAAAGTACGGTTTTACAGTCTTTGCCGTTGTGAGTGCCGTTGGTGTAGTCATTGGTGTTATTGTCTCTAATATTTCTAAAGGTCTAACCAAATTGGGTAAAGGTGTTGGTAACGGTTTGAAAACGATTGGTAAGAAACTTGGTGAAATATTACCTGGAATGGTTGGAGCTATCGTGAGCTTTCTGTTCAAAACAGCGGGGGATGTTATTGGATTTTTAGGTAAGAACGCTTGGCTATTGATAGTGGCTGTGGTTCTATATTTTGTGGAACAATTTAAAAAGAAGAGACGATAAGTAAAAAAAATAATGAATGATACAACGTTTCTATATATCACTATGCTAACTCCTGAAACAAGAATTTATCTGGATCCACCCTTAACCCAAGTAAAAGAGATACAATCGCAATTTATTTACATTTCTAAAGCGACATATAGTAATCCTTTGTACTTAATGTGTGATCTTATAGAGTCAAAGTCTTCATATTTCAATATTATCCCCCGCGGTGAAAATGTAGAACTTAACCCCTCACAAGTACTAGCTGTTATTCCACCATATCAAGAGCATCCTTGTTTAAGAGTTCCACAAACCAAAAATCCGGTCAACTACTTTACTTTATGGCTTATAGATGAAAATGGAAAAAAGGCTGACTTAAATAACGAACCTATTCGAATTCATTTAAAGATTTCCTGTTGATTGTAAAAAATGGAAGACTACAATAGAATTTATCCACAAGTTCCTATGAATGGGGATCAAAATAATTTCAGACTTCAAAAATCGTGTGAAGTAGTACATAATCTTCAGAAGGAAATTAGACATTATGAGGATGTTAGGAAAAAATACAATAGAGCGAGGGGGATATTTACTAAAATCAGTATTGGTAGTGGAGTGGTTTCAGTTATCCTATCTGCAAGTGGACTGGGAACCTCTCTTACTGGTTTTGGTGCTATTGTTGGTATCCCGTTGGGAGCGGTGGGTGGTCTTTGTGGAGGAATATCGGTCGGATGCGGTGCGGCTTCTAAACGACTTTCACATAAAGTTAGTAAACACGAACAGACAGTTTCTCTGGCAAAAGCAAAAGTAAACACCATTCACGACTTGGTTTCAAAGGCACTGAAAGATAACGCAATCTCCGACCAAGAATTTTCGCTAATTTTAGCAGAGGTGGACAAGTTTGAAAAACTAAAACTCGAAATCCGTCAAAAAAACCGGAAAGATACAGAAAAAAACTTAAATATGTCTCAGATAAGGACAGAGGTTCGTGCGGAAATTTTAAAGGAGTTAACCGGTCCCGAACGTTGAAATTTTCATTTGAGAGAACTCCTGTAGGATGGAATTATGAGGTTGGTATTAGAAAAGAACGGTGTTGATTTAAAAACATCTTATTATGAACATAAATAATAAAATGTTACTCAATGATTTCAGAAATAGGTATCCAAAGGCTGATCACAGTCAATTCGAAGTTGTAGCTGATCCGTATGGTGGTTACATTAGGTGGAAAGTTAATGGGACAACAATAATGTCTTATGATGACCCCACTGGAAAAACATGGACTGAAGACATGTCACCCCGTTTGAAAAGACTGTTATGGAAAGATTTAGGATTGGATGATGCTGCATTGAGTTCATTCCCAAAGAGTTTAACTATGACCAATCGCTCTTACTCAATACCTGCCATTGATTTTGATGACTTTACAAGTAATATAACAAACATGCTGACTTCACTGGATATATACGTGTCCAATACTAAAAAGTTCACCGCTAAGATGCGTAACATATTTACATCCCAAGTTGTGACTTTCAAGTTTGGTAAACAGAGTAGAAAATGGTTGAACGCACCCGATATGAATTATTGGCCTCAACAGCTGAACTTTGCAGTGTGGTGTGCGACCTCTGGATGTGGAATAAGCCCTTTCGAGAGTCTCAACTATCCCAAAGTCGTTAGTAGCTTCATTAAGTTTCATATATATTTCACAATAAGACGAATACTGTATGAATTGAGTCTTCCCTTACCTGATGAGCAACCTTTTGTAATAAACAACAACCCTTACAGCAAAGTCGCATATCAACGATTGTGCGCTGAATTTGGAATCTCAAAAAACTCTGACTTTAGATGGAAAGGTGGTCGAAACGGAGGTTTAGGAGATATATTCATCGATTATGGTGCTGGATATTATGGATCGGGTGGTGGTTATCAAAATGTTCATATGGTAAGGAATTACGATGATGAAGCTGATCAATGGCCCGGTGAAGGTGGTAAATTCGCTGATGAAGGAGGTAAGAAAGAAAAGGGTGGTCTCATCTCATTCATCCGTAATGATGACTTTGCCGATTATAAATATGCTTGGTTTATCCCAACAAGTGGCTATGGACTCACTAAAGCTGGACTTGGTAGATTGAATCGATCTGCTGAAGCTTTTGTTTACTGCATATTGGGAGCGCAAGTCAATACTAGAAACTCGATTTACGGTAGTGGTGGTGGAGCGATCGAGACTCAACAAGAATTCTTAGCTCTGTTTGAAAGTAGTGTTATCGAGAATGACATTTCGAGTTCGATCCAAAGGTATCAATTAGCTGTACAGGAAGCGAAATTACGGCTTGATTTAGCTATTGCCCCCGGTGTATGGCTAATGCCTAGTAATATGATAATCAACACTGAGAGCGTAACTGGTTTTAATAACAAACTTATGAAAGCGACTAATGATATGCGTTTTGGAGTGAATAGTTCCCTAAACACTGAAGCAAAACAGGTTGGAATAAATCATAACATGGGATCTTCAAAGATAAAGTTACTGCATAGAACTGAGACTAAACCAAAACCCTCAACGCAAACAGACTCAACGCAAACAGACTCAACGAAACACGAAAATAATATAGACTCAACGCAACATGAAAAGAATATATTAGAAAATTTCAATAGCCTACCTATGTACACGAGTTAAAATATTACAAAACTAAGGTGAACTATTTACAAAATATAAACTTATTTACATATTTCTGTTCGTAAAAAAAAAAAAAAATCTGATTTTCATTTACGTCTTTAAATAAATATTTCAAAACCAAAATTTTACAAATAGTGAATATATAAAAAAAAAGAAAAGCTGTAGAAATTCTATACGTATTATGCTCGCTATAACTATTGCATCCGTGCTTGACCTTTATCTATTTCCATGTCAATGTCATTAATGTTAAGATTGTTCTTTCTTCTGATAGTTCGTGAACCTCTGAGGCACAGAATCGCTGATCTTAAAATTGCAAAGGAGACTTTTGTCCTGACCCAAGCGACAGTCGTGGAGTAGTGTTCTCCTTTCTTCATTGCCAAAAGTTGTGCTAGTCTGCAGTGGTATCGTCTGCATTCTTCTGCCATTCCTCCTGTAGTTGAGAATACAAGTGGAGTGAATGTCCCTTGCTCGATTTCCATAACTCTCTTTGCATATGAGCGCTTTTTACCATTTTCATGCTGGCGATATATTTGCTCTAGGCTGAGATCTTTATATGATTCTGCGTTGGGGTGACAAACCCTCACATCGAAAAAGGCAGAACTTTGTCGATCCCAAAAACCGCGTGCATGAATATCCAGGCGAGCGTCAGGGGCTTTATTGACACCTCTGGGTAGCATCTCTCCAGTGATTTCTTGTAGGACTGGTTCCACCTCAACGTCATAGCAGACCATGTTAAGCATTTCAGCTTCCAGATCGCGAACTTCATTATGCCGTTGTATGAATAGAAAAGAATATATTAGCATTTATAATTTTCGCTGGTGGATTAGCATGGTATCTATTTCGGTAGATGACTGGTTTTTTCGTTTTTTATCACAATTTTTTATGTTACATGATTCTGCTATTTTAGATAACGCGGTTGAATAATATACAAATTCTTGTTATGTAACACTGACTTATGTTATATAACCTATTGTTTTTGTGTTGTGTGACACTCTTTACATTTTGTCTTCTGTTTGTTGTGGTCACATATTTGAGATCCTCCACACTCTTTACAGTACGACTTATTTCTTCCATGAATACATATTTGAGATCCCCCACACTCTTTACAAAAACATCTTTGTCTTCCATGAATACATATTTGTGATCCTCCACACTCTTTACAGTAATCCTTTCTTCTTCCATGAATACATATTTGAGATCCTCCACACTCTTTACAGTAATCCTTTCTTCTTCCATGAATACATATTTGTGATCCTCCACACTCTTTACATCTCACCTTCAGTATGTTATGAGGGCATATTTGAGATCGCACACAATCTTTACAATAATATTTATACTTTCCATGAATACAGTTATACTTATTATTTTTTGTTTTATCCTTAGGTGTCGGTTCATTTGTGGTGGTGTCTATATTACCTAGAGCTTCTATGAGTTCGGCTTTACACATCTTATAATATCCTTTAATACCCTGCTCTTTGGCGAGGTCTTTCAGTTGTTTCACTGTCTTCTTGTTCATATTTATTACTATATATTTATATCTGTAAACCATTACATAATAATATATAAGCGGTTGATGAAGTCTTTCTTAAGGTTCTTTCAAATGACAGAATTAATTACACTCATGATGCTTCCAGAAAGTGGTTCAGGGGTTGATGAGGATATCAAAGTATTCCACTCGGTACAATCTCCAAATAGAAGGTTGATTTTCAAGAAACTGCTCAATCTTTCCAACTTGGTTATTTATCATTGTATGGATTAAGCTAGATAAATCGGTTGATTCAGTAATCGTTTCTGTGTTTGAATGATGGTTTAGTAATAATATTTCTTCATCAATATCGCTAATGAATTTAGAGGTAAAGACAAACTTAACCTTGATAGTTTTCTCTTGCTGCTTAATGAGATCTATAACTTTTGGTTTGACATTAGCGAGGAAAAACAAGAGGTTATGCCAATTCTCTCCATCAATCCTGTAGGTTTTCACATAGCTATTCAACTTCATTTTTTATTACTATATTTATATCTTTAAACTGTTTTTCAAAATTTTTTTGGTGATACTTTATTAAAATTGTGTGAAAAATCCTTGTTAAAATCCCTGATAAATCCTTGATAAAATATTGGTTAAAAATTTTTCACCAAAAAAAATCCTTGTTAAAATCCCTGATAAAATCCTTGATAAAATCTTGGTTAAAAAATTTTCTAGAAAAAAAAAAATCCTTGTTAAAATTCCTGATAAATTCTTGATAAATAAAAATCCGGGTGATTCTCCTCCCTACTACTACTTCAAAAGATCGAAAATATCCGGATTGGACAGACGATTCGAGAGAAAATCGTTCACACGACAGAACCCTCCGGCCGGGATTCAAAAGTTTTGGGATTCCCGAATTCCGTCACGAATCCGGAAAAATTTCCTCAGGTGTAAACCTAGTCTAAGCGCTTGCATAGCACGGAATCTGCACTTCTTAAATTCTTTAATAATAACATATTTAAGGCCGTTGACAACCGACGAGCTGTTGTCCTATAATATTTGCCCTGATCTTTTGGTGCACCCCAGCGATAGGCTTGTGGAAGTTTTTTTGATATGGATAGTGTTATATAGTGTGGTTCTTGTGCGCCTGTTCATCATTCGTTGCGCAGGGCTAACCTCTGTTCCTTCTTGAGGGGTGTTCCTGGTATCGAAAAGGACGAGGTATGGGTCCTGCTTCGTCTTTTTAGTTATGGATATCACTTTCTTTGCACGCAGCTATCACTTTCTTTGGACGCACCTATCCTATTTGCTTGATGGTGGTACGGGCTGGTAAATATGTGTGTAAATCCATACTTCTGAGCAAAATTTTTTAATCCTATCGACATGAGCTGTGTGCCAGCGTCTGAAACAAGTTCTTCAGGAATGCCAAAACGAGCAATGTGAGCTTTCAGCTTCGGGATCACTGCGCTGGTAGTCGTATTGTACAGACGGTCAATCTTGAAAAAATTCGAGAAATAATCGATTGTAAGCAGGTTTGGTTGTCTTGTCAAACTCGAAAAGATCGGTGGCTATTTTGATCCAGGGGCGGTCTGGTATCGCGTGGCTTAGTAGGGACTCCTTGGTCATTTCGGAGCGAAATAAAGACACACATCGTATTTGGAAATGAAATCCTTGACCTTGCTTGACATACCTGGTCGGTAGAGTGTTTCTCGTGTTCTCCTTAACGTGGACTCTACTCCTTGGTGGCTTGCGTGGAGCTCTTTGCGAGCTTCTCTTCTGAGGGTCTTAGGGACGAAGAGGCGGTCACCACGAAACAATAGTCCATCCAGCGTTACTAATTCATCTCTTAAGTCGTAGTAAGCAGTAATGGTTGGAGGGAGTTGCTTCTTGTTCTACGGCGACCGTACTAGCGAAAACTTCTTCCATTGGCGTTTTCAGGTAGTGTCGGCTAAAGGTATCTGTCAGGTACATTTCCTTGCCTGTCTCGTATCCCACGGTAATGTCATACATCTGCATCCTCATACGCATCTTTTGCAGTCTCCTAGGTGCTGGTGCTAAATGCTTGGTGAAAATCGTCTCCAGGGGCTTGTGATCATTGTCCACAGAGACCTGTTTCCATTGGTGAATTGAGGATACCCCCCTCCCCCATGCCAAAAACAATAGCTAACAGCCCCTTTTCAATTTGAGCATAATTGCGTTCGGCGTACGCTCCAGGCTTCCCATCTTGGTGTTAACTCCTTCTGCGGCTCGCAGTACTTAAGGATAGGCGGAGACGTGACCATTTCCTTGATCTCTGTGAAAGCGTCATCGTGTACCTTCTACCACTCAAATTCAACATCGTCTCGAGTGAGATGTCGTAAGGGTTCTGCGACCTTAGACAGCTTGGGGAGGAATTTCGAAAGATAATTTGCTGTGCCCAGGAGTCGACGTACTCCAGACTTGTCGGTGGGATTCTTCTTTTCCTAGAAGAAAATCTGGAGGAAATCTTTGTTGGATCAGCTTTGACTCCCGCCGTGAGCAGATGGCCAATGTAGGATACGCTAGTCTTCCTCAACTCGCCGTTGGCTTGACTCAACTTAATACGTCGTAACGGCAACGGGTCATCAGGGCACGTAGTATCCTGCCATGACCAAAAACAGCTTCAGCCATGGTTTTTCCATTTCCTATTACGAGGATGTCATTTGCCACTGTCTTGGCGTCAAGTAGACCTTGTATGGTCTAAACGGCTCTGAAATATTTCACCAGCCGGAGCAATGCCAAACGGCATGCGGTTCCACTTGTAACGGCCAAAGGACGTGCCAAATGCGTTGAGGCGTGACGATTCTTCATCCAATTTGACTTGCCAGTACCCGTTTTTGCAATCAACCTTCGTGAAAACCTTTGCTTTTGCGAGCTCTGATAGGACGTCTTCGATTATGGGTAAGGGGTATCTGCACCACTTGAGAACCCACTTTCAACAACTGTGAGGTTTGCGTGACCTGCTCTTGATACTTGGTTCCGATGATTTCGCTTGCTTTTATGATGTTGTATGTTGCTCCCGTGTCAATTTGAAATACTGCTTCCTTTCCTCCTTTTATCTGCCTGATAACTTCAATCTTCGACGGAAATGTTCCCTGAACTGCGTGAACCTCTTCGGGGTTATCAGTCGGAGTCAATGACAATGTTTGGATGGATTCGCCTGAATCGCTTAAATTATCCATAGTTAGTTGATTTACGGAGTATTTCTTGCTTCTCTTCTGTTTGCACACTTTTGCAAAGTGGCTAGTCTTTCCACACTTCGAGCATGTTTTCCAGAAAGCATACGGCAAACGGAGCGACTACGTTATATGTTATTACGCAATATTTCCAACAGCTGGTGTCGAGTTTCCGGTTGCTTTCGCGAATAACGAAAGGGCTTCTTTGTCTGTCGTTTGAGGTTCCTTTAAGCGCCATAACTTCCTCGGGCTTTTCGGTCATTGATCTCATCTGCTGTGTCGTTGCCTAACTACTCTTGCATATGTCGATTGCCCGGCTAAGGATGAGTTTCTTTTCTTGCAGCAACTCTTTTCGTGTCCCGCTGTTACGAATGCCAAGGATTAGCCGGTCACGGAGTAGCGAGTCTTGAACGCAAGGGCGTTCACACATTTGTCGATGCTTTCAGATTTCTCTTTCGGTCTTCTCCTTCTCCTGAATCAAAATGCATTCCTTCGTAGAGGTCTAGGGCGTCTTCTCCGATTGCTGAAAGGAAGGTTGCTGTTTGGAAATCAATCTCGAAGTGGTTTAGTCTTGCGACAATCGCGTAATTTCCCACGATCGTTTAAATTTTTTTCCAGTTTGTGGCCAAATTCCCAGCGAGGCTGAGTAGTTTAGGAATCAATATTCTGGTTGGTAATTGGCGTTCTCTGCTGTGGAACTACTTTCGTTTTGGGGGAAACTCTTTTCCTCTAGGCTCCGAAGACGGCGTATGTACTTGGAAATTGCTTCTCTGACACCATGTTACGATTTCACACCATCTTACGCAACTCATTACTGAGGCTACCCGAGTGACGGAAGCCTCTCAAACTTTGCTTGACGTGATTTTAGTGAACAATGATCACCGCATCACTGACTCCGGTGTTGTTCCTGTTTCGCTGAGTGATCACTACCTCGTCTATTGTGTTTTAAAAGCAGGTGTAATTAAGGCAACACCAAAAACAATTGAATACCGCTCTTATAAGAACTTTCATGTGAACACCTTTCTAGAGGACTTGAATAGCGTTCCATGGCACGTTATTGAAAACGAGGAAGACATCGACGACGCCGTGTTTATTTGGAATCAATTGTTCTCTGAAATAGCTGACCTGCATGCGCCTGTAAAAAGGCGAAGAATACGAGGTGTTCCGTTGCCGTGGTTGAATGATAAAATCAGCGAAGCAATGAAAGATCGTGATTTTCACCATCGTAAAGCTGTGAAAACCAATTCTGTTTTTCACTGGGCTTGCTATAGGAAGCTAAGAAATAGGGTCAATCGCGAAGTCAAGGCAGCTAAATCCAAATATTATTGTGACTTGATTCTAGAGGCAAAAGGAGATTCAGGGAAGATCTGGCAGGCGATGAATGAGGTGTCTTCGCGTAAGACAAAATCCTCGAGCCCACAATGTATCGTGGTTGATGGTGTTGAATACACCACTCCAGCCTCTATTGCATCCGTGCTCAACTGTTATTTCGCATCCATTGGCAGAAGTCTTGCAAATAGAATATCAGCTGCTCCTATGTTCCCAGTCAGATCGGCCACGAAATTACAGTCTTTCTCGCTAAACGAAGTTGATGAGGAAACAGTACTCAAGCATCTGCTTTCTCTAAAGACAAATAAAGCTATTGGCTTGGATAACATCAGTGCGAGACTTTTAAAGTGTGGTGCGCGTGCTATTTGTCCCTCGATCACCAAGTTATTGAATCTCTCTATTCGCACTGGCAATTTTCCTGAAATATGGAAATGCTCGAAAGTGGCTGCACTTTTCAAAACTGGAGATAGGACAAATGCGTCAAATTATCGCCCAATTTCTATTCTGCCAACAATGAGTAAAATTCTGGAAAAAGTCGTCCATTCTCAATTCTATGACTTTCTTAATTCAAGTAACCTCATTTCAAGCGAACAATTTGGCTTCCGTCCCAAGCTGTCTACAACTTCAGCTCTCACCAGTTTTGCAGATGAGGTCTTATTGCACATGGAGAGTGGAGATCTGTGTGGTGCAGTGTTCTTAGATTTGACCAAGGCATTCGATACCGTTGACCATAACATCTTGCTGTCTAAGTTGTCGGCTACCGGCGTCTCGTCCAGTACCCTACAGTGGTTCAAGTCTTACCTGAGTCATCGTAAACAGCGGACTGCCTGTGGTGATGCAGTGTCTGACCCTCTCCCGGTGACCTTTGGGGTGCCACAGGGGAGTATTCTAGGACCGCTTCTCTTCTTGGTTTATATTAATGATCTTCCTCTGGCTATAAAGAATTGCAAGGTGACTTTGTATGCTGATGACACGGTCCTGTATTACTTTGCTAAGGAGCCACACCTGTTAAAAGAGGCACTGAATGATGATCTCTTGAAAGTAGCTCAGTGGCTACATGGGAATAAGCTAACTTTAAATCTTACTAAGACAAAATCCATGATTATAGGCAGTAATAGGAAACTTGCTAGTATTTCCCCTTTCTCATTATCTATTTTTGACGCTGATATAAATTCTGTAACTAGTTTTAAATACTTGGGAGTTATATTGTCCTCAACTTTTACATGGTCCGACCATGTTGAGTATATTTCATCTAAGGTTAATAAGAACCTTGGTCTTTTACGTAGGATTAAGTATTTTTTACCTTATAATGCCCGGTTACTTTTTTATAACAGTTTAGTGCTACCTATTTTTGATTATGCTGATTTAGTCTGGGGTGACAAGGACAATGTCTCACTAATGAAAGAATTGCAAATTCTGCAAAACAAAGCAGCTAAGTTGATATTAGATAGATCACTTCAATCCTCATCCACTGATGCATTAACAGTCTTGAGATGGCTGAATCTCGAAGAACGTAGGAAATGTCATCGATGTATATATGCATACAAGTGTATTAATGGCCAACTCAATCAATCCTTGGACATTGTAAGAAAGAGTGATATGCACTCATACAATACTCGCAATAATGATACTATAAAGCTCCCCAAAATCCGATACAATTGGGGAAAACAACGTTCACGGTACCACTGTTTCAAAGACTTCAATGAGTTAGAGAGAGCTGTAAGAAATTCAGTAAGTTTGCCAATTTTTAAGAAGTGTCTTTTTTCTGCATTTTATAATTAATTATTTTTAATTTTTTTTAATCTCTGTAGTGTATATGTTGTAAATATTTATTTATTTTGGTTTTAGCTCTAATTTATAGATTTTAATTGTTCATTATATAGTATATATCTAGTATTAGGACCTCTATGTAAACCACTTTTAGTGATGGAGCTTCCTAATAAAAGATTGTTACTACCACAACAAGGCCATGCAAAATCCAGTTGCGGATTATTTTATAGCTCTTCGAGCAAGGAAAAGTGACACATGATCACAGATGGAAACACTGTCATAAAGTAAGGACACTTTTAAAATAGCTGATGCGGGTTACTTTGACTTTTATTTAAAATGGTCAATCAAACATAGTTTGATGGTTATGCGCACTTTTCTTTGACTATTGTCAACCAAATCATATATAAATCACGGCCTAGAACCATGGCATTCTTGGCTGAACTCTACCATGAGCCCGGGCGACACGGAACAATAATAAAACTCATACGTTCGCCAAAGTGTTGCCCAAAATACCCATTTCTTTCTTAAAATAAGCCATTTATTCAAGGAAAGCGCCTACTTAAATAACAAGGGAGCCCACGATACAATTGTCAACGCGTACAGACTTACTGTAAAAGATTTAGCAGCCACTTTGGCTATCAGGTTAACCAAACCCCTTTGTTTATGTAACATAAGTCTTAAGCTTTCGGATCACTCACTTTCAACTGTCTAATATCCATATTTTCCAACACATCTCTGTGTAATGAGTCAATGAAAGAGCCTGTGCACAAAATAAACCTGAAAAAATTTCTCAACCTCTCTGCTTGACTAACGTTTCTTTCATCCGTAAAACTCTTGCTAACAAGTGTCTTAATTTTGACAAAGACAGATCAAGAGAGCGTAAGGTACAGAGAGGGACCCTCCCAGTCCAGCCCTTGGACACAGCCCTTTTGGACACAGAAGTCTGTTTTCCGTGAGGTCCGCAAGCCTCACTGTGATGCTGATGGATGCAGCTCAATTGCGTAACGAGTAGGACTCTTGTTTATGCATTCCACCTGAATAATCCCTAATTAGAGAGGTCATACATATTCGAGAACCGTGAGCGGCCATTAAATACAGATTCGGACATCTCGGAAAACGTACTTCCGTTTCTATAAATAACTTTATCGAAGGTTTCATATCCCGACGCCCCGAGTCAAAGTCCGTCTCTGTCCCTTATGTACTCTTGGACGGATTGATTCCAGGGCCTCCGATCCAATTTCACACTTTTGCACTTTCTGTTGGAGTACTTACTTGGTAGTTAACAGCAAAGGTAATAATAAATTTCTTCTGCAACTCAAAAATTTAACGCTTAAGTTTTTAAGTGGCCCTGAAGAAACAGAAAGACCATAACAACGTGGGTACTAACGACACCATGATACAGCGCAGCACCCCACCGCACCCCCTACCACCCGCCAACTCCCTCTCGAGTACCCTAAGTATAACTGAAATTCTATTACTCGGTAAATATCATACAAGCCACTTTTGACCCCCATTTGACTGCTCGTTCTTACAATCAACGGAAACTGAGAAGACAAGATAAAATTTCGCTCAAAATGGCTGACCGTGGAAGAAATGTTTTACTCGGCTCGGAAAAGGCGACTGTAATGAAATTTATTAATTCAGGAACAACGAGTAAATGAGACTAACCAAGAACACCAAAACTAGATCAAAATTAATGGTCATGTAATTAAAATGGGACTGACAGATAGACATTAGGGAGCTTCAGCAAGCACGTGACGACACCGTGGACGGCACCACTGTAAAAACGAATTTGTTTTCCTCCTCTACGAATGGCTGCTTCCTTGTTTTGTTCTCTTCCTCTAAATCTTTCAAACCGAAGAATTCCCAACTTATGGTTAAACTACATGCAGTTCATTAATGATATTTCTAGACAATTTTGTCGTTATTTACTCGGGTCTTCGTGAAAACTTCAAAATTGGTCATTCCACGCTGTTGTTTTCCAGAGGACGGCAAAGAAATCTACCAGACTGTATTTTGCACACGCAACTTCGTTGTTTCCTTCATTAATATAATGGCATTTGGTTCCGTCTCAGTCGACGTCGTCGTCGTGTTTTGCTTAAACTCCCTAGTTCTATCAGTGGAAATATAGCGGGAAAACGTAAAGAATGTGCAAGCAAATTTTGTTAGAGTATACAATTACAATGTAAAAGGTTTCTACTATAACGATCAAAATAATGGTTGCGTCGGACTTCTAAACTGCGTGGCAACATTGCAAGGAGATCGATCTGTTCAGTTGACAAAAAGGGGAAATGATAATCCATAAATCTCATTTTTTTTTTATTTTTAAACTTGCTTTGCTTAAATCCTTTCATCGAGTTAAAAGATTGCTAGGTGAATTGAATATAGACATGTGAATAAGAGAAACTTGACGCAGAACCGCGAAGATTTGCATGGTTATCGGACGAATTTATCGCAAAAGTAACGCATATGGTACAGGTATTTCGACATGGGCCTTGCGCCGGCAACATTTCATGAGAAAAGCCTACAGTTCAGTCTGAGTAGAAATCAAGTTAGTTGTTATGATAAGGACGGCTGCGTATTGCTTTATCCCTAGTTTGCTTTGACTGGTCTGGGTATACTGTCTATACTCGCGCGCTTTCTACAATCAATATCTTTATACGCGTCCTCTCGGAAGTAAAGATGTGGTTTTGGTATTTATGAAATGTGGCAGGAAAACTGAATCTGTTGGCCGTTTTTGTTGAGGGTTTTTGCGAATGATAACATACAACAAACAGTTCTATTCACTAATATAAGCAAATATTATACACACCTTTGTAGGTAGTTATTCAGTCATACAGTAAAGGACCGAGAAAAACGGTCACAACATTATGAACACAGTGGCTTCATTTCACACGGTGAATCAAAATAGTCGTTTAAGGAAGAATTTGCTGCTCAGATACAGGAATTCAGCGGTTCGTTCAGAAAAAATTTTCTTTTTAAGTGGAAGTAAAAGATGGATAGGTGTAAGTGCCATACCAGCTGACATGATATTTACACTGGAAATGTTAATGTGTGCTCTGCCACCAGCCGGAAATTGGACTCTGTTATTTGAAGAACTATTCCCACGTTACTGACATCAGACCATTTGGTGTCAAAATCACCATTATTCTGAATTTTTTTTCAAAAAAAATTAATTAGAAGAAAGAGGCAAAGTATCGATTTGTTAATTTGTTGGTCGTTAACATGTTTAAGTGGAATCTGCGCGTAAAGCGATTTCACGAGAACTAAAGTGTTACTTAAAAAGGTTCGACAGCTATCTGTATATTCCTAACTCCTACAACACAGTACACTTTCATGTCATTTTGTAGCCGTTCTCTTGTAGGCTTTTATTGTTTCAAAAATCGACACTATGGTAAAAATATTTACTATTCATAACCGGAACTTTCTTATTGATTTTCCAGTAACGCTTTCACTGTCGGAAAAATTTCCAGTCTTATATCTGAGGGCTTAAAAGTTTCCCCAAAGAGACCAAATTTTGTATGCATGCATTAGACAACTTACGAACATTACTTTGTTATATGGCTTTGTTATCTTGTGTTTTTTTCCTTAAAAATTTAAGACTGAGATAATGAAATAAGCCCTTCTTTTGCCCAAACTGCAATTTTCACGTTTCCACAAGACCTCATATTGCACTAAAGACGGCGTCCTAAAAATGTACAGGATCCTAGTCTGAGCCCAACCACACGGTTTATTTCACATGCTCAGATTTTTGCTGCTAATTTTCGCATTTCTTACTGTTTGTCAATGAGAGCAGATTATATTCGAAACTTATAACAATATCTTTAGCCCAAAGAATTACCGATCCTGGAGCGAAGTTCAGATTGGTAAGGCATCACACTTGCAATAGGGGCATGGGTTCAAATCTCGTTGAAGCCTGCCCTCGTTGCAGACCTAATAATATACATGCAAAAATTTCAGCATGCTCATTGGCTGAGAGCACGTCAATTAATCCCAAACAGTGCAGAAAATTGAAATTGAGTGCAAAAAGTTGACATTGAGTGCAGAAAGTTGAAATTAAATTTTTGCATGTATATTATTAACAAGTAATCACATGATTTGTCTCGTGCAATTTGGGATAAATCAGCACTCGTAAATTTTTCAAAGACTACAAATTGCACTCGCTCTACGGGCTCGTGCAATTTGGTTAGCCTTTGAAAAATTTACTCGTGCTGATTTATCCCAAATTGCACTCGAAATCATGTGATTACCTATACAAATCGCATATGCATTGGATTGGCTTTATACTGCCGGGATCTAATATCCAATTTCAAGTCATTTTCATCCAGTGCAAATGCATGATTTTTTAGGACACTGAAATGCTAGATCTTCGGATTGAGGACAGTGGGTATTTCGCTGGAATATTTAGAATTGTATTTGACTGCGTGATGGACAGGTTACTGACGCAATAAAAACAGGTGCATAACTGACAAGAACCAATACCAGCCGGCATCAAGTGCCGCCGTCACTCATTCAATTGATGACGTCTTATTTTTTCATTTTTCATGTTGTGAATGAAGTGAGTTACAAGACTCTTACAACAACAATAAAGTGAATAGTGTTGATTGTTAACTGGAATCCGTTGATACCGGCTTGTTCATGATTAGCATTTCTGGAAATATTTTCTGCAAGCTAAATCTTATACAGATTTGGTGACGCGAGGAGCAAACTTGAGACACGTGGTAAATACAGGTACCATCCACGTTGACTCAAAAGACAAGAAGCTTGTAGATCAAACATTTCAGATGCCTGTGTTTTCAGTTGAAGCAAGTTCCGATTGTCAGCATTTAAGTAAGATGTCTGTCGTGAAATGTTACGAGTCTACAAAATGGGACCGCTTTATTAGGAACAAATAATTGATTGATTGATTGATTGATTGGTATCATGACTAATATTATGCATGTCATACCCGATATGATAAGCCAATCGGATAGCCGTGAGAGATATGGAGTGTATTTCCAGTCATAGCTAGTTCAATTTTTAATCAAAAGGCAGGAAAAAAGCGGTACGACCGATATTTACGGCAGTTAAACATGGAATGGAAAATAAGAAAATTTTATAAAGCTTACACGAACTGATTATGCCAGTTCCTATCGTTTCCATTGCATTTTGCCGCTGCTTGAAGAAACCGAGCTACTGTTTTTCCCTTTTTCCTGTCGTTTTCCTTGGTTTTCTCTAGTCTGCAAACTATAGAACATTGAATGTTTCCATTTGCATGATGATGTCTGCTATATTCTTAACTATATTTTTCCAGCTAGTTTCACGATCACTTAATGTTGCGTACCTCCTAGCTTAAAACAAGTTAAATTCTTCTTTTGTTTCAAGGCGTAAATTCACTTTGAACCTCAGTCAAAACTAAATGTTCATGCATATTTGAAGGTGATACGGTTTGTGAAGGTAGATTTGACCGATGTCTTATCTCTCTGTAGATATAAGGTTTTCGGTTTTAGAAATGTCTGAGTGTATGTTGCTCAGCATTAGAGCTAATTTGTACTTTTGAAATTCATTAATTTTGAAATTTCACGTGTGCTGTATTCTACAGCTTCAGGAGAGCTCCTGACAGCTTATAAATACTTAGTAGCTGCAGGGCCTTGGAGAATTTCCAACGAGCGGATGTCAGCTGTTTTTGCCAGCGAAAGCAGTTCAATCGTCTCTGATCCTGCAACAGCCTCAGGAAATCTCGGGAAAAACGAAAAGATTTGTAAATAGTTTTAAAACTTCCAAAAGATGAAATATGGAGTTTAGATTGGTTTAAAATCAACTTCTATCGATTTTTCAGTTTTCTCTGAAGGGAAATCAGATTTCAGAATAATTTTAATTTTTCGATTGACAAAACATGATGTTTATCTATTTTACGTACCACCCGTTCTTGTCGTTCCCGGGCGTACTGACAACAAAAAAGCTTTGGAGGGCTAGGTTTTAATATCAAAACTCTAGCGTCAATTACATTCATTTTATAAAATATCTTGTATTACATATTTTAGCTAAATGGAGATATCAAAAAATGTGTTCTACTTAAATATGGAAATATAGAAGATGTCGAGTTTTTTTCTCCAGCCAACACTACCAGCCGCAAATGTCAAATAAATAAATTTTGAATAGTGCTGGAATACAAGGAATTGCCAATGTACAGCCCCCATACTGCTCGCTCGGCGTTGTCTTCTCTGTCGCATGCTGCAGATTTACACTTGTTTATACTGTCCGACCAGTCATCATCTCTTGTTTACAACGCACTATTATACAATTTTGCAAAACAACTGGACGTGGATGAATGAAAAGCACGCAACATAAAAAGGCAGTGGCCCTGTAGCTACAGTGTAGGATAAAGTTGAAGCATAAAGAGAAAGAACAGAAACGTGTGCTCTTTCATAAGCATTTCTGAATAGTTCCTTTGAGGACAAGTTGCACGCGAGGTAAGAGACAATGAACGCAGTCAAAGTTTTAATATCAGTACTATGGCCTGGAAGGGAAGTTCTCCTACAAACTGAGTTGTTTCCACCTGAATGTTTCTTCGTTGCATTTTCATCTCAGAGTTTGTGCTTCTCTTGCTTTGCTTCTTTTCGACTTAACTTTATGTGAGTTTTAGAGTCCCTTCCTGGTCAGTCTAGATTGAGAAAAAAGGATTCACGGCTGCAAAAATTGGTGAAAATATTTCAAAAATAACAATAATAAAAAAAACAAGTACCTTTCAGTATCCTGCTATCGACCACTGAAAGGAAACGGGTGCCACTAAGACTTTGGACCCAAATGTATTAAAGTGTAGGGTTGTAAATAGAAATACGAGGGTTTTCGTCAGTTCGAGGCTGTGTATAAATTGCTTCTAGTTATCCAGGATACTGAGCAATCGAATCTGCTAGCTTGAATTACCAACAGTGTCGGCTTGGCTCTGCAACCGATCAGGCTTCCGAAAGAGGGTGGTAGGTTCTGTTGTGGACACTGATTGTGGCATGGTCTGGTACATACAAAGAGCCTCTCACAGATAATGAAACACCACAAAGGCGTCTAAAAATAAACACCTCTCTTCAGTTGTTCAGTCATATCCACTAGTGCGTTTGGTTAACTTTCTATTGCAAAATATTTCATATTGTAGGATATATAAAATCAGTAATCGGAAGAGAATAGGTGAACGTTCCGTGGCGCGCCTCGCACTAAAATTTACCGACATCTCCCATCGTTCCATAGTATGGGAGGGGAGGGAGAAAGGGCCTCGATGTACATAGCTTTGACTACTGGTCCCAAGATAAGCTGAAAAGATAAAAGCGCTCTTCTCGAGAACCGGGTCTGGTTTTTACAGAAGGAAATAAAAGCAAATAGTTATTAGTATTGATATAATTAAAACTATTTATTGATGTAAAGGATTGAAAAGGAGTATCGAAATTTATGCCAGGTCTCTAGTGTCCACCCCCATGTCTGAGATTTCCTCGCCCAGTCCTCCCTCTGCACTGGTGTCCAATGGAATTTTACTTCAGTACAGAGGGGATATAACATGTAATATAAAATTAAGCTATTTTGCTGTCGCTTTGTTATATTTGATTTGACTGTCTGTTAAATTGCAATTACAGGTCAGTGAACTCAGAAAATTCACTGGGTTTTCACTGGTTGGTTAGGTATGCAAATACCGGATATACAGTAGAGGTCCATGGCGCACTTACAGTCGGTTAGATAGTCAAACTAGAGTAAGAGCCAACATGTTTTACGCATTTTTGGTGCGCATGAAGAAGCAGTCCCTTCCTTTGTGCTGCAGATTTCTGAGATATAATCACCCATCACAATGTAAGAATTCTATACCTTTAATCAACTCAAACAAAACCATAGGTTTTATACGAATTATTACCCAGGTCCCGCGGTCATAAATGAAAATGGCGGCTCTATCCAACAGCTGTTATGTTTTGTGACCTTTTGTGATCAAGTTCTTCTGCCCGGGGATGCAGATAGACCAGTGGAAATGGTGGTACACGGCTGTAATATCTTCTCTGGTGGGAGCTTTGTGTTATTCAAACTCATTGTCGGCTGATTTCGTCTATGATGACAGGTATTGTGCACGCTACTTCAAGTGTGTTTAGGACTTTTGACGCACTTCGGATTAGCATATTTGACTTGTATCCAAGGGAAAAAACTTTCTTAATAGAAAAGTACATCACAGTAGAGTACTGACATTAGATATCCGTTGATGTGGGGCTAAATATGCTGGAAAAATCGTTTGAGAGAAAGTGGTGTGGCTTGCTACTTTGTTTGCATCTTCACACTGATTAGTAGTCGCAGCTGAATTTAGTTCAAAGGTGGCATTCGATCAAAGAAGTTCCTACTCTGGAATTCGCTCACCTACAAACCAGTAAAAAATAGAGAATTGTGAACTTAAGTTGCTAATTATCGTTATAACATACCAAGGATTGAGTGGTGTGCTCTAGTGTGCATTGCTGTGATCTTTTGATCACACTCAGTATTGATGCAGAGTACTGTACATGTACAGCTGCAAGAGGTTAATTATAATTTATACAGAAACTTGAAAATTCTTATTTCATAAGTGTGCTTATTTTATTCCATCGAAGCTGGATCATGAAGGATTTGCCCCTTCAAAATTATTTTAAAACTAGAAATACGACTCCCGCAAAAACCTCGCGAAGCTAGTTTTTGAAGAAGTCACAATGCTTTTATATTTTATTTTATTTTATATTTTATTTTTTATATCAGCGTAATCCCCATTATTTTATTTGTTATGCTGTGTTTGGTACATAATTAGTGACACCTGATGCAAATTACATGATCAGTATACCGGTCAACACAGTGCTTAAAAATTGACCTTCATTTAGCTCTTTCACTGCGATTGCACCAGAGGGAATAGAAGTAAAATTATTTATTATCTTGACAGGGAATACAGAGTCGATGAAGTACCACAATAATATTCACTTAACACAAATTGAAAATGATTGTAAATCTTTTGCTGGTGAAATCTTGAAGAGTTGATATGAATGCTTGTGTTTACGATGGTGTAAAAGCCTGTTTTTTTTTTTGGTTTTATTTTCTTAGTCTCTGCTGCTTTGTCTTCTTTGTTGTAAATCCCTTTTAAACACAATATGTTCTTACATCGAGGATGAGTTGAATGCTCCAATTATTTTTGGTTTATGTTTTTTTGGTTAGAATTGCATGAGATTCATTGTAAGAAGAATCTTCTGATTAGATATTTTATTGTCTACTGCAATCATTATTTCAGTCCTAGGTAACCACAATTGAGAGCATTATGAATAGTGCATGTTTCAATTTGTGTACTCTCTTCAGTTGCAATGGTGCCCCCAGTGGTAGATAGAAAAATTCCTCTTCCCTCAAAAGAGATGCCATATCAACAGAAGTGTGAGATACAATGTCATTACATAACAAAATTGGGGGTAAAACAATTGGACTCTACAAAAACTTTGAATAAAGGTTTGATAATAGTGAGTGCCGACTGTATAGTATGTGGTTGTGCTATTTTTAGGTCATATCATAAAAACAATACATGTAAGAAAGAGTTATTGAAATCTTAATATGTTCAAAAAGATTGCTGCACTATATACTCCTGTGAAAAAATAATGTGAAATCAACATCAATCAGTCAAAAGTATATACCACATGAAAGTTTAATTGTGCTGTTACAGAAACAGGCAAAATATCCATACCCAACCAGAGAAGATTATATTATTTTGAATATATGAAAATTTCTATTATAAAAACTGCAGAAGAGAGATTTAATGTAAGGATGGTATTTCATCGAAAAAGTCATGGCAGCCAGAGGTATTGAACTGTAACCAATGACATATAGTAACGAGAAGCACTATCATTATATTATTATCTATATTATTATCATTATTATTATCATTACTATTATGATTACTGGTATTGATATTATTATTATTATTATTGTTATATTTTTATGTTAAACATAATATATTTTCATAGGGTGGGATGCATGTCCTAATCTTGGTAAAGGTATTGTTACTCTACTACTATTTATATAAGCAATACAAAAATCTGCTTAATAGGCTCTCCATCAGAGGTGGTAGTAATCAAAACAGCTCCAAACAATACCATTTCTTCTTTAATGCTTAGAATCTAGTGCAGTCATTTGTCTATTTGTGTGGAAGATCATTATTGAAAGCAAACTTTAGGGCATTTAGGAAACTTGAAACACTTGTTACTACATACAGCACACTTGCAATGAATATATGAGAAAGATTATAAACATTTTGGCATTACAAAATTTATTTTCTTCTTTATAAAGTTTTTCCAATCTAACAGGTTAACTGCATCTTGTGGTTGTTATTAAATATTGATATTTGACATCATAAAAATGAAGTAAACAGCAGAAAGTAACAAAGTTAATATGTTATGTCTAACTTTGCAAATTAAGGCTTGAATTAACATTTCATTTGTGGAAAAAGGGCAGGGGTTCTAGATAGCAATATTTTCATTGGGGGGGGGGGGGGGGTCATTGAACTCTAAGGTAAAACTGACCCATTGTGAAAAGGCTATCAGAGAATACATACATATATATATATAGCAACGAGAAATACTACTCAGAATTCAGTAATCACATTTGCTTTATTTTGAAATGATCGTATTGATCACTGATAATATTTCAGAACCAGTACTTTACAGTGACACTGGGTATATATTCTGTTGAAAATATTAAACACAACTGCTAGATCAAGAAAATTTATAATATTTTCACTGTTGCAATGATATCAGATCACATCGTTATAAATGATTGCTATAACAACTGCAACTCTCTGTGTTGGGAATTTCCTCAAAATAGAAACGCTATCGTTTTATTATGAAAAATACCTACTTACATTCTCTTGTAATCTGTTGGTCGTCTTCCGATTCCGTTTTTAGACTAACAGAATTATTTTCCAGAGACATCTACAATCGTTGAAGTCGTTCTTACTCGGTGTCCGTTCTAAGTCGTTTCGCTAAATGTAGTACGCCAATATATTTCGTTATGTAATCGTTCACTCATGTCCTGTATTTCTATCAATAACACATTTAAATTCAAAACTAACTTGGTTGAATTCCTGATCCTTTTCCCTGCTGTTTCGTTTGCCTTTTTCTGGAGCGAGCAGTTGTTGTCTTTCCTGCGATGTCTGTCGTTATTCTCCCTGCTGTCGTTTCTCTATCCCTGCTTTGAGTCGTGCTTTCCTTGTGTTGATTTTCACGGTATTCGAATTTACAAACAATTCTTTCAATAATTTTTACTCGGCGACGATCTCGTGCTAATCTTTCTTGAATATCTTGGAGATCATCTTGCTGGGATGTACTTCCAGGACGAGTGAAATCGGTTTCCACAAAATTTACATTACTTTCAAAACGGCATCACCGAATTCCCGGCGGAAATTCAGCAGTTCTCAAGTGTGGTACATTGCCAGGTAACCTGGCCTGCGAACGGACACCTTTAAAATATAGATATATATAAACATATATATAAATATATATATATACATATATAAAAACTCTCGGCTCGATTTACTCGGGCTTGCGAGCCACGTGGTCTGACCGAACGCGACACGATTAGTAACCTCGCTACGCTCGGCCTTCGGCCTCGCTTCGCGAGGAATAAACTCTGTAAGTGAAATGCAAATAAGTGAAATGCAAAACAAGGCTCCTATTAGTGACACTAATTGCATCCGGCAAATGTTGATAATGTGAAGGAATCGATGAGTTCTGAAAAGAGCATAAGTTCGGGCTTCTTATAATGTGAAGAAGTGTGTAGATATCACAGGATTTATAATCTAACTCGGCAAATACCACCCTAAGGCTCTTTGATGTACAGGGTACCTAATACTTTATAATTTATCACCCTCGGTCTCATCCAATAATTGTTAATTATTTATCTGATGTTTGGGTTGTTTCCACTCTCTGATCTTGAATTTCAATTGGAGAATAATAGTTACTGTAGACTTACCAGCTGAAACATTATCATTGCAAATTATCGTTTTTGCAGCCGTGCCATTGTCAAGAATTCAGATCTTCTCCCAACCACGCCATGGATAAATCTTTTGCATAATGATTTCTGGGGCACGCCTCTCACACACAGTGGCAGCCATAAGTCATACAGACCTCTTTGCGTGGCTTCATTCCGAGTCAACTACTACTTTGGTGCATTAAACCCATTGGGTTATCATCTAGGCAATGTTATATGTCACAGTACCGTGTGCTGGCTGGTAGTGCTTCTTACATATGCTCTTGTTCATGCTCAGTTTCCATGTCTAGTGGCTGGTTTACTGTTTGCTGTACATCCAATACATGCAGGTGAGTCCTAGAGAAAAGCAGACTTCTATTCCATAATTATATACTGCCATTTGTTTCATATCAACAGTAATAATAATAATAATAATAATAATAATAATAATAATAATAATAATAATGATAATGATAATGTATGTTCCAAGGAAATAATGTAATTATTCGCTGAAGGCAAACTGATTATTGGTGAATATTCACCGATAATCACTGAGCCTGAGGCGAATAATTGTGTTAGTATATCTTTTCAGGTGATTTTTTCATGGGAAGCTAGATTGACCTAACATCTTTGGAAGCATTCAGTTATCGGCCATCCCCGGAACTGCCCAACTGTTGCATAAAATGTTGTGTCTCTAAGCTGTGGGGAGTTGCTGAGACACGTACGATTAAAAACACAAAAAACTAGTAAGAGAGAAAAATGCAAAGGCCTGGTGTGGGAAGCTAGATCTACCCGACATTAATTTTTTGAAATTCACAGTTGTTGGCCATCCTCGGAATTGCTCACTTGTTGCAGAAAGCTGCAGGGAGTTGCTGATACATGGTTAAAAAACCCCAGAAAAACACAAAAAACCTAGAAAGCTATAATTATGAGTTAGATTGATCAAATGTTTGAATGCAAAGATACTTAGCTTGCTCCTGTTTCCATCCCTCCCCTCCCTGATGTCAATGCCCATGGGGTATTTGGTGGAGGCTTGTCTGGGGGTCATGCATTTCTAAAGTTGGTTAAGACAATGATTTATGTTACATTAACATAAGGTTAGTTTTTTGTTAAAACAATTGGTAGACGTGTTCTTTGGGAAAAGCAATGACTCAAGAGCCACTTGACCTTTGCAAGAGTCTAATTGTGGCTTCTAAAAATGAAGGCCGAGGAGCAAAGGAATGTAGTGCTTCATTTGAGCACATGACAAGTTATGTGTTCTAGAGAACTTAATTTGTGACTTTATCATTATACCATTTAAAGCAGTCACTTTCCTTGCCACCACATAGATATTCTACACTGTAACTTGTCTTACATGTAATATGTAGAGGATTTAGTGACAAGTGATGCATGAAGCAATGGCTTATGTCCCTGATACATGATATTGCTGCTCTGTACATGTACAGTGTATTTGTGGCTGTGAAAGGTAGGGTTTTCTAGCAGTTTAGTACAATGAAGGGTATAGAAATTAGACAGTTTTGGGCTAGTCTTGAAGAAGAATACTAATGATGATGATAATGATAATGATAATGATTATAATTATTATAATTCATAATTATAATTTATAATTTATAATTATAATTATAATCATTTACATGGCACAATATCCATGAAAATTCCCAATTGCACTAACAATGGTTCCAAAAAGTACATACATGTACATGTATCATGGATTAAAATAAAATATGTACTCCATTAGTCAGGGTTTTCAAAAGCAGCTGATGCCAGACGCAGGTATTACAAAATAATTATTACTATTGCAAGGTACCAAGTAGAGTTGATGTGGTAAATTGAGGACTCAAAATATCAGCCCAAATTAAAATTGCAATGCGTGTAATATAAAATTAAAGATGAACTACTTTATTCTTTGGAATTCCTTTCCAGTATCAAAGATAAGTATGGGCCAGAAACCAATCAATGAAACCAATCCTGCTATTTGTTGTCGTGTTATTTATCAACTAGTTGTTTTCTCAACATCGTGTTTGAATCTGTTTGTCATGAATCTGTGATACTCTTGTTTCTAATAAAGTACTGTATACAGTGGCTGCAAAAGCAACTTTATGGGCCTGAAATGCACCTCAGAGCATGCTGATTTTCAAAATTTTCTGGGAGAGGTCCTACACGCCCCCTGCAGGAGGGGGTTTGCACCCCCCTGCACCCCCCCCCCCCCATTTGTGGCTTTTCCACACAGTACCACGGTCATGCCATGTTAGTGCTCTGTGAACAAATCAAAAACATGTCAACATTGGCCGGCGTGAACAAAGTCATTGGCAAGTTAAATCGTGTAGTTTAACCGGCCATCCTTCGGATTTCGACAAGTTTCAACCTTGAAGTGAGGTGAAGTGTGGATTTTCTGAGATCAGAGTTCATGTTTCAGCTCACTTCGACGTCGTATGTTTTAAAATTACAATATCTACGAAACGTATTATTTACATACAATAGCAAACACCGGTCGGGTAAACATGAACTGCAGTGAGCTACAGCGTATACCGTGCGGATGAAATTGTGAATGAAAGCGCAAGTAACTGCAGATTAAATCATAAGAATCGTATTTTCATTCATCGTAAATGAGAAAGATGAGGTTCACAATGTTATACGACTTGGGTTTACGACGTTAAACCACTTTCATCAGGCTGCAGTTCTGTGCAATTATTTACATTAGGTTTATGAATTCCCAATAATGGCTTGTGAGTTATGTGTACGGTAAAGGTCTACCGCAACATTCTTCACTTCGCTACCTGAAAAATACACGCAAAGTGCGTGTATGAATAACAAAGGATTTCTTTTTTCTTCGAAATACACGCAATTCACGTGTAATTGAGGTGCGTGTAAAAGTGCGTGTAAAAAATTACGTGTGCGTAATTTGCCTGTAACGCGCGCGTAAGGTCCCTCTTTTACACGCATTTTACGCTCGCGTAAGTGCTGCAGTCCCTCTGGCCTGTACTGTAGTTCATGATAGGTTAGGTACAGTGAATTGTTGCAGGCATTGTTAATGTTATCCTTTTTCTCCTCAGAAGCTGTAACTGGAGTGGTTGGGAGGGCAGATGTAGGGGCCTGTTTGTTCTTCATTGGATCTTTCTTATCCTACATGAAATCCTGTAAAGTGTCCATAGTGCCAGTGATGCTAAGCCTTGAAGTGAAGAATCTCATGTGGTTATTGCTCAGCTTTGTGCTGTGCATTGCAAGCATGTTAACTAAAGAACAAGGCATCACTGTGTTAGGACTCTGTGTTGTTTATGAGGTCCTGGTGATAATTAAGAAAATCAATATCAAGGAATGTGGTAGACAGAGGTCAGAGTTGGATCAGGTTAGTCTGTTTGTGGAACAAACTGTGTACATCACTATGTACTGTTAGATCAGTAAGTGCGAGTAACCTCTCAACTGTTACCAATAATGACTGAATTCTGCTTCCAGGATGCCAGCTAAGTATAGAATTGGGTCAGCTCACAAACTAGGTATATACAGCTGGGGCTGCAGCCACACTCTGATATGATTGGTGTGGTGTATATGTTGCGGTTCAATTTTACCTTTGATTTAAATTTTATTTTCCTTTGCTTGAAACTCATTATCACATATTACCATACAAGAAAAAGGAAAGGAAAATAAAATTTAAACCAAGGAAAAAATTTAACCAGAACATTAATGCAAAAGGAAAACAGCTGCTAACAGTACGTAACAACAAATCTACTTCATATCTTTAACTTCACCTTTCCCTCCTAAACCTACCTCTGCCAGTCTGGATATAAGTCTGTCATTTCTACACTTTTTAAATTTTTTATCACTAGTTTCTTTCAATTTCTTTTATAAACTTGACTATGCATTTTATAGTAAAATAATTATTTTGTTGATAGTCTGGATGTAGTTTTTTTTGAGAATAATGTTACCTTTCTCTGCATGGTTATATTCTTCAGGCATCTGATATTAGTGGATGTGTATTCCGTCTTCTCGCTGTATTGGTTGTTGGAGTTGTCCTCATTTTCTTTAGGATGACAATAATGGGAAACCAAGCACCAGACTTTTCAGCCTCTGACAATCCAGCAGCAAATTCTAACAGTAGACTCACAAGACTGCTGACCTTCATGTATTTACCAGCTTTTAATTTCTGGCTTCTCCTATCTCCAAGAACATTAAGTTTTGATTGGTCTATGGAAGCTATACCTCTTCTGGAATCTCTGCTAGACATGCGCTGTGCAGCTACAGTCATTTTCTATGGATTCCTGGCAGTTATTGGATTATATTGTCTAGTAAGAGTTGCATCTGATTACAGAACAGTGGCTGAACATTTTTTCAAATATGAACTCAAGAGATTCAAGTCCTTTGGTCCCAACCAGGCTGGAAATGCAGATGTAACTCATTCATCAGAGAGAAAAAGTAGATTTAATATTCCAAACAGGACTTGCCTACTTCAAAGTACACTTATCTCCCTTGCAATTCTGACTGTTCCATTTGTTCCAGCAAGTAATTTGTTTTTCTATGTTGGATTTGTGGTGGCGGAAAGAGTGCTGTACATCCCTAGTGTTGGGTTTTGCTTGCTTATTGCTGTTGGAAGTGATGTAATATGGAGGATTTCTAATGTTTGGCAGCGGAGACTGTTGAGTGGACTGTTGGTATGCATTATAGCACTTTTTGGTATGAGAACAGTTCAAAGAAATTGGGACTGGCAGAATGAGGAGACATTGTACAGGTAATTACTAATCTGATTTTAATAAGATTAGTACTTTACAAATGATATTTAAAAAAATAATATTATTTTGTTTTTAACCTGGGCAAATTTAACTGAGGTGGTTAACAGATACTGTATCATGCTGGTCAAATAAGCAGCTAGAGCTCTCCCATATTGAACATTTGTACCGTCATTTCTGGTAATGAGAAATGGAGGGTAATACATGGCTGTGCAGACTGTGGAAAATACAGTGTATTTCACATTATAACCCACCAATAAATTTTCGCACCATCTTATTACCCACATGGGTCATGAGGTGTAAAATTGTAGGACAGGTATCAGGCGATATACCCGGTCCTCCTGGATACTTGCCTTGCGATTCTTCAGTCGCAAGAAAGCATACCAAGGTCAGTCTATTTCAGGTTTTTTTACTATAGACTCATTTTGTAGAATCCAGGACAGTGTATTTAAGGAACTAGGCACAATTGTTGCTTTGGATAATACAGGAAAGCAACAAATTAAACTGTTAGTGTTTTTGGAGGTGAGCAAGAGTCACAAACTTTTGGGCAATCAAATTCTTGAAAACCTGCATGCCTACAGAAATGTGCAAAAAGGCTGGTTTTGCACAAGGCTACACTTCCCACTGTCCTTAAAGCTGCTGGTTCAGAAACTCCCAAACCAAATGCGAGAAACTACACAAGGGATAAATTGCTCAAGTTGTACAGTGGGCAACCAACTGTAGAACAACAATCTAGTCATCCACAATTGTCTGCCAATTTCTGATATCTTAACAGAATTCAGTTCAGTCAGTTCAACCTGTCCTTGTAACTGGGACTCACGTCCTTCCACCTCTTTTTTTCTTTTAGCTTCTCAGAGCCCACCATGCAACAACTTGCAAAGTTAAGTTTGTGAACAGTCCACTTTTAACGTACATCCCTTCAACTGTACCAGATTTTCCAAATTCCCTGTTTCATGGGTGCAATTTCTTTCCTGGGGAGCAGGGTTGGCGCAGTGGTGAGAGCGCTCGCTTTCCACCAATGTGGCCCGGGTTCGATTCCCCGCCCCGGCGTCATATGTGGGCTGAGTTTGTTGGTTCTCTACTCTGCTCCGAGAGGTTTTTCTCCGGGTACTCCGGTTTTCCCCTCTCCGCAAAAACCAACATTTGATTTGATTTGATTTGATTTGTGCTTTACAGTGTCCCCAATTAGTGCGTCAGTGCTAGATACAGTTGACACTCAAATAAAGTTCATTATTATTATTATTATCCTATTGTTAGTCACATGGTTGGATCTTTTCTGATCCACAGGAAATATTTAGCTTTGACTTGTTTTTGAACAATGCAGTTTGCAAAACAAACCAAAGGTGCCGTGTTTTTGAGAGTTTCATGTAGGGGGCATTGCAAAAGTGTATTTCATATGACAGCTTCTCAAGATCTGGTCCAATCACAGTTTAAATAAAACAATTCTGACCAATCATGTTACCCATTTGCATCAGTCACAATCCCAGTCAGATCTCTTGTTCTTCTTTTTTTCAAACATTCAAAGTAAGAATTAAATCTTGATCATGAAGGTTATAAAATAAATAAACCTCTTCTTGGCTTACTGGTAAATGGGAGGATAATGTCCTTGGCTGAGAGATTGTCCTCAAAATTTCACATAATATATTATGCCCTCGATTCTTTGCTTCTCAGCCAGCTGTTCATTTTTTGCACAATCTTTTAGCTGTGAGCATTATCCTATGATACACCAGCCACCATGAGGGGTTTATTTACTAAAATTTATTATTCTCTTATGATTTTCACATACAGTGTATTATTGAGCACACTGTATGAGTGTCGTAATTGTCAACATGAGAAGAGAAGTTTCATTATCTCTAAGCAACCAATAAATTTTCTTTTATCACATAAAGTTTGGTGGTTATACTTAGAGGTACATGTAGTGAATTGATAAAAATGCTATCCCACCACTGCTATCACAAGTGATAGTGATAGTGAGTGATATCACACGTGTGTTACCGTATGCAGTATTATCTTGATTGATTAGCTTTCCATTCTTATTTACTTACGTATATATTAATTTTTTCGTTTCATTACTATAACTCTTTTCTTGTATATTGCTGTAAAATTTCGTGTATGTGTAGGGATTGTGAAATGTATGTAGCATCCCCACACTGCCTGCCTCATTGCTGAATTTAATTAGTAAAAAATAATCTACTAGTATACTATAAATGCAAATGCTGCAATCTGATTGGCTGAGCTACTGCACGCTATCAGCCATTAGAGTATAGCACTTGGTTGAAGATTGTTTTCAAAATGGCGACGTCTTTGTGCTTTAGCAAAGTTTCACAGAAAGATTTGGTATTTTTTGGTACTTTTTTCACCAACATATGATTCAATTATTGTGATTTTTACTGAAACAATAGATAATTTGTTCTCAATTTCTATGAGGTGATATGTGTGTGATTTAACACAAATAAAGTTGAAGTTAAAGTTCTTCATACCACAAAATTCTATGCAAGGAAATTATTTAAGTAACAGAAGGAGTGACTTTTAAACAATACAATCTACTGAAATCAGACTTACATGTAATTAGCTAAATGCGTTTGGCCCTTTCACAGACTGCATGCACAGTATTCTGAAAGCCTGTGTGGACATCCCTTTAGGAACCAAGTTGATCCATGTCTCTAAATAGCTGTATTTTTAAACTTTGTTGCTTCACCACTGATGTCTCTTGTTTAGTTACCACAATGACTGATGGCAACTGCCATGTCCCTTTTATTTAAGTCATATTAATAGTATTTTAGGTACGCTGATATGTATGAAATCAAAACGTCTCTACTGAGTAGAACATTCATGCATGCTGTCATGTTGAAAAATGCAAAGCCAGTTAGGTTTTATTCTTTGTCATGACACTGGAAAGTTTTACATTATTGCATCCATATACCAGGCCTGGAAATTAAACACTGAATATTTAACAAATTGTACTTCCAAACTTCCACATCAATTCAATGTTTCAACTTGTAAATATTGAACTTGTTGCTGTTTGTTTGATATACTAAACCAGGTCTGGGATTGCTGTGAACCCAGCCAAAGGTACAGTTACATGTTTGCTACTTCCTATTAGAAAACAGTCCTAAGAAAGTACGCGCGCTGATTGGTTAGAAATCGTGTTTCTATAACTCGATAGAAACACAGAACTAGCACGAGCTGTTGACGTAATGATGACGCGAGCAAAGAGAATTTACATTTCGATAATCAAAGCTAACAAGTTGCTTTTCTTTTTTTCGTCGCGGTGTTTTCTAAAAGAAATAGAAAACATGTTCTTCGTGTTTCTATTGAGTTATAGAAACACTCATGAAAGTTTGGGAGAACTCGAAAAAGCTGTGGAAACACTCGCCTGCGGCTCGTGTTCCCACAGCATTTCTCGTTCTCCCAAACTTCCAATCGTGTTTCTATAACTCGATAGAAACACGGTACATGTTTTCTATTTCTTAAATAGAACTGTAGTCTCCCAATTAGATTCCATTCATTTTCCTATCAGATTTTAAACAAACATTTTAGTGGTCAGTAGGATCATCCTATTTTGACATTTGTTTCAAGGAAATTAAATTTGCGCTTACCTGTACTTATTTTCATTAGTAACTAAACGTTTTTATTGTACTTGCCATATCTGCTCATGTAATGTGATTCCTTAACCCTGAATGCAGATTTTATAACTAAAATTTCCTCTTTGCCATTTTACTAGTGTTTGATTCTTTTTGTAGAGGATGAGAGTGGGTATTGTTGATAGATCATAGCATATACTTATGTAATGACATTAATTGATCATCGCAGTTATGTACACAACTTAAGCAGCTGTGAAATTTAAGCCTGAAAAAAACTCAGGCCTGAACGGGATTCAAACCCATGACCTCTGCAATACCGGAGAAGTGCCCTACCAACTGAGCTCCCAGTTGGCTTGATAGGTCAGTTGGTAGAGCACTGCTCCGGTATCGCAGAGGTCACGGGTTTGAATCCCGTTCAGGCCTGAGTTTTTTTTTTTCAGGCTTAAATTTCACAGCTGCTTAAGTTGTGTACATAACTGCGATGATCAATTAATGTCATTACATATTACTCCGCAGTTCAAATATATGGTCTTTCAGATATTCATTTGCATCATAGCATATACTCATATGTACATTTGTTTGTTCCAGCCATTATTAATTTTTTCTAGTCAGTGTTGTTGACTACCAGTTCCTGTCCAGATGCACCATTAATTATCATTGCTTGAAACAGGGACTTGAATACAAATATTGCACACAAAGCCGTGAATTTTCCTTCTTTCTGAGTTATTATAATTATACTTCAAAGGAAATATTTACTTAGTATGCATTCACAAACTAAGTTTGCTCGATAAATGTGAATGCTTTGATCATGAATAGTCAATCTTCTGGATTTAAACGTGCAGTTTATGATGAGTTTGAAAAGTGTAATGCATGTCATGCTCTCCAGCTTGGTCCAATCTTGGAAGTGTTTTGAGTTCCCAGAAGCGAATCAGTGAAGCTGAAGATGCATATAAAAAAGCTCTTTCGTTTCGATCAAACATGGCTGATACTCATTACAACCTGTAAGTATCAATTAGCATGAATAAAGGTAATTAATATTGAGATAAATATTTATTAATTGATTATTAGAATTATTGCAATTACTTGGAAATATTCCACTGCAGTTCAAGGGTTCTTAAAAAAAATTATCCTTGAAAAATATTCATATTTATTATGGTGGTAATGATTGGCTATTTTAGAGAGACTCCATACTCAGTGCTTGAAAGAAGAAAAACTTGAATTGTATTCGTTGTGAATATGTCACGTGATACTTCGATAAATCAAGGTGTAAATACTTAAATTGTATCCATAGAGGTTTGAAGAAGTCAGCATGGTGCTAACTGGTCCAGATTTGTTAACAATCACCGAAGAGAAAGTTTTAGTCACATTAATGTTCAAATCGGTAAGATTATCAAGTCCTGAAAGCACAAGTTAACCACACTTTTATCAAATTGAGGATCTGAAAGCAAAACTATTGTATTTGACGATTATAAGCTAAATGTTGCATATCAATGGGCAACCAGTCCCCTGCATTGAGTTTAACTTCGTTTTGCATTTAACTTTGGAGAAACAACGTCGACATGAAACGACGATTTTTCGCGGCGCCGGCTGTCAGTGTGTTTATTAGACAAGTCTGTTGGGCTGACGATGCACGGTATACCTAGTCTTATACCCCGTCCACACCAAAGCTTAAACATGTTTAAATGCTGTTTAATTAAACACGGTTTAAAATTGTTACCTTGATGAAAGCTGCTTAGTGACGTTGTCGACTACAAATTTAGCACAAATAGAAAGAACATGTCAGAATTTATTTGAATCCTGTGTAAAAGTCCGTGTTCCAGTGTTCGGTTACCAATTTTCACGTTTTAAAACCTGGGTTAACTAAACATGTTTAGTTGGTGTGAATAGGGTCTTCCGCATGTCTAACTTCTTGAGAGTGAAACGCGCGCTTAAACGAAAAAATAAATACAAAGCACTGTTCTTCTAACAAACTACGTACTCCATGCAAAAAATTTAGCGGATTCTGATCATTTGGTCCAAATCGTCACATACGTCAGTTTAGAGACTGTTGACTACTGTTTGGGAAATACCAACGGGAAATTCCGTCTTAGCCACGCATTAACTGGATGTCCCTCTTGTTTGCAGAGGAATCCTATTGGCAGATCAGCAGCGTTATAATGAAGCGATTGAAAGTTATCAACTAGCTATCCATTGCAGACCAAGATTGGCTGGTGAGTATGTTACTTGGCAAATAATTCTGTCGATTTCACCTGGCTACATATTATGGCTTGTTTGCTGACTTGCACTCCAATTAGCTACAGTATACTAAAGTAGCTATAGCAACCGCTAAGTGGCAACGAGGAAGGAAATCGTCCGTAGATATCGCTCAGCTGACTCGTTGGCTACATATCACACGACTAAAGCAGTCCGAGGGCCAGTAACTAACATCAGCTAATCAGATTTCTTTGTTTCTTGTCCCTCGAGGGCCAATTTTTTAGCTGCATCGGACCGGGTAATGTCCCGAATGATCCCGCGCAATTCAAATTCAGATTTGCGTCTTTCAAATCAATCTGCCAGTTTGAAAGTATGAACTTTTTGTTTTGGCCAAAATCAATGCAAAACTCATGAAATACAAGTTTGCTTGGGACTGTACTGGAAGAATATCGTTCTTTGGTCTTTTTTGTGCAGAACTCTCTGCGCTCGGCCCGTACTGCCAAGACCTCGGGCCGACATTTTCCCAGTACGGCCTTTGCGCTCGATCAATAAGATATATTGCCCTGTATTAACAGTCTAACAGCAGTGAATGCTATGAATACTTTATGATATAAAACTGATGAGGGGATTTCTGAGCCCAGCAGCTGCGATAGGGCGAAGATTATGGTTGCCTTAAAATTACCGAAACACTACAAAGGGAACTTTACCCGATACTGCTTGCAATTCTTCAAACCTTAATGAACGTATCACAGAGTTAAGTGAGTAATTTGACTGGGTCTTATAACATATTGCTGAAATTCTAAAGTGATATCACAGACGGCCCAAGCTTCTGATTTGAAAGGAATTGTGTCGTTATGAATTGCCCAAGTCTTGGGCCTTTTGAAAGTTATTTCAGTGAGATAGCGTTACAGTATTTTGGTGTTCTTTCACCAAAGCAAAAACTGTTGCATTGCTCAAACAAACCCTTTCAAGTGAGTCGGTAGCCTGGGCCGCCTGTGGTTAGGGTGGTAAAACTTGACAGGTTTGTTTCTGATCCACTTGTCTTGAAATTTGAAGTTGCTCACTTAAACCTGGGAATTGTTCTGGCCGAGGTTGGACACAAAGAGGAAGCAGTCAAGGTATGTAAACAGTTATACCAACTATGAGTCCGTATTCGGGTAAGGCTTCCCTTTCAAAACTGTCCCGAATGAATAATTTTTGATATGCCCAAGTTTGTTGAGGACATACGCAATTCGAGCCTATGCGCACTTGATACATTGGTTGACTGTAATACAATAGGACGTTTGCTTCTCTGCTGGACAAGCATGCGCCAGAGCAATCACGTCATGTTACAACACATGTCCATCCTCTTTCGTTCAACGATAACACCATGCAAGCAAGGCGTGAGAGAAGGAAAGCTGAAAGGCGATGGAAGGCTAGTGGACTTCCCAAAGATCTGGCTGCATTTAGAGTCAAGAGATGTTAATTAAGTTAGTTATATAGTAAAAGGTTTGAACCCAGGAGTATCAGTAGTTCGTCTAGTTTGATCGTCCGGGTGAGGGTAGTTCTGAAAAGAACTGTTGTTGGTGACTGACGTTTCGACAACCTGAGAATTTCTCTGTTCGACAACGACAACCGTTTCTAACAAACCGACATAATTTGACTAACTATAGACGGACCAAACACCGACCTATTTGACAAACAATAGACGGATCGAAACCGACCAATGACTGGTAACAAACTTTATACACGAGTCTTTCAGCCAATACCATCATGGCTAAACTGACCAATCACGTTTAACAGACCAGACTTATAACATCATCGTCTGACAAACATTATTCACTTGACTCTGAAGATGACTTCCGCTCAGGTTGTCGAAACGTCAGTCACCAACAACAGTTCTTTTCAGAACTACCCTCACCCGGACGATCAAACTAGACGAACTAAGTTAGTTATGTTATGAACAGAGCCAGGTGCAATTATTATAAGCAGGTAATTGAAGACAATGATTATGATAAATCTAGGTTATTTCGAATAAGAAAACGCCTTTGGAATGGCTCTACCTGTTCTTCTTTTCCGTCATAAGACTAAGAAGTGAAAGGGAAAACTAATATCATCAACTGAAACAGTTTTAACCTTGCTGCCAGTTAAACACAGCAGCAACTAAACATAAACAACAACAATTGCTTGGCATCTTCTTTGTGTGTGATGATGTGTGCACCACTTAGGAATGCTTGCCTACAGATAAACAACGTTGGCCTGCAAATTGTCTCCCGCCTCGCTCTAAATGGGACGAAAGTTTGGAACGGCATGGCAGTGTTTTACACCGTGCTCAATCCTCGCTGGCCAGACCTAAAGAATGCACCGTTAGAGCGAAAGCAAGTTGAAACAGCAGACAAACGTCAAAATTACACGCCATACCTTTGACGCCACTGGATTCTGGCACTAAAGTACACGTTAGAGACCCCAGACTAATCCTTTGTAATTCTCGACTCAGTTTAGGTAACTACAAAGAGGCCATTTTCCTTTTTCTTTTAATAAAGTCAAGGCAAGGCGTTGGAGTTGATGCCATAGCAATAGTAATAAAGTCTGATGTTCTTGTCTTACAATGGCCACTTTTAGTTCCCTTGATCAACATGTCTTTTTTGTACCTCGTGTACTGTTACTGTGAGCAGAGCCGAGAAGTTAGACTGTTGTCTCATTTGCCAATTGCCTTTCATAGCTTGCTGCAGTGTAACGTGAAACTTACTGATATGTGTGTTCAATTTGTGCTGTTTATCATTACTCCCTCAGATCCTGAGAAACGCTTCAACCATTAGTGGGCATGGCTTGAAAGACCCTAAACAACACTCTCATGCTAGTAAGTAGCAAGAGAAATGAGTTGAACACAAGTCAGTCTATACCATGGGATGTTTAACAATTATTCTCAGAAATCGAGGAGAGTAGTGGCAGAATATTTACCAAACTATGGAACGCATTTTCAAACGAACACAGGAAAATAAGTAACTATACATTGTTTAATAAAAGTGTATTTAAATTTGACCTGACCAGGCGCTGCACCTAGAATAAAATTGTTTAATTGTTTTAAGACTTTTCGAGGTCAGTTGCGATATATTACGTATGTATGTTTTAGATTTTAGAGATTTTAAATGGTGATATGTATTTTTATATTGTGTGTTGTGTTTTAATTTTTTTTCTTGTTGTAACTAGACCTGTAAAGCAGCTTTTATATAGCTAACTGTCAGTCACGTTAAAAAAGTCGTATTCGTAAGTATAACTGTATCGCGTTCTCTTTCCAATAACACCTTTCATCAATGTTCTCCAGTCTCTCAAACAGCATTGCGCAGGGGGGAGGCGGGATTTAAGGGAAATGTTCGCATGGAATGTTTGAAAGTGTTCATTGTATCTGTTAGATGAGATATTTTCACAGGCGTCCCAAAGACTCTCAAACAGGGTTGTACGTCCCTGCTTCAAAAGAATAATACAGCAATGTCATAGTTGGTGAAAGTGATGAAAAGGAACTTTGCCGAACTCGTATTTTTCTGGAATCAAATGTCGTGATGGAATGTCAATATAACAGTTGAGTCTATCCTCTTTTGTTTTATGGTTTTCAGTCGCATCCGTACTTTACAACCTTGGACGGATCTTGGTTGAGCTTGGGAAAATAGAGGTTAGTCTTCACGGACAGAGATTAAAATAAACAAATCGTTTTGAAGGTATATGGTACGTTACCATTCTAGTTGAGTACGTTTGACGAAATAGAATGTAGGAATCTAAGTGACCTGAACAATATGCGATCCAAAAAAACTTTCTTCCCATTTTTTTCGAGTTACTGTTGATCGTAATCCATCTTATCAGTTTTATGGTTTTGTTTCTAACTCTTAAAAGTATCAGTTCATTCAGTTAAATAGGAAATGGATCTGCGTAAGTCTCGGTCACAGTTTTTCCCGGTAACACCAGGGTTAATCTAGATTAAAATTAAATATCTGAATAAATTTTGGAGTCACAAAAGTGGAGAATAGCCTTGTGCTGTTTTTATGGTACAACGTCGTGTTGTCTTATCACATTTCGACAGGAAGGCATTCGAGTCTATTTGGAAGCTGTAGAAACCAGGCCCCCTCATTTTGAGCCTCAGAGTCTGTTTAACATGCTTGGTGAGTGCGTTATCCTGAAGTGATCAGTATACAACCACTTTATTGTGTTTATATGGTGGTAAGCGAACTGACTATGAGATTTGAGAAAACCATAAAGTAAAGGATAGTGAACCAAGCTAACACAAAGTTCTAGTGAGGTCTTTCTGGGTTAAGGATTGTTCAAGACAGGTGCAAAAGTGTACATCTAATTTTGTATCAAATCTAAGTTTTAAATATAGTTCTACCCGTTTTTGGCATTATCTTGCAAACATGATTATAATAATGATGCTAATAATGGGATGATGATTCTGATAAAGATAAGGACAATAACTGAAAATATTTATACTGTGTAGCTATTTCAGTTATGCACGTTCCATTAGTTTGGACCCTGTTAGAATTATCAATCGATTAATAAAGTACATAAAGGCCTGAACAATTGTATTAGTAAATCTGTACTATCTGAAAAATCTCTAAAGGGAAATAATGAGGCTTACAGTGGTAGAAATTCCATTAGTGTATTGTATTTTGGGTGTGATGTAGTTAGTTGTTGGAACAAGGGATTTTTCTTTAATGAACAGGTGAGGCTTATTCTGCCACTGGTAACAATGAAGAAGCAGAGAAATGGTACAAGGAATCACTTAATGTCAAACCTGATCACATACCAGTGCACCTTACATACGCCAAGCACCTCAGTAAAGTGGTGAGTTTTAGCTGTCTAGAGAATAATATACTCAAGCCATTTACTCGATTTTCTCAGTACCACATTCAGTCACTTCAACTGACGAGCAGTAAGTGTTAAGTGATTCCCTTCTTTGTGTTCATTATGTGTTGCGTTTTCCTTAGCTTGAAGAACTTTTTCTTTCTCGTCCTTTGTTGCGTTTTAGGCTGGCATTAACATCGCTCATCTCGTGACGCCCGTGGGCATTACGGAAAAGTCACAACCTGATTGTTCACCATTGGCAGTGCGTATTGCACAAGTTGATGAAGAGCGAACGAGCATTATACAATCAATATTTATCCAACAGTTATAAATGATAGTTCGGAAATTTCGGATATTTCGGATATTTCGGAAAATGTATGTTTCGTTTGAAAACAGATGGTTGTTAATTACTGTTAACAGAGTGAGTGGTCGGAGTGTAAATGTGGTAAAGTGCTCCTTGTCTGTAGTAGCCCCTTGTTAGCTCCGCACAAACTAACCTCAGTTATTAAAGAAGCATTTGACGAGGCTGATGTGTGAGTTGCATGCTTATAAATTACTAACTCTAATCTCGGCATTGGCGAGGAATTAATATGCTTGTCATTGACAAATCAAGATATTTTGCAAAGTCGAGTTCAATTACCGTTTTATCATTTAACCAACAGCTGTTGCCTTCTTTTGTTTTTCGCTATCTGTTGACTGAAACAGACCTTAGTCAATCTTGACCAATCTTAGGTCAGTTAATCTTATTTTAAGTAACAGAACTGCCATAGCTGAGCGAGTTCGACGGAACTATTCATAAGCACAATTTCATTTGCAACTGAATCACAGGATCTTCGCATCCGTATTTGCACGTTCCGTGGTGGACTGTCGGCCAGTTAAAAGAAGGGAGAAAATGAATTCAGTGACAATCTATGTATTTTTCTGCAGGGTCGCATAACTGAAGCTGAGCAGTGGTTTAAGAAAGCTCAAGATCTGAACAAAACGGATCATGCTAGCTGGACTCATTATGGTATAGTTTAATACAGTCAAGTGTATAGAGGACATAACACTAAGAGGTGACTGTTCAGAGCTTGAAGAGTCAGTGAACTTACTTTGCATTGATCAAGTCTTTCCAAGGCTGACTTGCAGTGTACAAGCTTTTCTAGCAGGCATAGCGACCCCAAGGGGAAGTAAGGCGGGGAAATTGCCAGAGGTGGTGATTCTCCTCGTACCCCGCCTTTATCGTCTTCTTTACTCTTTCAAACAGCCACATATTTCCCAAATTCCTGTACAAAGTGTGGTGCAAGATCCTGATTGTGTGGTACTTTTAAAATTTTTTTGTCTTTAAAAAAGGAAAAAAAAAATTGTTACAAACTAAACGTTTTACAGAGCAGATCTTCTTACGTGTCTAGTCATCTGGACCTGGTGAGCAGCCCAGTTCGCTATCGCCAAACCTGATTAAAATTTGCATAGATCGCATACAGGATTTATTTTATTACCTTCTGCTGTAGCACGCATGTGCGTTTAGCCCGCTTACATCCTGTACCTCCTCTATATGGTAATACACTTTTGCCATGGTTTTTGCTGTTTATTCACTGTTTGCTCTGTAGGTCAGTTCCTTTTTGACCAGAGGCGAGCGAGAGAAGCGGCAGCAATGTTTAGCAAGGCCATGGAACTGGCGCCAAATGATTTTGACATTGCTCTCACGGCTGCTGGCTATCTGAGGTACTCACACTGTAAAGTGATCTGTATGTGCTCAGCTTTCAAGTTTCCTTTGAGTTTGCATATCTTATTTGTGAAAGAGAAGTATCTCTGTATGCAAGTGTTTTTAGGTGTCTACGATATTAACTTACGCTGTAAAATATATACATTTGGTCCCCAGTTTTATTTTCAGATCTGCCCGTTTCATGGTACAATTTATGGTTTAGGAAATTCGGAATTTGCATTTTATAATTTGGTAGCAAATTTCAGGAAGAGGAGTTGACATACTCTATAGGAAAAGCAAGACTTCGAATCTTCGTGTATATTTCTGAGTAGTCGCAAGTGGACCTTACGGTGGCCCACAAGTGCACTCCGAATTCCACACGAAACTCTCCATTCTAAATCTAACTCCGAATTCGTAAACCTCACTCCAAATTCCTAACTCTCACTCCGAATTCGTAAACATCACTCCTAATTCCTAAATCTCACTCCGAATTCGTAAACCTGACTCTGAATTCCTAAATCTCACTCCAAATTCGTAAATCTCACTCCGAGTTCCTAAATCTCACTCCGAATTCGTAAATCTCACTCCATAAGTATGTGCCAGATCTTTGCCAATGAAATAGCACTGTGCTGCTGTAAAACGTGAAGACTGTTTTTAGTACCACAGTCAGTTCTAACCTTTATAGGTTATCCTCCGTATTTCTTCACAGCATCCATATAATATCTCCCGATCACTTCGGGATTATTGCAATTGTTTGTTCTATCCAATCCCCACCATATCACCTTTCAGTTGTAACCGTCAATACCGCCATGGATTGCGAAACAGTCCGGTTTCAGTTTGTCATATCCATCAAGAGGCCAACAGTAATTCGGCCCTGGATTAGTGTACGTTCTTCTTTTGAGCTTCCGCATTTGTCTTCTTTCGCAATCCTCAAGGTCTCCTGTAAGCATGTTGCCACCGCTTGCCTCGACACCTGATAACCCTCACGGTGCAAAGTATGCTACACGCTCCTGTGGCCTGATAAACAGCCAGGCCCATCCAACTCCTCCTTTATTCTAACTCTGACATCCATGTCTAAATAATCTAAAGTTCGTCTCGTTCAACAAAACCCTTGGCTTTTTAAAGCGGAACTTAATATATTGCCCACCCAGGACCAAAGAAACGGAATGCAAGACCCTAGTACGCCAACTCTGCAATATTGCTCATCTGTGTGGGATCCATACACAGCTAAGGACATTAACATGTTTGAGATGGTCCAAAGGAGAGCTGCAGGCTGGGTTTTAAATCGCTTCGACCGTAAAGATATTGTAACCGAAGTGCTTTCAACCCTGAAATGGAAGACACTAGCAAGTAGGCGAACCATAGCACGCCTATCTATGCTGTACAAAATTCGATACACAGCCTTGTCTCTCACGAAGGTGCCAAACTTCAACCAGTTGGCCATTTGTTCTCAACTCGCTCCAAAGAGTACTCTTACACACAGCCGAAAGCCACAAGAGATTATTACAATTATTCCTTCTACGCAAGTACTATTGAAGATTGGAATCAACTCTAAGGGGGAACATCGTTGTCTATTTCACTAGCTGCTTTAAAAAATTCAATTTCAAACGTTTATTAACACTCCATTTTTTTAAAATATATTTTAGAGCGGTCTAGTATGCTCAATATTGAGCGACAGACCTAAATGGTAAATGTAAACAGTCATATGAATCCAATAGTTTCAGTCGTCGAAGGTCGAGTGACTTGAATCTCTCCTTGAGTGTTCGAAGGCACATAATAACCTCACACTCTTATCCTTCGTTGAAATAATATTTCTTCATTTAGTTCAGCACAACAGGTGTAACAAAATTTGCTGTAACGTGTCACTAGTGCTGTGCAGACTTCACATTTTAGCCATCTTCCCGCTAATATCCCGTGGTACATTTCACAAAAACTCGGCCCAGTCTGGTTGTGGATGAATTCAGAGTGAGCTTTACGAATTCGGAGTGAGATTTAAGAATTCGGAGTGAGATTTAGGAATTCGGAGTGAGGTTTACGAATTCGGAGTGAGATTTAGGAATTCGGAGTGAGGTTTACGAATTCGGAGTGAGATTTAGGAATTCGGAGTGAGGTTTACGAATTCGGAGTAAGATTTTGCATTGGAAGTTTCGTTTGGAATTCGGAGTGCACTTGTGGGCCCCCGTAGTACCTTAATTGTTTTGATTGCGTAAATACTCAAATTGAAATAAAAATTGAAAATAAATTGAAATATATGATTTCTTTCTGAGTCTTTTTAATTGGTTTTTAGGGAAGCTGGTGATAATCAGCGAGCTGCGTATTGCTACAAGAGAGCAGTGAAGTTGAATCCGCAGGTAGTGTTTATTCCCATGCAGTTTGTAATCATAATAGGGCCTAGTTAAGTGTTAACTATCGAATTAAATGTCCACACATTAAGTGAGAAACATGAAATGTCAAAAGTCTTCTCTCAACATAGGAACATTCGTGATGTACTGAGGTCCTATAAGCCCAGAATTGCTCCTTGTGCCTCGCATTCCTTGATGGCAGTTGATTTATTCTAGCCTAACTCAAGACATTTTTATTTGTTGGTCACTCGGAGTTGTGACATCACCGCCGGCAGTTGGGTCTAGGTTTGACTGAGCCGAGAACTCCCAGGCTCTACTCTAGGCTGCTATGTTTTGCTTTTTGTCTCCTGAGCCTCGCTATAGATGTTTTCCAAGAAATCTCCTCCTTTGCTGTTTCAAACTAACAAAACACGTAGAAAAGAACACTGATATTTCATCAACTGACGGAATGATTGCCACGCGGAATGTTATGCTACAAGTGGTTCTTTACACCTTGGACTGAGCGATCACGACTTAATCTTTACAGTGCGAAAAAATAAGAATTCAAGGCCAAAGCCGCGCTTGATCGAGTTTAGGAGTATGAAGAATTTTAACTTGCCTGACTTTTTGGCTGACTTAAAAGGGTCCCATGGTTTTCGGCCTACACATTTGACAATGCCGATGATGTATGGGCTCATTGGCGAACACTTTTCAAAGATGTTCTTGACCAGCACGGTACCCCTGAAGAAAAAGTGGATTCGGGGCCACCAGTTGCCATGGATATCATCTGATTTGCTGCCTGAAATTTCGCCCCGAAACAAATTATTCAAGCGCCACAAGCGGAATCCTACATCTACTTCTTGGGATGATTATAAGCGGCAACGTAACAAGGTTACGTCGCTAAAGCGCAACGCCGTGAAAAGGTTCTGCTGTGATGCTTCCTTGAGTGCCAGACATCCGGGCGAATTTTGGAGTAAAAAGGAAGCCCCTTTTGCCAACTAGTTCTGGTAAAAACATACAAGGCGGCGTCATCCTCGTTGAGGGCAGTAGTGTTGTTTCCGACCCTGGATGTGTGGCCGAAGTCTTTAGTGACTATTTTGCCAATATTATTCAGTTAGAGCATAGATCTGACACTGACTACACTTACCATCCTAGTATCAAGGCAATAAGCAATCTACGTTTCTCAAGTGAGTTTAATTACTCCCCAGTCAGTATTTCATATATCCGTAACATCTTAGACCACCTTAATCCGAGAAAGGCAGTTGGGGTAGACGGCATTTCACCACGAATCTTTCGTTTAGGATCCCCAGTTCTTGACGAAGAGGTGACTAAGTTGATCAACTTCTGTATTCTGAATCGCTCATTACCGTCTGAGTGGAAGCAAGCGCGCCTTACTCCTGTCCTTAAACGGGGGATTGACACAGACAAAGCAAACTACCGCCCTGTCTCAATCATGATATTAACTTCGCTATCGAAGGTATTTGACAGGTGGTCTCTTCAACCTTTATTGCTCTCCATGACTGGGCCTTAAGGTCTTTGTGCTGTTCTTTTATCTATGCGGAGTCTTTGTTGTATGATTTTTCTTTCTCCCAAATCTTACTCCAGAAATCTACAGCATCTTCAGGCTCCGGTGGTTCATCCACATCAATCTTTTTTTTTCCAGTTCATGGTAGATATTTTTGGTCTTCTCTTTGAAAATTTTATTTTGCTGGAAATGTTTGTTTCTTTTTTCAAATTTTGAGAAAGTGTGCTATTTTGAACTTGATTAAAGCGTACCCTTTTATTCCAAGTATTTCATTATTACGTATACTAGCTATTCTGGCACTGTGCATCGAGAGACAGTACTGCACCTTTTTACTAAGAGACTTTGAATCACTCATTTGTGACGGTTACACTATTTTCGTATTAACAATAGGCTTTATTGGTGTTGCTATCTACTGTAATGGTAATATGGGGTTTAAAATATTTGATTCTCACGCAAGGCGTTTATATGGCAAAGGGCATCCTCAAGTTACATGTGTAACTCTTGAAATACCATCATTATGATTAGCTTGGTACATTATTTTCAAACTCCATATTATCATTACAGTAGATAGCAACACCAATAAAGCCTACTGTTAATATAAAAATAGTGTAAGATAAATAGAGGAACCGCATGCTTGCGTGGCTTAGAAAAATTCAGAAAGCGGATGGCGCGTTTTTGAAGTGGTAACAGTTTAATTAAAGTGTGATTGAGCAGGCAATTAAACCAAATGCAAATACGGAAACATCAGCGACTGATAAATACAAAGTCAAGTGTTAAACGGAACAAAATGTCTCAAGCGGGCAATGATTCCAACAATCTTACTAAGTTTAGAAGCAACACAATCAATGTGGAATTTCCAAGACAAATGGCTATCAATCAATACGCCAAAATATTTTACGCATTCTTTGCATTCGAGCGAGATGAGTGTATTAGCATTGGTATCTGTTACATTTAAATTTTCCTCATATTCGAGCCTTTTTTGGCGTGGTTGGAATATGACAAAATTAAAATTAGATTTTTTTGTATTAAGTGTCAGTTTGTTCGCCGTCAGCCAGTAAGATACATTTTGAAGTTCATTATTAACTATGGCCTCAAGAGACTGGAGATTATTATCAGCAAGAAGCATATTTGTGTCATCTACAAATAGATAAAAGTTTAACTTTGAAAAAGAGTTTGGGATATCATTTATATATATCAAAAAGAGTAGAGGACCTAACACAGAACCTGGTGGGACCACGCAGGGCGTTGTCGCTTTAGCGGATACTTTCATTTTCACCTCTGTAGTTTGCACACGACCACATATGAAGAAAACCAATCGTTTACAACGCCTATAATACCATAATGATGTAACTTACCCAGCAAACCTGAGTGGTTAACTGTATCGAATGCTTTTTTTTTTTTTAAATCAATCAATATTCCACAGGTGTATAATTTCTTGTCCATATTACTTTGGACGCTTAAGGTTGGCACACTCGACGAACTGCAGCCGGCGCGAACACGAAAGTGGCAAAGCATAACACTGAGTTACTTTACTTATTCCTCTTCGCACCGACCAGAGCATAGGACCTCCACTGCAGCTTTCCATCGGACTCGGTTTTGCGCTGTCCGTTTCACTTGATCCCATGACATCCCCAAGTTGCCGTATTCTTGCTGGATGCCCGCCTCCATGACTTCTAAGGTCTGCCCTTCCTTCTGGCCCCTTGAGGGTTCCATTCAAGGGACAGGCGGGTGATGTTAGTGGCAGATTTCCTCAAAGCGTGGCCAATCCACCTCCATTCCCTCCTCTGGATGTTAACTTCGATCTTCTTCCTGCTTGGTGCGCTGCCCCAACTCCTCATTTGAGATCTTCCTCGGCCACCACACCCCCAAGATGTAACGGAGTCTGCGGTTAGTGAACGCCTGGAGTTGGGCAATGATCTCCTTTGTCAGTCCCCAAGTCTCTGATCCATAGAGGAGGACAGAGGTCCTTATCTTTGTCTATAGAGAGATGAGCTTTGATCTCCAAATGGATCTTAAAATGGAGAAGGCAACCTGTGCCTTCCTGCAGCTGGCCTCAACATCTTCCTCAGTGCCGCCTGTGGTGGTGATTATAAGGCTGCCAAGGTAGTCAAGGTATGTAAAGGCCGTGACCCCCTCCACGACCTCTCCTTCCACGATAATGTTGCTAGTGTTCGCTGGGGACCGAATCCTCGTCTCTTTGGTTTTAGATGCATTTACCTTGAGCCCCACCCTGGGCCATCGTCTGGCTGAGCAAAACCATATCAGCGAAATCTAAGTCTTCCAACTTCTGCAGCAGAGTAAATTGTCTCAAAAGGCTTGTCTAGATACCCAGTCTAGTGCCACAAAGAAGGGAAGGGGGCTGCATCTTTCACAGAAATTATCACGGGAGTTTGTCAAAGCTACGCGGAGCGGACAGAGCTGGATCTTTAAGCCTTTAAACGATCATACCATTCGATATTGTAACATGCGGCTCAACTTAAAATAAAGAGAAAGAATATTCAAACAGCACAAAGGATTCGACGTTAGCATTAAGATCCTAAAGCCGCGCTTACGTACGCCAAACACACACACTTGAATGCATTCAAGGTATTCGATCCCTTCTCTCAATTTGTTAAATCTATATCCAACAGGATTACCAAAGGATTTGCCAGTTGGTTTCAGTGTTGTACTTAACAGTACAGTTTGTATACTATTAGATCATTATTTTTGTTTACCTACCGCGATGGATGTACTGATTGTTTGCTGTTGAGGTCCATTATTCGTCCTTTTTAAGATTTCAGATGTTCCCTTTCACCGCTTGTGTTGTTCATGGAATTAACGTTCCATTTCAGTCCATATCGTTATATTTTTCTCAAGTAACGAATAAGAGAAGCATTCTTGCTTTTACCATTTCGACGCCATTGCAAGTAATGTAACTATTCCACTGTGACAATTGAGTGACAGGAAATTGCGCAACTTTTCCATTTTCTGACGCAGGAGAAACAAACGGCGCACAATTTATACTTCGGTCTCCCCCTGGTATAAATGATACTTGAAAGAAATGTACAAATATGTTATGAAGTGTCAATAAAGGAATTTTTAATTTTTTTTTAATTATGAATATGATTATTATTACAATTTTCTCTAGTTTTTTGTGTTTTCTCAATCATGTCTCAGCAACTCCCCGCAGCTTAGAGACACAGCACTTTCCGCAACAGGTGAACATTTCCAAGGATGTCCGACAACTATAAACTTTCAAGGATGTCAGGTACATCTAGCTTCCTACACCAGGCCTTTGCGTTTTTGGGGATGCATCCAAGTGCACCAATCACGACTGGTATAGACCTTTCCCGCATTCGTCACAAGAACGAGGCTAAGGTGGACAAAGCCCCAAACATGGCGGACTGTGTGGAGAAGCGTAAGGCCAAAACGTCGACAGATATTCTATGGTGTAAGTCCCTCGAAAGCTTACCAGTGTTTACAAGTAAAGATATAGACACACCGAAACAAAAGCGGTAAACGAAAGGCTGGCGACATTTCCAGGCCTATTAAAAATAACACTAAAGCGTGGCCTAAAATTTCAAGAAGAACGGTATCACTCATCAGACACAGTGTACACAAAGGTGTTCAATAACTCATTTATGGTAAAAGAAATGTGTCGAGCCAGCATGAGCAGTCGAGAAATTCATGATCTACATGTTTCGCTCGATTTATCACCCCACAGGAAGCAACGGAGGATGAATCATTTTACATAGATTTAGTTGATGGTAAACCAAACCTCAAGAAAGATCATCACTTAAGGTATTATACTTACTAATAACTGGTAATGGGGTTTCTGTGGTTTACAGTGGGTTGATTTTGTGGTTTTTCTATTCTAAGGGATGATCATTGAAAGGGTTCCGTTTGATAGAGATTATATTGTAAGGTAGTTTGTAAAAGAAAAACTTTCTATGTTAAGTGGTTTCTCCCTCAGGTCATGACCTGCAGTTGGTTTAGTTTCTGATGTAACATCACAGCAATGTTACATAGAATATCCACACGGTTTTTACGTTTCCCGCGTGTATTCTCTGTCAACTGACCATAAGATATCTCTTCACAACTTTTTATCGCTCGATTTCCTCGGCAAGGTTTTTTTGCTTACGTCATAACATCTACCGGGATGTCCAGTCCTTTGCCGCGCGAACGCCTGACTCAAACAGCAAAACTCAATTCGATACTGGTACAACATCAATTGTCTCAACTTATTAAAGATCCCACACGAATTTTAGAGGCCTCAACTAGTCTATTGGATCTCATTGCAACTACTCATCCTGAAAAGATCCACGATAGTGGTGTTTGTCATCTTAGCATCAGTGACCACTCACTTGTTTACGTGGTACATCGCGCGAGAAGTATAAAGAAGCCACCTAGAAAGATAACTTTCAGGAACTTCAAGCGCTTTGAAGAACATGAATTTCGCGATGATGTGCAATCTCTTCCGCTGCAAATGATAAATGGTATCGACGATCCAGATCTGGCATGGTCCACCTGGAAGACTTTGTTTACAGAAGCCTGCGACAAACATGCTCCGTTAAAAACCACAACTGTTCGCGGGGATCCATGTCCGTGGATGTCTAACTACGTCAAAGACATGATGAGACAAAGAGACTATCTTCATCGTAAAGCCATAAAAGCAAAGTCTGAAGCCGATTGGAATTCCTACAAAAAACTAAGGAATGAAGTAACGTTGTTGATGAGGAAGGAAAAGGAAACCTACTATAAAACTCAAATATCCAACAGTAACAAGGATCCCAAGGGAATATGGTCTACACTAAAAACGCTGCTACCTAAGCCTTCAAAAGCTCCAAACAACATTGAAATTGATGAGAAAATAACAACGTCTCCATTTAAAATTGCTAACCACTTTAATTCATACTTTGCTACAATTGGCTCAAAACTTGTGGATAACTACACCCCATCTGCACTTGTACGTGGGAAACTCAACTGGTCGTTACAACAGAGAAGAAACTATGACAAAGCCATCCTTACGTATAAGTGCTTGAATAATCAGCTGGAAGGACTGGATACAAACTACTTACGTCACTCAGAAATACATAACTACAATACCAGAAAAAAAGGATAATTTTACCTTGCCTAAACCGAGAACTGAATATTTAAAACGAACTTTTAAGTATACTAGTATTGCTTTATGGAATTCACTCCCAAAAACCATACAAAACTCTGACTCAATAGTAAGTTTCAAAAGACGAGTCAGTGCTATATATTATTATATTTACTGAGATTGAGCATTGACTGCAATTTTGATCTTGTGCGTTAGTTTTCCAATTTAACTGTATTTATCTAGTATTATGTATATTTTGATCTAATTTACATTGTAAATTTATTTATTGTTTTATATTATATTTATTGATGTCAGGGGCAACAGGGAGAACAGTTATCTGATGGTGTTCCCTGGTTAAATAAAGCTATTATTATTATTATTATTATTATTATTATTATTATTATTATACTTAACGTAAATTCCACTACTTAACAGCAACACCTTATTTATAAGTTCATGTTATGGTCAGTTCTGTTTGTCCAATCAGTGGCAAAAATATGCTGTGTGGAATAACCCTAAGAAAGGTTGTCTTGAAAAATCATGGAAATAAAAAACAAGTTAAATATCATTCACCCTACTTTATCATGTGAGTGGTTCCATGAAGGTGCACAGAAGACAAACCACAGTCCTGATTTGGTTTATAATCCATTTAAATTCAGTGGAATTTCAGTCTTCAAGGCTTTGAATTTCTTGATGCGAGCAATAACAGGTTCCACATGGATTCTAACTGAAGCAATTGTTTAACTCAATACAACATTTTCCTTGTAAAGCTACTCCTTGCCACCAAGAAATGCAAGTGTGTTAAGCTTAACTCCTAGTGGGTCAAGGAATTCCTGTATGGTAAATCCTCAGTTTGCCATAACTGAGTCTCCTCTCTCCCACAGTCCTGGGTGTAGAATACCACACGTGGTTACTACTTCCCTATCTGATAGTGATCCTGGGTACAACTGATTCACAAAATTTATTGCTCCTGAGGGAGTGTTTCAAGGAGGAGAGCTTTGTATGTAACATGGTGCTTTTTGTGCAAGTAATGAGCACTCTGTGTGATAAGGCTGCATGGCACTTGTACAAAGATTTCAGGAACATCAATAATACATCCTGTTGAGGGATGTGTCTTTAAAACATGCTGGCATGGATGAAACAACCTGATCTTTAGATGGCCAAATACTAATGGTTCCTAAAGAAAAATACATAAAATTTGACCATGTGTCAAGTACCTGGAAACAGTTGTCTGGCCAATACCAAATAACCATGCCAAATGTTTCTGTCCAAATCCACACATTAACCACACCGAGAACATAATTGTTCAATGACATCCAACTTTGGGCTTATACCAGGCTTACTTCCTTCAGTTAACTTACATTGATCAGGTTCATGTGCTGCCCTCTTTGAAGCTTCACAGCATTTCAAATTACCACCATTTTCACCAGGACTTAAAAAGTAAAAAAAGAATGTCAAAGTTAACTGGATCTAGACCAGTGAATAATTTGAAAACATCTTCTTGTTCTCTGATGTTGTTGGAGTTAAATTGCTTTTTTTTCCAGTTTGTTTATTCCAGCTTTTAGCTCATTGTTTTCCTTTTTAACATTACTTTTCTGTTCAAGCAACTCAGACATTTTCATATTCAACGTCTCCACAACTTTTCGCAAATAAGCAGTCTTCACAGGTCACCTTTGGTCTCGCATTTTCTTGATTAACAAGCCTTGAAGTTAAATAAGATGATTCTGGTTCGTGATTAGCATTTTCCTCGCGCTCAAAATTTATTGGAAGGCACCTCTTCGTCGGTGATTTTCGAACAAATGTGCTTGCACTTATAATCCACCTGAAAATTGAAGGAATTGTAGTATTGTCCTTCTGATCTTTTCTGCCACGAAAGTGCTTTTTCATTTCCTCTGAGCGGAAGTGTTGTTCACACAATTTGGTGTATTCAGTCACAACCAAATCTGTCTCGGTGTTCTTGTCTTTTTCTAGATAGAAGCCATCGATTTTTAACTGTGCCCTCCAACGGAAAATAATAATAAAAAAATGATATGCCCGTTCTTTTCCCTTGGCTGTACTAAAAGGAACTTTGGAAGTCAGGCACACAGCAACATTTACTACAGCCACCGGGCGAACAACTCTTGTCTGCCATATTGGGTGTTTTTGTCCTCCGGAGCCTCGCTTCCATGTTTTAACGCCAACACTTGTGACGAGTGCGGGAAAGATATAAATAGTGTGTAAATAGTCGCGTCCCAAGTAACTCTCACTTTTTTATTCTCTGTTACCGGCAGGGGTTGATGGTCATACCACTTGTTGGTAGACTCTATCCCGTACCTACTGCGCATCTCACAGTGTACTCGCAGGGCACCTTGTCGTGGCGCTTTCTATACTCTCTCTGGGCAACCTTTTTGGATCCATCGACAATATGGTGTACTGTTTCATTTTGTTCTCCGCACAATCTACACAGTGGTGACTCTGAGGTCTTATCTATGCTGTACTTGATCGAGTTTGTTCTTGAGCAGCCAGGATCAAGCCTTCGGTCTCCTTCTTTAAGAATCCATTCCAAAGCCATCTCCAGGACTCGTCCCCAGCTTCATCTGATATTTATTATTATTATTATTATTGTTATTATTATTAGTGAACCTAAAAATAGGCATTATTCTCGTCTTTGTTTTTAGAGTTCAGCAGCTCATATGAATCTTGGAGCCATGTTGCACGTATTGGGAAAACTTGATGAAGCTGAGGAAAGTTATTTGAAAGCACTGGAGCTGAGACCAGGTGACCAGCTGACAATGGACAATCTGAAGAAACTGAGATCATTAAAGGACAAAAGAAAACGGCAACAACAGACTGTTCAACCCTGATCACATCAAACACAGGATAGTACCAACAACCTTTTACAAGTAACTACTATAACTGTTTACCAGGAATAACTGTCCTATACCTTGTTCTTGACTGTTTTCAAATAAGTGAAATTCAGGATCAAGGCATTCTACCAAAACTCCTTTGTCTCATTCCGTTTTAATCTCATTTAGTTTGTCAGTCATTAGTGTGGTACACGGCATGCGCACACTGAGCTAATTTTGCAGCTTTTTAAACAGCCCGTTATCGATGACGAACAATCGTTAAATCATTTTAAGGCATTAAAACGTGCATTACACGGTAATGCGTGATATACATGCATACCAACATGATAATGAGAGATTTAAAAAGCGCCCATCAAAAATTCCTTGGGCGCTTTACAAAGTGAAACGCCAATGGGTTAAACAGACACGGACCAGGTAAAATTCAATGGTATAATAACGAAATTTATACAAATTGGAAACTTCAACTGACTGCTAAAGGCTCCCTAGATCGATATCGCGCAAGAAAAGAAGTCAGAAGAAACTACGAGTGTGACCCAAGAAAGTGGACTTAAAATTTATAGAAGGAATTGACAGCACCAACAAAACATAACATATGGGTAACAAATTGGTCAGCAGTAACTTTGATCAAGCTAGACAGTGTGTTATTACTTTGCATTGCGGTCCATTTGAGTTGTTTTTTTGGTAGTTTATTTTGAAAGCTTCCCTACCAGTTTAAAATACAATATTTTTAAATATTCCTTTATGTTTAATGAACGCTGTGAACTAGAAAACGAATAAACAGTTTATATAACAGCCACACAGTAATCTACCACTGAACTGCAGAGAGGTCCACTTTGAAGTTGGTTCTTAAGATTACCTGGTTTTTGTCATAATTTTACCGCATTCAATCAAAAACCAGTGACTAGAGAGTATCAGTATATACCAACTCAGCAACCTTGGCATTTTGAGCAATATAATTGGCTCTCTACCTGGGGATATTCAACATTGTTATATTCCTAAACTTTCAATCAACTAAACAGGGGCAATCACTGATTGATTCCTGGTCACGTGGCCTTGACTAAAATCAAATGTATCCCGATGGGGATACATTACAGCACGTGATCAAAGCGGGAATTTTAACTTTTGTGAATGAACGCAGCAAAACAAAAAAATATGGAGCCTGAACCTGTAAGGAAACGATTCAAACAGCTCACAAATGAGGGTCTCCCAGGGGTTTTGGGGAACAAGGGAACAAGGGAACATTAGCCAATTTTTTTGGGAACAGGGGAACAAAATTACTATAACAGGAACCAAGTTAATCATCAAACACAAGATAACGCAGCTTTAAATAAATGTCCTTTCTACATCTTGTTGCAGACACTAGATTAGCCCGGGATTAGCATTAAGTTAACTGGCCAATCAACAGCAAGATCGAACAAACGCGCGTCAGTATGCCTTCAGCTAGATGTGCGGAGCTTCCCTCTCCCCAGTCTTTCCATCCATTTCGTCGCTGTATTTTCTCTTACACCGCAATTCTAATGATTGCGTCCTCGAAAATATACTCAAAGAGAAATGGGCCTTAACTCCCTCAAAACCTGAAATGGAATACGCCATTTGTACTACAGGAGCACTTTTATGATATCTACCTCAACCTCTTCACTCTCGAGATAGAAAACGATGCAAGTCGAAATTCTTCAATTTGAAGAATTCAGTGTCGGGTCGATTCCTTCAGTTGAAGATTATTTTCATTCTCATCATCTGTTTGTATGACGATGTATTTAAAAGTTGCATTTATCACCTCAGGGAGTGAAAAGGTTAAATTTATAGACTAGAAAAATATGCTATAGCTAGATGAAGACCAAGCAAGCGTTACGAATGCTTCTTTTTGGCTGCGGACGAACGAACAAGAACTTAGTTCCAAAGCAGTTGTTCGTGCTACTTCTTTGAATCCTTGTCTCCAGACAAGTTTGGCATGGACACAGCATTCAACAAATACTGCTGACCACGTCCTGAGCCTGTGAGATTTCCTAGAGATGTCGCCTGCCGCATTTGACTAGAACCAGGTGGAGGTATTTTTCCTGAAGTGTGAAGTGTTGAGGAGGATGAAGCCATGAATGCCACGGATCCTGATACCGTTGAGGCTGTGTAACAATAGATTGCATCTTAACAACTTCCTATAATCACATACGCTGATGTAAAATATCAAAAGTCTGACCAATTTCAAACCAAAACTGTAAAACGTATTGTCACAGTTGTCAGTAAAGGCAACATTAAGCAGTTTTTTTTTTACCTAAAACGCACCAAGAGATGCGAACCAAATTAAAAAAAATGGCTTTTACTTCCGACATATTGCTAAATAATTATTATTTCCAAAAAAAGTAGACAAAAGGAAGGCAAAATTTCAATTTTCTCCTTGGAGTGGTGAGTGTCGTTTCATTTCTTTGACCACTGTGGTTGGGTGGTAATTGGCTTGTTATTAGAATTGTTGTTATAGCATCGGATAAATTTAAGGCATGAGCCTTGACCGACCTTGAACAGCCTTGCTTCTCAGCTGCGCAGTGTAGAATCCATTATGATCTAATCTAGCGATAATATTCAGCATCTGATGTTCACAGTCTGTTGTGGAATAATGACTCAGTTTCTCTAACAAGTCCATCAAATGGCGGGAAAAATTGCTGTCAAAATTCTGGATCGTGTGCTCAAAATCCTCGCCACTGATCATTTGATCTAAATGCTCAGACACTACCTAAAAATACAGGAAAAAATTCACTTCTGCAATGGATCTTGTAACCGCTTGCAATTAAGGGGTGCCATTTACCACAAACCCGCAATCACAGAGTTCAAACGTTGAATGAAGAAAATGGTCTACTATTAGTTTACGAAGCTAAACAAAAGAATTAGTAAATGTGAATGACAATATAGTGAATCAAGTACTGTCAGTCTTTTGCTGTAATAAACCAGAAAAGCGGTTTGTTAAGGTAATCATCACCGGTAGCTAACTTCCCCTGCATGACAAAAAAAAGCTCCCTGGCAGAATGTTTGGACTTTTCTAGACTCTAATCGCTACGCTGAATTCCTTGGCCGCATATTTTTTGGTGAATCCATACTATTCCTCGACCCAAAGATCCGTTCAAGGTGGACACTTGGTTCTGTATATTTTTTAAGTTAAATTAACTCACCATTGCCTACATTAATGACGAACGAAACCACAAAACTGGTATTGAGTATGTGTAATGGAGTTAGTTTATAAACAAAAAAGGTGCTGCGTCAGTGAGAAATTGAAGTACAAGAGGATGGGTGGAACAAAAAGAAGTTTGACGAAGGGTTGACGCTCAAAGCTTCGGGCTTTATCTCCTTTCGGTGACATTAATCTCTTTATCAACTCGTTTAATATCCTCCACTTTTCGTGCTGCGTTACACGACGTAGATGTCCAGAAGGAAGAATAGCGGAAAAAAGCTTCAATACCTTAGCAGTGGTTCTCTTCTTGTCCTGTTCTCCGGGGGGTGGTGATTTCTTACTCATGGGACTCACCCCTGGTGCTGTAGATTCTTCCGATTCCACACTTGCGCTCTGGGTAAACCGCTGACACAAATAAAACACAACATTAAGTAACCCACGATGCATTTCAACCCGCAGTCGCAGTTCGTCACGTGTTTTGTGACAAGTCAAAGAGGGTAGCGTGAGTTAGACAGTAAAACCGCCCGTTTGTTAAGGGTTAAACACAACAAACAGCTAAGCTCAATAAATGGCGTAAATAAACCGGTACAAGGAGTCATTTAGACAACTGACATAAAATAAAACTACATAATTATGCAATTATCCTCACATTGAAGGCGTATTTTCTTGCAAGCGAATGTTTAGCTACCATATTGAAAAAAGAAAATGGGAGTGAGATGAAAGTGTGAGACTAAAAGACAGGTTTCTAAATTTCACAAGAGATAACAACATAAGGCTGAGGCGTAGGGCTTGCGAGCGTTCAGACCGTACTTTTCTATGCAATAAGCGGAAAGGGTTTCCCCAGAAAATGACGCCTCGAAACAAAAATACGAATACGGCTATGGAATTTATGTCGGATTTCCCGTGATAATGAGTTTATCATTTCTATCCCTTTTCCTCTTCCATTCCTTGATCCATCAAACTACAGTCGAAGCTCACGTAAGCGACCACCTCGGGAATTCGAAAAACTGGTCGCAACTAGAGCTGGTCGCTAAAGAGAGTGCGATCTTGTCAGCGAACACGGGATGAAACAATAGGGACTGGTCACTAAAAGAGCTTAATCTAATAAGCATAAAGCTTGCGTAATACAAAAACCTGTGGTTATTAATATTCTAGTAGCCGTATTATTGGAAAAATCACTATATTCTTGCCTGCCAACATAGTTAGTAGAGGAGACTGGTTAGGAAACTCGGCGAACTTCAAAGAGATATGTCTTTGTTTACGATTTTCAACGTCACGTGACATTGACCCTGCACACAATATTTCAAGATGGCGTCCGGTTTCGAAAGTTATATAGCGTGTCTTTAGCTTAGCGTGTTTTAAATCATTTTCGGACTTGCTGAGTTACCTGAGAAAGAAAACCTGCTTATGAGTAGTTCTACGAGTTGCCTAGCGAAAATTGTGCAGTTTGGGGCTGCGGATCGTGTCGGAGAACGAAAGGTCTGGGCATATTCAAAGATTTAAAGATCCAAAGCACAAGACGTGGAAGGAAGCATGGCTTGGCGAGATTACGAAGACCCGTGAGAAGAACGCCGAATTTCAGAGGTTGATAGACAACGAAGCAGTATTTACTTGCGAGAAACACTTCAAATCTGAAGGGCAGGAAAAATATTTTGAAATCTAGTTGCCCAGTGGGCCAGTACATTTCAGTTTCCAGGTGCTGTCACTAAAATATTACTTGCCCAATAGGTCTACAATGTTCATTACTTATCAACTAACAAGTCTACCGAGGCTAATTTCACTTGCCCACCAGACCTACAAACTTCCATTTTCACTTGCCCAACAGCAAAATTTACAATCAAACCTGGGATTTTTCCTGCCCTGGTCACAGTAGTGTTATGTAATAAGGCAGATGACAAAATGAAATATTGTCTGAAAGTTAACATAATGGGATTTTAAATTTAGTAATACTTTCGGTTTGGTTTTGAAGTCATGTAGTCTGAGGCATAAAATTGCAAAAAAACAGGCTGCTGTCTGTGATGCATGATCAATGTTTACAGTGCATTCATGCTTCTTAAATCATAACTTAAGGTTGTTTAGAATACTAGGAATTTATGTTTATGTTCTGAAAACTAAGGTAAGCAATGTGATTTTGCAAGTTTGAAAATATAATGATGAAAATAATATTTCATTAATTTTGAAAATATAACATCACAGAACAACTTTTGTTAAAATTATTATCAGTGTCTTATTTAGACCCATAAGTTCTGGAATCAGTGCAATTCGTTACAACCTGGCAACCTGTTCTTAACCCAATCCTTCTAATTCTGACATAAGATTTGACACATTTACTATTTGGGTGATGTAGTTTTGATGTGGGGTACTCTTGTCACAGTAGCACTGGGTTCAAGAGTCAACATTCAAGATTTTAATACCAACTGTAACTATCAAATACATGTGCCCAACTACTTACAGACACTAGCTCGGGCTAAGAAAACTCAACCCATTGAGTGTCAAATATTATTACTTCAGTGTATACTATTAATAAATAATGTGTATAAAAATCAGAAATATCATCCTAATAATTTAACAGTAAACAACCCTAATATACTACACTAGTTATGCCTCTCTTGAGCTTGCTCGTCGCAACTTCTTTGGATTTCTTTACGTAGAGCCTTGCCTTTAGATTGCTTTGCTTTAATTTTAAAGTCTTGTATGATGTCCTTGGCTAAAGAGAACGAGCGAACCCTAAGGTACAAATTTACAATACTGTGCAGGACATCTTTGCTAACATTCTTAGTGGGAACCAGTTCAGCATCTGAAACCATAGTTTGGTAGTTTAATACCACATCACAATCAGTGACTGACATCTGAGCTATTTCCAGCAATGTCCACTCATTGCAAACTACCAGCAACTTTCAAAGTTGACTGTCTGAAATAATGTTCGGTCCTAGAAAATATGAATTGTGCAGACTCTGTTATAGGCCAGAGACCACCACGGTTCAAACTGGAAACCAGCCTTTGTGAGTCAGAGCCATACTCCAATTTCCCAGCTTTGAGGATAGCCATTGCCTGCTGGCTTTCATTTGAAAACTTTCTTGCACACTTTTTGTGAAGATTCTGTAATACATACCCACCCAAATACTGCAGCCCAGCCTTCTCTTTCTCTGATAAGACAGTTTTGGATGGAACAACACTGTTGTCAGGAGATGACTTCATATGCTTGCAATGTGTGAGCATACTATCAGCCACTTTAATTGCTAGCAATGTAGCTGCATTTCGGGATAACGCTCTAAAAAAGCTTGTAGATTTCAGTGGAATCTGGGCATAATATTTGTCATAAAACTTTTCTCTGTCTCCATTCTTTAGGTAGCCATTAAACAGTATTTTAAACAAGGAAAATTCCTTAGTTTCAGTAAGCTGTCCGTACGCATAGTGCTTGAATTCGTCTCGTAAGTCAGCATGGAAGACTTTGTTTTCTTTAACTTTTTTCACAGCAGCAATCACAATCTCAGCAAGAACCACTGGCGTTAAAGGCAATTGTTGCTGTTGATCGTTGTGTTTAGTAGTTCTGTGCCTACGGAAGCCTCCAGTGTTCTTTCCCGCAGTCACTGCCAAAGACAAAACTTGCCACTGTACAGCTAACTCATCCAGAGACAAAAAACTTGTTGACAGTGTTGAGTTATGCAAAGTGGTCACTTACGCGGCCAGAAACAAAGGAAAAGACCAGTTTTTGTTCTTAACAGTGGTCGCGATCACTTACGAGGGCTTTTTATTACAGAGTTTAAGTGGCAGTTTAAGGTTACTTCCCACCTTCAGAGGCCAAAAATATCGTTTTTTCTTTTATTTGACAAAATCTAAGTTAGTCATTTTATGTAGTGTTTAAAAAAGAAACATGTTAAAAATCTCAAAAAGCGCCCGAGTTATTTAGAAAAAACATACTTTCAAATAAAGTTAATATACTAGGAAGGTGTCATAATCTTGTCAAAGGGCGAGACCCCTGTGGCAATTTTCGCGGCAAACGCTTATCGCTCGTATTTCATGTTACTTGCATATTTTTTTATTTACATCACGTACTTGACAAATCCCATCGACAAAATTCCCTAGTGGAAGCACTTCACGCTAACTCTGATGGAAAAATCAAAAGCAGAAAAAAAGTCCGTGGGTAAAGAAAACGAAAAAAACCGGCCCAATGAGGAAAGAAAAAAAACCTTGCCGAGAGCGACAACGGCTCTTGGTTTGAGCAAACGCCTTCGAAAATCTCGGCATCTGCTGAAGATCCTGAGCGTTCGAATATCCTTGGAGCAAGTAGCTTAAGTCAACGCCAGTGCAGGTTGCGAACAAGATTCTTCGTCGGAATCTGGCGAAAGCGATGAAGAAAAAGAAGAATGCGACACTAACGGCCCCAAACACTGGAGCATTGTCGATAGAGATGAGCTCAATCAACAGCTTGCTGGCCGAGTCAATTGCAGCTTTTGTCTCTTCGTACTCCGTTCCACGCTAGCATCCAGGTTTCGTTCAAAGAAGTCGCCGTCAAACCTAAATTTGTCATACATAAGGTTAAAACGAGGTTTCCTTCATTATGCATTTGCTCGCCTTGATACAAAAACATAACCAATCACCTCGAAGCGTAATTTTCAAATCATGAAATCATGAAACCTATCCAAGGGAACTCATTTCAGCAGCACGCTGTCCATCGATTCGTTAACGTGTTGTTTTTCAATGGCACGTTTTCCGACTTAAACCTTTTTGGCGCGGGTTTTGCCTTTGCCTTTGCCCATCATATTGCGTCGTCGTCTTGAATTAAACTCCACTGAACGAGATAAAAAATGTGTTGCAATGCGATGCCTTTCCCGGGGAAATGTTGATCTATTGTCCTAAACGGTAGCGGGTCCCGCTGTTCCATTGGTTTGCGGTTTTATCTGGCGAGATAATCTCCTGGCGTGCTGTGAGTTGTTTACGAACCTTTACGGGCTAAAATCTGGCATCTAATTTTTGGGGGAATACATCCACTTTGAGCGAATTTATAGGGTATGTAGATTTGACGGATTGCCGTGAAATTTCGCCAGAACATTCCAGAGATAATGACAAACCAAAGTGGGTCGGGAAATTTTGATATTTAATATATTTTTCCCGTGGCGTCCATTTACGCAAGACGTCTCGTATATTTTTAGCTACTCCAACTTTAGATGTGGATATCTAAACAACCAATCAAAATATCGAAAAAGCCCGACACACTTTTGTTGATTGATGCCTTGTGAATAAGATTGTGCAGCCATTTTGCTCGTACTGCGGAATCCGATACCCGATAAATTCAATATAAGAACCCTAGGTCGTTTCACGCCTTACCTCCTTCAGACACTTCCTAAACGAAAACATTGCTAAAATTGTATTTTTATCGAAAACTACATTTATTAAGCTTTCTTATGATATATCGTTTGTTAGGGATTTATTGAAACTGGCGCGCGTGCGATTTTTTTTCCCGAAGGGCACCCGCGAAGGTGGGAAGTAACCTTAAGAGGGATTTCACAAAGGTGGTTGCTACTAAAGGCAAAGGCGCACACAAGCCTTTAAGGCCTACACGGCCGGAGCTTATCCCGGTTTTGATAGCATGAAGCACCTGGGAGTATTATTACCCCCCCCCTGGATGGGATGCTAGTCCATCGCAGGGTCACCCCCAGAATTGTATCGCTGGTACCCATTTATACACCTGGGTGAAGAGAGACAGTGTGGAGTAAAGTTTCTTGTCTGAGGAAACAACACAGTGCCAGCAACAGGGTTCGAACTCCAAACCTTCTGCTCGAAAGTCCGACACGCTAACCACTACACTACTGTGCCTCCGGTTGCTACTACAGCTGGTCACTTACGAGAGTGGTCGTAAGGAGAATTTCGACTGTACGTACATGTAATTGAATGCATACAGTATTCGCTCATATCATCTGTCCTAAGTAAATCATACCTGCATGCAATTTGTAAACGTCACACAAACCAACATCAGCTTGCTTACAACCTGAAGGCAAAATTACAAGACGTGTTTATACGGCAGGCACTAGCATATTAATTTTACACGAGCACTGTAGATCGGTAACATTCAAACAGCAGCGTGATCGTTTATTGTTGTGAATTATTGACCTCGGGCCACCAGGATTGAAGATCCCTCCATCCTTGTCGACATAAAATTTTCTTGTTTATGGCTCAACCCATGCAGTGTTACCATTCTTTGCAAAGCTATTGAAAAGTACTGTCCTGCGGTACTGTTTGTTTTACCATACAATGTAATTGCAATTTTTTCTTCTGTGGACCAAACCACGAAATAAGACCATTCTATGGAGAGCTACTGAGCAGCACTGTACAGTGGTAGTGTTTGTTATATTGTTCAGTGTGGTTCTAATTATCATATCTGGGGATCAAGCCATGCAGTGCGAATATTCTTTGGAAAGCTCTGAAGAGAACTGTACAGTGATACAAAAAGTGGAGCCAACGTTTTCAAAGGTCGACGAAACCACGTGACAGTAATGTGACTGATAATAAATCACACAAGAGCAGGCATTGGACTGACTGTTTACCTTAAGTAGTTCAGGGTTGGTCAACATACAGTCTTTAAGACACCGGTCCAAGAAGTCATTATGATGCTCTAACACTCCGTCAATATTGGAAACCTGATGAAAAGGTAATACAAGTTCTTTTACACTAAATAAAAAAGTCCATTTTAGGTCAGAATCTACCGAATGTTTTTGTAGTTTCTCAAGTACAAGCCAGCTCAACATGCAATTTAAACTAGAACTGTACTGCTTCAGCTAGAAAACCAAATAACTGTTGTTCCCGTTGTAGTCACTGCGATCAGGAGATATTGAACTTACCGAGCCCGATAAGTTACCTTGCCTTAATTAAAAGCCCCTGGACTGGAATTACATAAAGAATCATTTTGTGAAGATTTTTCTGGTGCAGTTTTCGATCACATCATATTTATCCAATGCTTAACTTTCACGTCCATGGTCAGTCATTACAATACGGCTGTAATTTGTAGCTCTTTCGCTTTCAGAGTCCGCGATCTATACGTTTGGCTGTATAAGCGTGTAAGATACACCAGATCCTATGCTGTTATTGGCTAACCTGAGCGGCTCCATTTTGCTCGTTCTTGATTTCTCGCGCGTTTCTGCGTGAACATAGGTTCTTCTTGCCAGATAATTAATCAACTATTGATAAAGTGAACTTAGTAAAATAGCTGGATATTAGAGTCGTTTTCTCTCGCTAGTGTACGGACCTCGACAAACATACATGAAATAAAAGATGTGCTCAATATCCCGCCTTACTGTATGGTTGTGTCTCCCAAGGACTGGGAACTACCGAATTCACGAATTTGATTGACTGAAACCGATATTGAAAGCGGCGTATTTTCCCATCTAGACCGGCATCTAGACCGGTTACATTTCGAGGCGAAAAGTTGCAAACTAAAAATGTAAAAATGCTGACTATTTTCTTCTATCGATATTATTTATGAAAGTGCCAAAAAGCCTGATGAGAAAAAAGTTAAGAGGACGAGCAAGCCTTGGCAGAATTAAGTTCGGCTCATTGCCGTGCGCAAGGAAAATATCAGCTTCAGCAAACCAGTTACATTAAACGAATTAAATTGTTCTTGTTTGTCATATAATAAACATCTTATTACTTAGTCGGTCTACATGGGTCGGTCGTGTGTACAGACCTCACTGCATTCGATCTATACTCACGACCTCGGTCAAGATTCTTCCATACAGACTTCCTGCTCGGTTAATAAGAGCTAATTATTATATCTCTCAGTTAGCACGCGCGCTGTGATTGGTCAATTTAGCGGGCCGTACTTCACTGTACGGCCCGCTAAAGTTTGTTTTGGTCGCCAAAGTGACTCCAGAGATATAATAAACATCTTATTAACCTCGTTTTCTCGATCCGTACTGTAAAATACGGATCCTCGTTTTTTCCCATCGACGGGAAAAAACTCGGTCCGTATTTTACAGTACGGACCTCGAACTCGATTAATAAGAGGTATATATAGACTTCCTGCTTGGTCAATAACCCAAAGGTATTATGTAATCGATTATTGTAACCTTGCGTACCGTTTTGAGGCTTCTCTCCATGACGTGCCAGCTTGGTTCCAGGACTTCAAACATCATGTAGTGTTCATACGTCTGCACAAAGTGAAGCATCCGCTGGCGCAATGCGAACGCAGCCGCATACCTAACACAAATGTCGCGAGGATAGTTAATTAATTTAGACTACTTTTAACGTGAAACGAAAATGATTAGTATGTAAGACTTATTGACAATTTCTGTAGCTTTCACTGGTTACGGTCAGCAAACCCGAAAACCATAAAGTAATGTGGTTTTGATGGAACGTGAACCTCAAAAACTGGTGTTGTGTTACGTTATTTTATTGGGTTCTGTTTAAGAAACTAGATCATAGGTAGTGCGAATCTATCGAATTATTGAAGCGGGAAGTTGCTAAGCACTAAAAAAGCGTAAGAGTAGCACAAAGTGAAGCTGAGTGCTACTCTAGCTGTTTGAGTGCTTAAGCAACCTCCCAAGTGCACAATAACTCGATAGATGCAGGCTACCTAATGGTCATTTATTTTATAACATAGACTGTTGTATGGGAACATTTAGGAAACGCCAAATGGAGTGGCGAAAACCAAGTAAGCTTCATTTGCTATGATTGTGTCCCTTTTAAGTTCTAGCTTGTCAGGGATAAGATTTTCTCAAATTTTAATTTAAGTGACCAATATACAGGACCTCAAAAAGAATTTGATTTTTTTATTTTTTACACCAGGATAACGAATACCGCATTTATAGTCACAAGTTGTGGAATGCGTTTAAATTTTGTTGCTGCACTAAATCTGTAATATTTATATTTTGGTGAAAAGCCACTAATCCGTGCAAGGCAAGTGCAAAACCGGTTCGTTGTTCAATTGCAAGTTCCTACTACACCTTAAGTTGAACTGTGAAAGGCTTTCATTTTATTGCGTTAGAGGAAAATGAAAAATTATTCGGTTCTCGTGTTTAGCCGTGGCAGATTTAAGAGTTTTTTCTTTTACAACTTTTGGATGAATGCGAGGGTCGTTCGTCCGAGACATTTGCATTTTGGCCGTTGGCATTCCGACTGCATATTGCTTTAAGTAATGGTCCGGCTAAAAGGTGGGCAGGTGTACGGCAAAACACATTGAAAAGGTGCGAACAGTTAATTGTTAATTCCATTTAAATCGCCTCATCTCAAAACCCAGAAAAAAAAAACAATGAAATATTAAAGACCTCATTTTTAGACCTTGTCTTTTCCATATTCCTATTTTCTATCTCTCGGCCAAATTTGGCTTTTGCTCTATGCGCCAATTAGCACCACAAAATTAACTATTGCCGAGCGCTATTGTTTTTCTGCCTGCTTCTTCTTTCTTCTTGTTGCCAAAATATATCCACTGCTACTGTTGAATTATTCCTTAATACCTATATTGTTACAGCAAACCAGATGGTTGATTTAATTGGTCCATTTAGAGTGCCTTCAAACAAAATCTTTCACAAATATTACTCTAGAAGAGTTGCGAATCGTGGAGTTTGTTGTGCAAAACTACAGCTTGTAAGCCATTGAAAATCCACGCTGATTGTCGGTAAACCTTCTGCTTCATCTTCGTCTCGTTGGGCAGTGCTTTCTCCATGTCAAAGGTCTCTCTTTGGAACTCTTGCGGGAAAAAGAAATGTTTGTGCGGACCGATAAAGCAACTGACGTCAGAGGCTTGCTCAATCGGAGATTTGTTCATGGTAAATAAGCCAATCAAAGCGCAAAATTTCAGCGTAACTATATTAAATGAGACATTAAGAAACATTATGTGGTTCTCTCAAAACTACAGCAAGTAAAGCGATGTGTAGCGATGCTAAACAATGGTATGGAATATCAATGTACTTAAATATGACTGAGGTAAAATGACTGCCAGGAGGGCCTCAGATAAAAACGTAATAAGCAAAACAGATTAAACGTATCACGTTCTTACCAGTGAGAGGAGTTGAGGGTGAAACGCTTGGCTCGTTTGTTGCTGACCCAGACACTAAACATGAGGGATCACAAGTTTGTCACTACAACATATCTGCCAAGTCAATAAGATTTAACTCCTACAGCTGTACCGTTCAGTAATCCTTTACCAATGGCAAGGTGAGAAATGAAACGAGTAGGTAGCCTTTACACTAGGTCCTAAGTAGATTGAGAGGTATTTCATGTGGGGTAAGTTTTTCTGACTTGACGCTTCAATCACAACTGATCCCTTTTGCTTCAATAGGTACTTAAATTGACTCAATGGAAGTAACTGGACAACTGTACACCTACCCCTCCCCTAACCCAACATTAACGCTAACGTTTTACCCTATTATACCTTGTTGGGTTAGGGGAGGGGTAGGTGCACAGTTGCCCTGATACTTCCATTGATCCAATTTAAATACTTATTACTCTCCAACACCGTTGACCTTGCCACCAACAAACAAACAAAAAAAAAAAGCCAGTCGCCTGAACTTTCTTGAATCACCCAACGTTTCTCCTTTCACACCTTCAGCTTTTTCTTAGGCCTCACACGTGTTAGACTGAGCGTAGAGGCTCACCTATTAGCCTTGTGTAAAGTCTACTATATCATTGGGTGAAAACATATAACCTACTTGCAGAGTTGTCTCTCAACATGTCGGGCATAAAACAAATGCCTAAACAACATCTGGTACTTTGTTAACGCCTGAGAAATGAAGCAATGAAGACAGCAGTTAATTTTGGGACAACAGAAAATAATTTTAATGAAAGAAAAAGAAAAGCAGGAATACCTTTTTACTTAATATCAGTGATACAGGCCACTTGACTACATAATCAAATGAAAATGCTTCAAGTCCTGTAAACAGTAAAGAAAAACAAATGAAGCGAAATCAGAGGTTTGCAATTAGGTGCTTGAAATCGTGGTCTATAACCCTTGCTTTGGTGATTTTACTGAGCATATCCGTTCCTCCATTTCTGAATGCATCGTTCTTTGGCGATGGGAGCTTCCATATCCCTAATCCCTTTGTCCTTGTACAGGATCCACATCCCAACACTGTAAAATTTTCACCTGACATGATTTTCGATGAACTAATATTCAGTAACGACTGAAAGAAACTGATAAAAACAAGTATTATCCGCAAAACATTGCTCTGCTTTAAATTCTTATGTCACTTCGGACGCCATCTTGTAATTTGTGTGTGCAGGTTTGCAACATTCATGTATAATGCGCGGATAATGTCCGCAAATATCGCAAAAATCGCAATTGTAACAAGGACTTTTCTTGCTAGCTAAAAATACCCAAGACAAATATCGCAAATATCGCAAAAATAACAAATTTAACAAAATTCTAGTGTTAGAAATAGAAGAAACCAAGAAGGGCCCGACATGTCCTCAATTATCGCAAAAATCGCAAAAGTAACAAGGATTTTTCTTGCTAGCTAAAAACACCCGTGACAAATACCGCAAATATCGCAAAAATAACAAATGTAACAAAATTCCAGACTTAGAAAAAGAAGAAACCAACAAGGGCCCCGAAATGTCCGCAAATATAACAAGGATTTTTCTTGCTAGCTAAAAACACCCATGACAAATATCGCAAATATCACAAAAATAACAAATGTAACAAAATTCCAGACTTAGAAAAAGAACAAACCAAGAAGGGCCCCGAAATGTCCGCAAATATCGCAAAAATCGCAAATATAACAAGGATTTTTCTTGCTAGCTAAAAACACCCATGACAAATATCGCAAATATCGCAAAAATAACAAATTTAATAAAATTCTAGTGTTAGAAATAGAAGAAACCACGAAGGGCCCTGAAATGTCCGCAATTATCGCAAAAATCGCAAATATAACAAGGATTTTTCTTGCTAGCTAAAAACACCCATGACAAATATCGCAAAAATAACAAATGTAAAAAAATTCCAGACTTAGAAAAAGAACAAACCAAGAAGGGCCCCGAAATGTCCGCAAATATAACAAGGATTTTTCTTGCTAGCTAAAAACACTCATGACAAATATCGCAAATATCGCAAAAATAACAAATTTAATAAAATTCTAGTGTTAGAAATAGAAAAAAACCACGAAGGGCCCCGAAATGTCCGCAAATATCGCAAAAACCGCAAATATAACAAGGATTTTTCTTGCTAGCTAAAAATACCCAATGACAAATATCGCAAAAATAACAAATGTAACAAAATTCTAGTGTTAGAAATAGAAGAATCCAAGAAGGGTTGGTCACGTTAACAATTAACATAATTATAAATAGTGTCACGTTTGTAACTGATGATATCATTTTCGCGAAAATGGAACGCATTACAAAACTACTGGGCAAGAACGTATCCCAGTTAAGATAACCATTACTATTACGGAAAAACAGTGATGAGCGGGTGTTCTTGGCCCCTTTCTTGCCCTTCAACAATTCTCTCCTATTCTTGTTACTCTAGCGCAATTTGTGGCATTTTGCCATATTTGGTACTAAATCGTCTCACATGGCAGTAAACTTCTTGTTACTTTCGGCAATCCCTGTTTAAAAAACTATGGGTATTGCACCGCAACATTCATGTATAATGCGCGGATAATGTCCGCAAATATCGCAAAAATCGCAATTGTAACAAGGATTTTTCTTGCTAGCTAAAAACACCCGTGACAAATACCGCAAATATCGCAAAAATAACAAATGTAACAAAATTCCAGACTTAGAAAAAGAAGAAACCAACAAGGGCCCCGAAATGTCCGCAAATATAACAAGGATTTTTCTTGCTAGCTAAAAACACCCATGACAAATATCGCAAATATCACAAAAATAACAAATGTAACAAAATTCCAGACTTAGAAAAAGAACAAACCAAGAAGGGCCCCGAAATGTCCGCAAATATCGCAAAAATCGCAAATATAACAAGGATTTTTCTTGCTAGCTAAAAACACCCATGACAAATATCGCAAATATCGCAAAAATAACAAATTTAATAAAATTCTAGTGTTAGAAATAGAAGAAACCACGAAGGGCCCTGAAATGTCCGCAATTATCGCAAAAATCGCAAATATAACAAGGATTTTTCTTGCTAGCTAAAAACACCCATGACAAATATCGCAAAAATAACAAATGTAAAAAAATTCCAGACTTAGAAAAAGAACAAACCAAGAAGGGCCCCGAAATGTCCGCAAATATAACAAGGATTTTTCTTGCTAGCTAAAAACACTCATGACAAATATCGCAAATATCGCAAAAATAACAAATTTAATAAAATTCTAGTGTTAGAAATAGAAAAAAACCACGAAGGGCCCCGAAATGTCCGCAAATATCGCAAAAACCGCAAATATAACAAGGATTTTTCTTGCTAGCTAAAAATACCCAATGACAAATATCGCAAAAATAACAAATGTAACAAAATTCTAGTGTTAGAAATAGAAGAATCCAAGAAGGGTTGGTCACGTTAACAATTAACATAATTATAAATAGTGTCACGTTTGTAACTGATGATATCATTTTCGCGAAAATGGAACGCATTACAAAACTACTGGGCAAGAACGTATCCCAGTTAAGATAACCATTACTATTACGGAAAAACAGTGATGAGCGGGTGTTCTTGGCCCCTTTCTTGCCCTTCAACAATTCTCTCCTATTCTTGTTACTCTAGCGCAATTTGTGGCATTTTGCCATATTTGGTACTAAATCGTCTCACATGGCAGTAAACTTCTTGTTACTTTCGGCAATCCCTGTTTAAAAAACTATGGGTATTGCACCGCAACATTCATGTATAATGCGCGGATAATGTCCGCAAATATCGCAAAAATCGCAATTGTAACAAGGATTTTTCTTGCTAGCTAAAAACACCCGTGACAAATACCGCAAATATCGCAAAAATAACAAATGTAACAAAATTCCAGACTTAGAAAAAGAAGAAACCAACAAGGGCCCCGAAATGTCCGCAAATATAACAAGGATTTTTCTTGCTAGCTAAAAACACCCATGACAAATATCGCAAATATCACAAAAATAACAAATGTAACAAAATTCCAGACTTAGAAAAAGAACAAACCAAGAAGGGCCCCGAAATGTCCGCAAATATCGCAAATATAACAAGGATTTTTCTTGCTAGCTAAAAACACCCATGACAAATATCGCAAATATCGCAAAAATAACAAATTTAATAAAATTCTAGTGTTAGAAATAGAAGAAACCACGAAGGGCCCTGAAACGTCCGCAATTATCGCAAAAATCGCAAAAGTAACAAGGATTTTTCTTGCTAGCTAAAAACACCCATGACAAATATCGCAAAAATCGCAAAAATAACAAATGTAAAAAAATTCTAGTGTTAGAAATAGAAGAAACCAAGAAGGGTTGGTCATGTTAACAATTAACATAATTATAAATAGTGTCACGTTTGTAACTGATGATATCATTTTCGCGAAAATGGAACGCATTACAAAACTACTGGGCAAGAACGTATCCCAGTTAAGATAACCATTACTATTACGGAAAAACAGTGATGAGCGGGTGTTCTTGGCCCCTTTCTTGCCCTTCAACAATTCTCTCCTATTCTTGTTACTCTAGCGCAATTTGTGGCATTTTGCCATATTTGGTACTAAATCGTCTCACATGTCAGTAAACTTCTTGTTACTTTCGGCAATCCCTGTTTAAAAAACTATGGGTATTGCACCGCAACATTCATGTATAATGCGCGGATCTTATGACCTGTTTACTTTTCCCCCAATCTGCTATTCTTGATATTTTGGAACAATTGTTAACCACCCCCTTTTATTGCTGAAAATTCGCCCCCTTCTGTGAGCGACACTCCTTTCTATGCATTGTAGCTGTATGGAAGAACGAAGCATACACAGATTGATATTATAGTATTTTGCTACTGTCAGTAATTATAAATAGTGTCACGTTTGTAACTGATGATTTCATTTTCACGAAAACGGAAAGCATTACAAAATTACTGGACTAGAACGTTGCGAAATTTGCGGACATCTCGAAGCCCTTCTTGACCTTTCCTCTTTCCAAGTGTAGAATTTTGTGAAATTTGTTATTCTTGCAATTTTTGCCATATTTGTTGCTCAGTCGTTTCACGTAGTAAGAAAAATTCTTGTTACCTTTGCGATTTTTGCGAAATTTGCGGACATCTCGAAGCCCTTCTTGACCTTTTCTCTTTCTAATTGAAGTATATCGTTAAATTTGTTATTCTTGCTATTTTTGCCATATTTGTTGGTCAATCTTTTCACATAGCATGAAAAATTCTAGTTACTTTTGCGATTTTATTTCGGGTCCTTATTGGCTTCTTTTGTTTCTAGGTCCTGATTCTTGTTACATTTGTTGTTTTTGCCATTTTTGCGATATTTGTCACGGGTGCTTTTAGCTAGCAAGAAAAATGCTTGTTACTTTTGCGATTTTTGCGATATTTGCGGACATTTCGGGGTCCTTCTTGGCTTCTTTTGTTTCTAAGTCTTGATTCTTGTTAGATTTGATATTTTTGCGGTTACATTGGTTATTTTTGCGATATTTGTCATTGGGGTTTTTAGCTAGCAAGAGAAATCCTTGTTACTTTTGCGATTTTTGGCGATATTTGCGGACATTTCGGGGTCCTTCTTGGCTTTGCTTTCTAAGTCTTGAATGTTGTTATATTTGTTATTTTTGCGATATTTTTCACGGGTGTTTTTAGCGCGCAAGATATATCCTTGTTACTTTTGCGATATTTGCGGACATTTCGGGTCCTTATTGGCTTCTTTTGTTTCCGAGTCTTGATTTTTGTTACATTTGTTATTTTTGCGAATTTTGCGATATTTGTCTTGGGTATTTTTAGCTAGCAAGAAAAATCCTTGTTACTTTTGCGATTTTTGCGGACATTTCGGGGTCTTTATTGGCTTCTTTTGTTTCTAAGTCTTGATTCTTGTTAGATTTGTTATTTTTGCGATTTTTGCGATATTTGAAAGTGATTTTCTGACATAATTTTTTCTCAACTATTTCTTTTGCGACAATTGCGAAAAAAATTTGCTAGCAAATTTTTGCTAACAAGATCGATCCTGGACATAAGTGTGACCATGTCAAGACCATAACAACAACACGCCTCTTTGAAGTTTGCCAGCTTTCCTAACCATTCCCCTCTATTAACTATGGTTTTGCCTAATCAGGCAGTTTTCAATTCACCGCTTTGTTCCCCGCCAATTTCTCAGCCAATGAGAAGTAACTCTCAAATCAATCGTGAGTAACTCGCACGCGTTTTCCCGCGCCTGAAGCCGACAACTGATTGGTTCAATGAACTGTCTGCATTTATTTTGGTTGGCCAGAGACATTAGTTCCATTTCAGTTTCACAACAGCTGTGTCAAAACCGCTGTTCCACTGTCCCACTACTTTTACAGGAAATAAGTAACTAACTATTATTCAGCAGAAAGTTTTGTTATACGGCTGAGTATTTTACCGGGTCAGCTTTCATTTTCTGGAACCTTAGGGCAAAGAAAAAAGGAAGACTGGCGGGTAAAAATGCCAAGCCGTTTAAATTCCACTTGGCTCTAATACGGCCCAAGCCTTCGGTTAATAAGACTTCAACAGTTCATCTGTAGCTACTTATGCTCAGGGCATACTCGTCAGTGAAAAAGCAGTGTAAAGCCAAACCTGAAATCTGTATCTCGGTTGGATCCTGATTGAATGACGTAGTACCTTGAGGAATGCAGATGGAAATTCAAACAGTGTCACTAAATTGTATAATACAAATATATATAACCTAAAAAAAAAGAAATAAATAGAAACTGAAAGGTTAGTACAAGGGAAACCATGATGCTTAGCTAAGCAATGCAACCACGTGGAAACTATTGGCCCTGTAAGACTGTTCACATTGATGACTTGGTCGCAAAAAGGGGTTGAGTTAGGTACAGCCCATCACTTGCATATCTGATGCTGACTGAAGGTGTGACGGCAAGCGTGAATAAACCACAAAAACAAATAACACGTAAATAACTGCAAAATAACCTGGCATTCAAGTAGTCGTAAAAGGAAAAATATGGGAAAAATAGCCAAGGAAATAACGGTCTTCATCGTACCAACACGGAGTCGTCGTAAAACGAGGAAATGAATAGGCCTTGGTCAGTGACACGAAAAGTGGTCCTTTTGGCGAGGATAAACAGTATAGGGTATGCAAGCAAGCATTTTCACACTACTTATTAAACTGAGTGGAAAGACAAAAACAGCATTACTAAGAAAGAGACGTTTTACTAGGCAGTCTTCAAAAGAAAGAGCTACAATGCAGGGGTATGTCCTAGGAAGCAAGATTTACAACCTCATTGTACAACTCAAGCTTAAGCAAAAAAAGAGTTAAATCAATAAACCGAAGGGCTAAAGTTGGTTTGAGAGGAAATAAAACAACATCTTTAGTTTATGATCCTCTGCTCTCCACTTAGTGGGAAGTTTGATCATAGGAGTGAAAGGGGAGCTATCTTGATGCCTGTATAGAAAGCTTGCTGACAAGAGATTGGTTATAATAATATATATAGTTGGGCACATGGCGAACTGTAACTGTAGTGCGGCTTATTTGAGAGTCCAACTCTTTTGGGAGATGGTAGAGCTTCCTGAGCTTTATCATAGCTCTTGGAGGCATAACTGTTTGGTCGAAGAAAAAAAAAAGAAAAAGAAAAAAGGGCCTCATCTAAAAGGAATACGATCTATACTTTGATACTACAAGGTATGTGGAAGAGCGCCAGGTCGATCTTGTATACTATAAAGGGGACAGACGTTTAGGGGTTGTATATGGAACTTTTCCATTTCGGTTGAGCGACTCACAGATCCGTCATAGATGTAAGCGTTATTGGTCCAGTGTGAGGTCAAAACGGCTTTATATTCGCTAAGTTTATTTTTGCGTTTTTATCAACCGAGACGTAGTCGAGTTCACTAAAAACGGAAAGAAGAACGAAGAATGGCACATACCTCTACTGTCATAAGCCACAGACAAAATACGAAACAGCTGAGTGATGAGGTCATACGGCAACAGATCCACTCTACAAAATAAGAACAGAGGAACAGAGCCAGTCATTATACAGCACATACAACTCAAATTTCGAGAGTGACATCGTGTCCTTGAAGGGCGAGTGTGTTTTCAAGCCTTTCAGAAAATGTAACTTAATTTAGTAAAAATCTAATCGCCCTCTATTAAGTGACCACCCTCCATTAAACGGCCACTTTCTGAAGTCCCGAATTATTTGTCACTAAAATGCTGTATTCGATACCTCTACTCAACGCCGGCCACCTTTTTGTTGTTGCAAGGTCATTATTTTTTGCTTTTTTACCTCTATTATGCGGCCAGTAAATTATGTTTTCAAGCGAAATGGTGACGGGAAGACGGCAACAAGAATAGGTGATAACTGATAACCTAATGTAATCGTCTTCATTTTTCAGGATTTCAAGAAGTTTATTCTTAAGTTCGCTTTCAAAACTGATTTTTATTTAACCATTTGATGAAGAGTGGTGCTATTCCAAATCAGGGCACCTGAGGTTTCTCGTTGTTTTACTAATGCTTGGATTATAACTTGCGATGTAAGTTATCTACTCGTGACGCTGACATCGGCATTCTAACAAACCTGCGATGGTCCACGAACCAAACGTTTTCGATGTTGATGAAATTGTAGCCTGTTGCGATCGAGAACAATCAGTTGACCTGATCGATTAGAACTTTATCTTGTAAATGTTCTTTTTTTCATAAACATTCAGAACTAAAATCTCGTTCTAAAGATCATAAACCAAGCAACAGTCATGAAGTTTCTAAACGCAAAGTAAAGATTAGAGAAGAAAGGAAATCCGGTCACCCTCAACGGACGAAGGAACGAACGAACAAACTATCTTAAAGTTATTGACTTCAATTCCAAGCAAAGAGAAACACGAGGAAGAGTAATATAGTAAGTTGAAAACAGATTTTCGTTTGGGGCTGGTCGACTTTTACTTGGGGGCTAATCGACTTAGTGGGGGCTAATCGACTGGGGGCTAATCGACTTGGGGGCTAATCGACCGGATACCATAACACTCCATTGACTCACACCTTGATCAGGCTTACCTCAAATCATCTTTGAATGGATCGCTGTTTGCTGTACTGGTTCTTAAAGCCAGTTCTAACAGGTTTTCTAGTCTGGAAGGCATAATATCTGAAGCAACAGGGAGTTAAGGCACAAAGTGAAAACTCTCAATACATTCCTGATGTTGGGAAGGTATCGGAATGTCCGCACAACGGTTTTGACACACAGAGTTTAAAACTGGGAGTAATCAGGTATTAGCGAGTACGTTCGAATGTCTGTTTCAGGAACTGAGGTTGCTCGAGTATTTTAAAATAGAGTATCTAGCCAGAGTAGTCATATCGTTATTTGACAATTATTTAATAACTATTCAACAATAGTCACTATTCACTGGCCTCCCTTGAGATTGGAGCCGCTCGAAACAGCAAGCCAGTTTTCTCGTTTAAACTGCGATCCTATCTCCTCGGAGAGACTTTAAGACCTCGATGAACATTTCTTCATTACGTTCACTTTCATGTTTCCAAATTCTATTGTGTATTTCTTTTGTTGTTGAGACCACGGTATTTTGTAAATATAGAAAACATTACGCCGATTTTGCATCGATTGCGGTTTGATTCTTCGTTCGGAGAATTTAACAGGTTTACTTGATTTCTTCTTCTTATTATTTTTTTTTTTTCCAAAAAAAAATTGATATCCTGTGAGGAGACAAATTACGATTATTTAAGTTTTATTTACGTTCGTTGTTAATAAAGGAAAATCCAGCAGAGAAATTATTTTTCAGTCACAGGTTAATGTCCCAGTTCATTAACCGTAACAAGCACCTGTTGTTCTGTTGTAGATTGTAACTGTAGTTAGCACTGAAGTGTAACTGAAACCTACACTAACCTTTTGTTTCACTGTAAATGTTAACCTGCACCAGGCTGTAATTCACCTGCGTAATTTGGGAAGTAATTAATGTTTCAGAGTTTGTTTTGCTGTTATCCAATAGAACTCTTGGAGTGTTTGGTCATCGTTCTGTAATGGCATCTTTCTGGTATGATGTAACTTGAATTGCGTCACGAGATTTCGCTTAAATAGAACTGCATTGTAGAATATTCTTTGGTTACTGTTCTGGCTACTTTGAACGCGTTATTGGATTAAATTCTGCTGTGGAGCCAAGTAACTGTGTATTCTCTGTCGTCCCGTAAGATCGTTTTGCTGTAATAGATCCCGAAACCTCCAGGAGTCTGACAAACTTCCTCGCTGCAAGCGTAGCTTCCCCCTCTAGTTGCTGACACCGAGAAGAACAGCTAAACAGCACAAAAATAGATGGATCAATATCAGTTTCTGGGCAACTGTGCACCTACCCCTCCCCTAATCCAACAAGTTATAATGAGTTAAAAAGTTAATGTTGGTTTAGGGGAGGGGTAGTGGCACGGTTGCCCAGAAACTGATATTGATCCATCTATTGTCACAATCCCACCTTTGGAAAAACCTACGCTAAATTTAAAGGCATCTTTTGTGCTCTTCGGAATCGAATTTTTCTTTCATGCCATTGACAAAACTGGAGGAAGCCAGTTTTTAAATTAAATATCGCACGGGGTGATTACAGCGGCATATAATATAAGCCGGGCTCAATCAATCGTAATACGACAATTGTTATAATCACCAGTGAGCAATTCTATTAACGTTTGTATTATTGTATTTCTATTCCTCGCCCCTCATCTCTGGGAGGACGAAGTAAACGATATACAAAGTTCAAGGGTCGTGTCACAAAGGACAAAATAAAATTTAACAACAATAAAACAACAATACGATAATGTACGAGAAAAGACATTCCGTATATCAGGGTTGTGGACACATCTACAAGTACCAGCCGAAGGCACGAACGTGAGGCCATTTACATGAACGAAATAAGTGAGCAAAATAAGTGAGCAAAATGAGGGTCAATTGACGACAGCTGAAAAGCAAAATAAAATAATTTTTCAACGGTTCAAACTGATTATTTCCTATGAAATACGAGACAATTATTGTAAAACAACCGCACGTAACGTTCGGAGTCTGGCGAAACCCCTGGCAGGTCAGCATGGACGATAGACTCTAACCATAACACAACAGAACAGTGCAATAGTCATGCAAAAGACTTGATGTATTGAGCATCATGCGTGTTAATACAGGCACCACGAAATGACCGCTACAGCGCCCTGTTAATTATCCAGACACCCGATGCTGTGGTGGGCGAAGTATTCATAAATATTTTGTTGCATAAGTCGCCAACAACAATTAGAGTGATTTAGGCCACCTTCTATGTCCGTTCACTATTGATACCAGTGACAGGTTCTTTACAGACTATCAAAGGATACCATCCATGTCTTTCTTCATCTCATCTTCAGCAAGGTCCATGAACTGCACAAAAAAATCTCCAAGATCCATCAGAAAATAATGCTTAATGGACCTAAAAAGAGTAGTGCGGTATTTACCAGAAGAATTTATAACTGAGCAATTAGTCGGTTTCTCACAGCCAATCAAAACTCAGAAAACACTAAATTTTAACCAATCAGCACAAGATTTTTGTTTGTCGGTTTTGTACCTTCTTTTAAAATAGTGGATGTTTCAGATCATTATATCTTTGAGCCTGATAAAATCAAAATTAAAGAAGACTAACTGCTGTTAAATTTGCCGAATTCCACGTTTTATTTCGTTTAGTCCTTTGAGTTTTTTTCGTTCATTTATTTTCAAACTGGACAGCATGCAGTCGGTCATTTAACATGCGCCAAATGTACGCTTCATTAACCACAATTCCAAACATGAAACAAGCAGAACGCTTTGATTCTTCAAGCAGACTTTACGGTGTCTTGACAGTCTTTGCAACGAATGATTCAGTACCGAAAATTTGTTTGATTTCCTTCTTCACAGAATTAAAGTCAAAAGGAGGTGAGCCAAATGGAGGACCTAGTCACCATGTAAGTAATAGTTTTTGTTACACAAGGCTGGCCAGGCTACAATTTTGTAAATTCATCCACTAATATTTATGTCCTTTAATAAGAATGGGACGTGTTTTTAAGCGCCATTGTTACAAGGATGGCGATAAATATAACCAACAGTGTTCAGAGCTAGACCTGTAGACAGAGAGACCCATTTGATTAACCAAATAGATTTTGAGATCTTGAACGTGCATGCGGATTGCTCACTTATGGCTAAGTGTGACGTACCACATGGCAGCTCCCTAGTAAGTTTCGCTGGCGATCAAATTTGTCTACGCGACCTCCGGCGTTTAAGCACTTGACAGCAACACATAAAACCTTTCAAACAATTTGATCTCTACATACCAACTAGCTCTTTCGTTTTCAGGAATAGGGGCATTATTTATCAAGGTGCACTCAACTGTTATCTCTACCAATGCAGGGAACGTAGCAAGAACTGCGTACAGCTCCAAGTGTAATCATTTTTCATTGAAAAGAAACCTCCATTTGCCCTACCTGAGCCTTGCCATTAGCTCTCTTTCATCCATCAACAGATCCAACAGTGTCTTACTCGCATAACTGTAGGCTTTTTCAATTTTTTCCACATACACTCTCTCGTGAAGAGTGTAGATTATTTCATCTGCATTTGGACACTGCACATTCCGACCTTACAATAAAATCAAGAGAAAAAATACAGAATGAATTTTTAAACCTGCCTTTTACACCTGCTTGTTGGCTTTTTATCAGCTGTCTTTTCGACCGACAGTTTGCACAGTTCTATCGTGTTGATCATGTGAGTAGTCAAAATTGAATATTTTCCTTGTCCATATGTGGTAGTAAAATTGCTAGAGTTTTCTGATGTTACTTATGCTTTCTTTTTCCATGTAGTCTGTTTTCTCACTCAAGCAGGAACTGCCTTGCGACAGAATAACAAACGATTGTTTAGTTTCCTCTAATGATATTAACTTGATCAATCAACCCATCATCCTACCTATATAAATCAATCAAATAGCCAGCCAATAAATCAATCAATTGATCAATCATTGTGGGGATAGTTTCTAAAGAAACTGGTGCTGCGTCGATGTGGAATTAAAGCATAAGAAGTTGGGGTAATCAAACGAATTGATAAACTAAGTTACACCACCGAAAGGTAAAACGGAGGTGCTGACGTTTCGAGCGTTAGCCCTTCGTCGGAGCGAAAACCGTCACTCCAACGACGGGCTAACGCTCGAAACGTCAGCACCTCCGTTTTACCTTACGGTGCTATAACTTACTTTATCAATCAAATGGAGATTTGCAGGACACTGTCACGATCTAAGAGGACCAGAACGCTTCCTTTCATTGTCTAAGTATTCCAAAAGGAGATGAAAACAATGGAATAGAAGTTAAATCAAGTCGCAAAAAATCTGCGAGTTATAGCCAATTAGAACTCACCGATTAATTTTCGCGCCATCTTATTAGCTATTTTGGTCACGTGGTGTGAAATAGTGGATGGGTATCAGGAGATATACCCCGGCCGCGTGGATATTTACCCAGTCACGCAGTTTTTATATAGGTTAGATTAAAACAGTCCTTATTAATCAATATTTAATTACAGGGATTAACAACCCATCATCATTAACCGTGGTCCCGTTTACATCACCTCCGAGTTTGTAATCGAGCGCAACATCATTGTAACTATATAAAATTTATGCTCCCACATGGTCATTCTTCTTCTAACTCACCACACTGTCGAATAACGTTTAAATACTTTCCAGTGCTGAGAATCTTGTGTGCCACCTGGTGAGAGAATCATCAGCGTAGGCTAAATATTTGCCTAGCCAGGTTTTTAACTAGTGGTTTCCCTCAGTAAGGACCATACACTTCCTGACATGTGAGTTTGGGGAATTTAGATTTGGATCACTAACACCCTGCCATTCCCAAGATCTGAGTATTAACTCTCCTCTGTGAGTGCCTCTGTCACTTTAGAGAATTCGATGTCTGACATGTTTCTCGATTCTCAAGACCTGCTTGATTGACAAAGTATTACCAATGTAAGGGCATGTGAGTGGGAGGGTCGAGCATTACTCGAAGACCCTAAACCTCAAATTCGTGCACTGTTCTGTTCAAATTTGCCAATAGATCTAACTGATAATCCCTGGTTTTTCTTACCTTCTCCAGAAAAACCGGTATGTTTTCTCTGACAACTGTATACCTTTGTTCCCAGTAACTGAGAATGGTTAAGGTTAAATAGCATCGTAAAAATAAAATGTGACAGACAAATAATGCGATCATACAAGCAGAAATAAAACGCTTCCAAAGGATATGCATCATTGTAGTCTTCAGTGACTTTCTCCTTCTGAACGGATCCATGCTCTGCCACAAGGAACTGAAAGTAACACCGTGAAAATATCCATTAAGCAGATTCTTTAACCAATGGGATTCCTTTATAGCTCCAACAGTAATATAGACTGGCATTAGTATCGGAATAAAGAAGTAGTGAATTATTAGTCATAGTCTGAGGAAGCTGCGGTATTAGGTTACCAGGGGTGTTCCACAATGAAGGAGGAAGCAAGCAAGACCAGAAATGACACAAGGTGAGCTTAACAGCTAAAACGGCGAAGGGATATAGTATGGAATGCGCAGAATATGAGAACGACATGTACGTGAAAAGGTTTCCTCATTAAAGATTATTATTAATTAGATATCTTTCGCTTCACGGTGGAGTCGTGTAAGTAAGTAAGTAAGTAAGTAAGTAAGTAACTTTATTTATTGAGGGTAAAAACACTTAACAGTCATTTACTGATTTACTGATAAACTCGTGGCCCTCCCTTAAACAATTAAAATATAAATCACAATGATTTTAAAAATATCTAACTATGAATAATAATAAGTATGAAACTGGTAAAATTTCTAACATCAACAAAGTGGGGTAAAAATCTAGTTGGTGCATGCGATACAAAGAGTTAGAGGACATTAAGAAATTGTGAAATGTTCAATATTTGCATACCCCTTCTTTATAAGCTTGACGCATTTCTCTTTAAAAACATTAATTCTATCACAGGATCTTATGTTAGGAGGTAGGGAATTCCACAGTGAGGTTGATGTAGAAGCAAATGTTTTCCCTCCTTCTGTCGCTCTGTTGCTCTTAGGGCATCGTAGCGTGATGTGACTATAACGCGAGGATCTTACCGATATGTCACTCACACGTATCAACTTACTAGATATGTATTCTGGGCATTGACCATGTAGACATTTAAAGATAAGGCATAGCTTATTAACACTGATTTCTTCATAGAAGGGCAACCAGTCCAACTTGTTAAATAAGTCAACAGTTCGTTCATCCCTTGCTGTTTTAACATCCAATATTACCCTGGCCGCTCTCTTTTGCAGTCGAAAGACTCGTCTGATATTTTCTTTAGATGCTATACTCCAGACTGCTCCGCCATACAGAAAAAGGGGCTTTATGGTTACATTGTAGAAGAGTATACGTTCATTTAAAGGTAAATAATGCCTAATTGATCTCAAGATACCGATGCGCTCAGTAAGTTTCTTACATAAATGTTCAACATGCTCGTTGAAAGAAAGGTCCGAGTCAATATATACTCTAAGTAGTTTATAGCTTGTGGTAGTTTCCAATACATCTCCCGTGCTGGAACGGATTTCCATCTGGTCGCAGTGGTCCATCTTTGCACGCAGTCTAGTACCGGTTACGAACATGGATTTTGTTTTGGCCGTGTTCAGCTTAAACCGGTTATTGCCTGTCCACTTTTCCAGTTCTACAGTACTTTGACATAGTATGGAACAAAGTCCAGAGGTGTTTGTGTAAGGTGGGTGTGAGCCCAAAGTCGTGTCATCTGCGAAGATGTCCACAGTAGTAGGCTGCGATATTGCCTCCGGGAGGTCGTTTATATGCACTAGGAAAGAAGAGGAGAGAGTACGGATCCCTGTGGTACGCCGTGCGTCAAAACCTGGGGGCGAAGATTGTGCACTCCGGATAACCGTGCGCTGCGTTCGGTTTTGAAGGAATGAACGCACAAGGACCAGGCTGTTGTCCTCTAGACCATAAATGCGCAGTTTTTCAATCAATATCTCATGGTTAACAAGATCGAAGGCCTTCTGGAAGTCGGCGAAAACTAAGCCATTTATCCAGTTGTCATCAAGATTTAACAGCATTCGGTCGACAATGTCTATTAAGGCTGTCTCAGTCGAGTGGTGTTTCCTAAAGGCAGATTGCAATGAATATAGGAGATTATTGTCCTTGAGAAAAGTAGATAGAGAGTTGTGTAAATGTCTCTCGAATATTTTTAAAAGTACAGGAAGGACTGAGATCGGCCTATAGTTGTCAGACTTGCTCTTCTGCTGGTGTATTGGTGTCACCTTAGCCTGTTTCCATGCTGTCGGAAAAGTGCCACTAGCGATACAGATGTTTATGAGTTTGGCCAGTGATGGTGCTATTGCCGGAGCTGCTATCTTCAATATGCGGGCACTCACGCCATCCACACCAGTCGCTTTGCTTGAAGGGATAGCTTCAATAAGTCGTTTGGTCTGGTTCGGCGTGATAGGAGGAAAAGCATGCATGGCATTTGAGGTCTTGCGTTTGCTGACAAAAGATATCAGGGTCGCTGGGTTAAACTCAGCGGCAGTTTTGTCTGAGAGACTTTCAGCTAAGCCCGTAAAATGTTTGTTCAGCACTTCGGCAATTAAGTCGCCATCCTTGATTTGCGTGGTCTTGTTCTCTTCTAAATAGGTCACACCTCTAGTGTTTAGTTGTCCAGAAAGATCCTTGAGCGCGGACCAGATTTTCTTTGGATTGTTTTGGTTACCCTGAATGATTCATGGAACAAATTTCTCTTGGCAGTTCTAATCGCCTCGGTAACTTTGTTTTTGGCGCTCCTCAAGGCTAACCAGTCATCAGGAACGTTTGAGCGTTTGGCTTTTTTGAGGAGACGATCACGTTTTTTCATCAGCTTTAGGATCTCAGGTGATAACCATTTCGGTTTTGTTTCGTGTCGGATACGTTTTCGTTTGAGCGGCGCATTTGCACCAATGGCTTCATTAAGAAGAGAATACCAGCCATTAACCATGTCATCTACTTCATCAAAAACAAAGATTATGTCCCATGGGGTCTCATATAGTGTCCTGATAAACCTTTCATGGTCTAAGGATTTGAGATTCCGATAGGTGATATATTTATGGTTCTTTGTGTTGTCAGGAGAATAATGGTTGTATAAACGCACAGCCAAAACCGGAAGGAGATCAGAAATGCAAATATCCGGACATTTGATGTTTACAATCCGGTCTGGTTTGTTGCTCCAGATATGATCAAGGCATGTATTACTGATGGGACGCGTAACAGCCGATACGAGTTGTGTAAATTTAGAATCTTTCAACCCTTTGGCCAGTCGATGGCTTTTTAAACTCTTTTTGGAGGTAATCCAAGTTCATGTCTCCTAACAAAATTGTCTCCATATTTAGTGAACAAGCGTGTTCGATGTTTTCGGCGAGTCTATGGTCAAGATCGGCCTTCGCGTTAGGGGGACAATAAATACCTGCCATAAGTAGCGGCCATTTAGATTTGAAGGGACAGACTTGCAACCAAAGAACTTCCAGGTCGATTTCTTCAAAGTCAGTACGATGTGAAATATTTAGCTCAGTGCTGATGTAGGCAGCGATGCCTCCGCCAATCACAGCGCGCGTACTAACTGAGAGATCTAATAAGTAAATTTATTCAATCTCAAATACTGTGCCTCCTATATCTGAGACTTACAACAGGAGATCACCTCCGCGCTTAAATGACATGGAAATATTGATACTGTGACATTAACTTGCTAACGAACTGTCATTACAATTAATTCCTCATACCTCAGAATATGGGTCACTGATGATTCCTTTGTAAATCCACTGCTCGAGTAGATCAAAATATGGGACACAAGCCTGCCATACAAAAATTGGAATTTAGAATCCGAAACACATGAATATATACCTCTTACCAATCGAGTTCGAGGTCCGTACTGTTACGCTCGGATTTATGGCCCAAGCGCGAAGCGCGCGGGCAATGAATCCAAGCGGACAAAACGAGGATCCGTAACTTACAGTACGGACCGAGAAAACGAGGTCTGTAAGATATTTATTATATCTCAAAACAAACTTTTGAATTTCGCGGGCCGTACAGTAAGTACGGCCGGCTAAATTGACCAATCACAGCGCGTGTACTGAGAGATATATTAAATTCAGTTACAGCTTGAATTACATGCACTCTACAGGTCGCAAGAAAAGAGGGACTGGTGCATTGAATCTGAAAAAGAGCTCAAAATACTGATTCGTTTTGAATGGTGATGTGTGCAGAAAGTAGACTGCAAAACAGCCGTATTTTTGCATTGGTCGAATGCGGGGTCTCATCAAGCAAAAGGTCAGGAGCGAGGGTGAAAACGTAGAGTGAGACTGGGGAGAGACGCTAAAAATACGCCTCACATGAGAAGAATTCGCGCATTCGCAAAACGAAAATAAAAACCGACTGTTTTGCAGTCTATGCAGAATGTTTTACTGATTACATCTGGCGAATGGAAATACTGCCTCATAAAACCTGAACAACAGAGCCATTTACACGAAAAAGCTGTGTTCATGTAATTCATACTCCTCTCTAATAGATGGCAATTAATGACGCACAGTACACCTAATATGATGTATGCATTGTTTACTTACAGCTTGAGTGAGAAATAAACACAGGTCTTGAGATTTACTGTCCCTATACACAATAAACAAACCTACCATGAGATACAGCTAAAGTTGTTGATTATACTTTTAATCTGAAAAACAATTACTGCCACTCTGATAATTAACAACTATTCACCGAAGTGGAGGTGGATAGCGGTGGATATTTACCGAGCCGCGAATCGGCGAGGTAAATATCCACCGCTAGCCACCGGAGGTGAATGGTTGTTTTAATATATATTAAAGCAGTCAGATAATGTACACCAGAAAAAATCAAAGGCTCCTTCGAGCTACCTCATGGTATGTGGTAATTATTCCATGAAGTGCTGTCCTTTCCCCAGACCATGAAGTGTTCATTCCGAATAGTTCGTTTTGTGCACTCTTGCTACGACTGATCGATTACTCGTCGTCCAACTTGGAGACATCGTCACTCTTAAGACTTTAAAACCCATTTCTTTGCCCTCGAGCATTCTTGAACACATTTCCTGTTCCGTCGCGAGATCTTCAACAGTGTATTTTGATCAAAGATGGACCGAAAGGAACGAAAACCCGCCTTGACAATCTTTGCGTCGGCCACAACACAACAGACGCCATTTTGTAAACATGTGCTGCCGCTTTGTCTCACCCCCTCCCCCCACATATGTGAACATAAAACAATTGCACGACTTTGTGGACGAAACCAAACCTAGTAGGGGAGATAGGGGGGAACCTGTTTAATTCACATTTAATGCGGATTTAATGCATAAATTAATGTTTAACGGGAATGGAGTGACAAATCCAACCATTACTATACCTCATGGTATGATATACATACCATGAGGTAAAAATGGCTTGAAAAATAGAGGACTTCTCAAGTGACAATCCAACGCGGCTTGGATCGCCGTAAGGGGTTTCTTGTTGTAATTACTACCGTGCGCCTCGCTTTCTTCCTGACAGAAAAAAATTTGTTTAGTTCTAGTGGCGACATTTCATCAAATGGAGTTGCCAACTCTTTCTGTATTTGAAACCATTCTGTAAAAAATATAATTCAACTTTGGTTCTCACGTGACAAGTGACATCACATTTGGTTACGCAAGATTAATTTGCATTTGGAAACAAAACCTTTCTCGTTGGTTTTTATCGATAAACTCCCGGTTAAAAACATAAGCAATTACCTCTGAACACGGCCAAGCCAAATTCAGTCGCTTTCTTGGAGTTTTCAGGGACTGCTTCGTTGTTAATTTGGATGATTTTTTCGCTTGTCATGGATGGAAACCGGGACGCCATATTCACGCGACGGAGCGAAAAACTCCGAAGTTGCTTGCAGGTAAATAGCACAGGATATTCGGAGTTTGACTAGCCAATCAGAACGCACCTTCAACGCTATCCACTGTTTTAGTATATACTAAATAAAGTTATTCGCCAGAAAGTCCTCTAATGCAGCTGGGTATTTCTAAGCAATGCCGGCCTCAGGATTTGTGATTTGATACAAAAATATCGTTTAGTTAATTTTTTCTAATACCTTATCGATCACTGGTTCGAGCATTTTCTCATTGGCAGAAAGAGTATTACTGAAAACATGTTGCAGGTTAATGCTCACAACATGTAATAGTCTATAAATACAACGTACTTTTATTTTATACTACGCACGTTCTGAAAAGTCGTTTGAACTAATCTATTAGAAGATGTAGACGCGGTTAGCTTCATTGTGCAGGAGAGCTGATTTTCATTATGGTGCACAATTTTTTAAAATTGTAACAGATCAAGCAGGTGAAATCCTCGCACGAATTTAATAAGAACTCCATAATGTAAAAAAGAGAAGAAAAAGAAAAGTGTTCAGTGTGACGGCTTAGGAATAAAGGAAATACAATCAAATATTCGAGCCTTCGTGGGATATGATTGAGGCAAGATTCCACGTAGTTTTCCTTTCTGTTCAGTATTTTTTTGTAGACAAATTTAAAAACAAGAGTTCTACGCACATGCGCCGCAAGGTAAGTATAAAATGGATATTTTACTGTGATTCCTCTGCACTACAATGAAAGAGATACACCACAAATGGAATCTATTTATCGTGACGAGTTGAATGAAACCTTACCCTGTAAATCCTACTGTCTTCTCATGCAATAAGGTCAGTACTGCACCACCTTTGCAGCTGCCCTAACAAACAGATTGAATGTAATGAGTGTAAGGAAGAGTCTGATGTGACTGCCATATACTGTGACAAAAACAAAGGGACTGATTGACTACTATTATATCACAAACAGTTTGACATTTTTAAATTTAATTAATGAAAAAAACCCTGTAGAATTTCAATTAATTTTGTAATCGAAAAGTTTAGAAGACAGGTGCCGGCAGTGGGACAGTTACATCAACCAATGATTGGCCAAGTCCACCAATCACAATATTGACAACACTATAACACCACAAAGAATAATATTTAAGTTATTTAAGTTATTCTCTTAAATTTTCTTAGAAACAAGATGCTCTAGAAGCCCACACTGGGCTACCTGTACGAAGCCTACACTGGGCTGCCTGTGTGAAGCCTACACTGGGCTGCCTGTGTGAAGTCTACACTGGGCTGCCTGTGTAAAGCCTACACTGGGCTGCCTGTGTAAAGCCTACACCGGGCTGCCTGTGTGAAGCCTACACCGGGCTGCCTGTGTGAAGCCTACACTGGGCAACCTGTGTGAAGCCTACACTGGGCAACCTGTGTGAAGCCTACACTGGGCTGCCTGTGTGAGGCCCACACTGGGCTGCCTGTGTGAAGCCTACACTGGGCTGCTTGTGTGAAGCCTACACTGGGCTGCCTGTGTGAAGCCTACACTGGGCAACCTGTGTGAAGTCTACACTGGGCTGCCTGTGTGAAGCCCACACTGGACTGCCTGTGTGAAGCCTCCACTGGGCTGCCTATGTGAAGCCTACATTGGGCTGCCTGTGTGAAGCCTACACTGGGCTGCCTGTGTGAAGCCTACACTGGGCTACCTGTGTGAAGCCTACACTGGGCTGCCTATGTGAAGCCTACACTGGGCTGCCTATGTGAAGCCTACACTGGGCTGCCTACATGAAGTCTACACTGGGCTGCTTGTGTGAAGTCTACACTGGGCTGCCTGTGTAAAGCCTACACTGGGCTGCCTGTGTAAAGCCTACACCGGGCTGCCTGTGTGAAGCCTACACCGGGCTGCCTGTGTGAAGCCTACACTGGGCAACCTGTGTGAAGCCTACACTGGGCAACCTGTGTGAAGCCTACACTGGGCTGCCTGTGTGAGGCCCACACTGGGCTGCCTGTGTGAAGCCTACACTGGGCTGCTTGTGTGAAGCCTACACTGGGCTGCCTGTGTGAAGCCTACACTGGGCAACCTGTGTGAAGTCTACACTGGGCTGCCTGTGTGAAGCCCACACTGGACTGCCTGTGTGAAGCCTCCACTGGGCTGCCTATGTGAAGCCTACATTGGGCTGCCTGTGTGAAGCCTACACTGGGCTGCCTGTGTGAAGCCTACACTGGGCTACCTGTGTGAAGCCTACACTGGGCTGCCTATGTGAAGCCTACACTGGGCTGCCTATGTGAAGCCTACACTGGGCTGCCTACATGAAGTCTACACTGGGCTGCTTGTGTGAAGCCTACACTGGGCTGCCTGTGTGAAGCCTACACTGGGCTACCTGTGTGAAGCCTACACTGGGCTGCCTATGTGAAGCCTACACTGGGCTGCCTATGTGAAGCCTACACTGGGCTGCCTACATGAAGTCTACACTGGGCTGCTTGTGTGAAGCCTACACTGGGCTGCCTGTGTGAAGCCTACACTGGGCTGCCTGTGTGAAGTCTACACTGGGCTGCTTGTGTGAAGCCTACACTGGGCTGCCTGTGTGAAGCCTACACTGGGCTGCCTATGTGAAGCCTACACTGGGCTGCCTATGTGAAGCCTACACTGGGCTGCCTACATGAAGTCTACACTGGGCTGCTTGTGTGAAGCCTACACTGGGCTGCCTGTGTGAAGTCTACACTGGGCTGCTTGTGTGAAGCCTACACTGGGCTGCCTGTGTGAAGCTAACACTGGGCTGCCTATGTGAAGCCTTGATACGCAAACGGTTCAATGATTTGAAACTGTTTTACCAAACCATTCAAATTTGTGTCATCTGCATTCAGCAGAAGTGTACAAGGATCTCACTATAATGAGTTCACGTTTATCGGCTGACCGAGTCAAATGTGAGCCTGTTTAAAAAAGTGTTAAAACAGCGTAAATATCTTAGAGCTAGACGCTCTAGTGAGCGTTCACTCAGGCTACAATTTATAATACGTCTTCGAACAATCTTGAATATCAGTTAACGCCTAAGTTTGGTATATGGCTGGTTCCGTGACGGCAAAAAAACCTACCAGACTGTATATCGCACCGCAGTTCTAGTCGACGTCGTGTTTAAGCTGAGCGATTTTATCAGAAAGATTTATAACTATTCATATTTGTCCCCAATTAGATCTTAGCTTAGAGCCAAATACGTATCGACACGTAAATAAAGTTCATGTATGTATGTATGTTCTAAAGAAATTTCAGTGATAATTGGATTTGTTTACTTATCGGATTAATGTTGACCAATCAGCTTCCTGGTTCCCACGGTAGAAAAGCAATTGTGACACTGATGCCCTTCAGCGTAATCCGAAGTTATCGAAGGCGAAGAAGCGATATGTGGGAAGAACACCAAGTACGGAATATTAACCAACACTTGGCCTGTTGTTTGATCTGTGAACCACTAGTAACGACCTCTGTTATACTATGGAATACTTAGGAATAAAAAAGTTCGTTTTGTTTTCGGCGACGAGAACGGTAGACCCTAATCTGGTCGCCAGCGCCGGACCATGGATTCACTTAAGCCGTATTCTCTGGCAGTTTCCGAATTGTCTTCGACTTCCTCTGCCTCGGCGACATTTTTCAACTTTAATGAAATTAGGGTTACGATGTACGACTCTCTTAAGGCATGACTACAAACACCACCACAAGCTGAGATTGCAGTTGTTGTGCGACTAAGTCGGATAGTCATGACTTTTAAAGCTTCATTTCCCGGCCCCATAAGGTAATATTTTGTTTGAGGATCGAATAAAACACCTTTTAACCGCCATTAAAACCAATTAAATATTCTACTTGAGTCCCTTCAACTCCCGGTTGACGTCATTGTTAACCCTTACATAGGCAATCTTGAGTACTAATGCAATTTTCTAACTGGAGGAAACAGAAATAAAAAAAAAACAACCCCATTTTAAGACAGGGATTGCCACAGGCATCCCAGTAACTACGAAGGTTATGAATAATCTGGAACAGTACATCATGTTGTCCAGTACTGTCTCTAATCATCCGTGTGATTCACGTCGTACGATTTAGTTTATCAATCGAATGGTTACTGATCGAGTTGGACTCCAACACTGAAGAATTAACCAAGGCATTCGGGCCAACCAGCAACGAGAAACAATGACCATAATTGAACAAAATCGAGTGCATTTTGGTCTCAATCTGCAGCTAACTTTATCCGGATATGTTTGGAATCTCTGGTCAAGATTAAGCCCATTATTTTACTTCGCTAATAAGACCAGACCAAAACCGCGACAATAGAGACCTCAGATGCTAGTACGATTACAATTACGAGTACGAATTTCAAGTCTGACGAATCAAAACTTCCCTGGTAAAAATCGATGTTAACACATTAAGCGACGCGATCAAAACAAATGGAAAGTTCTTGTCTTGGAACGATTTTTTATGGAAAGGACTACGATCAAAAAACTCTCTACTCGGGCAGGGGATAATCGATGTTCGTATATAATGATGTAAACAATATAACACGTCTAATAAACATAAATAAATAAATAAATAAACTTCCCGTTAACTTCACTTAGAATGTAAAATATGACAGTTCAGAGTTCTGATTAAATTTTAACCGCCTTCATCATTGTACTGGAAAAGCGTGTACTTGGAAAGACTGTAAATCAAAGGAATATTCTACTGTTACTTAACACAACTCTCCTGCTGGTACAATGCGTACATACAGTCTTTAGACAAGTTTGAAATGCCAAAAAAAAAAACATTTTATGGCTTGGCAGTGGTCGCATAAATGAACTGGTTTCACTGTGACACTGGAGAGCTCCTTCCTGAGCAGCGATAAAGCATCAGATTCGCTTCGCTCACCTTCTCAATGGCTACCGCCACAGATGACAATATCTCCATCGTTCTCATACTTGGTTGAACATAAAACCAGAACTTTTGTAGTGAGAGTTGCCCCTGGAAAATCCAATAAAAGCCTGTTTCAACTGTTATCAAAATTTCTGCGGTCAGGATAGTAGGAACGCTCGAGTCTCTTAATAGGTTACAATACCTCTTTGCAGTATCTTGAAATGTGACAACGTATAATTAAGATCAATCTATTTTAAATTCCTTGTCCTGACCAAGTTCAAGGAACCAGTACGCGAAAAATATAGAAAATCGAACTTGGGGCTCATTCACACTTTTGACCTAGAACACGACACAATTTACGCAACATGACCTATAATAATAATATTAGTACTATCTGACACGATCTATACAACATGAGCTACTAATCTTTGAATGACATGTAAGTTCACTTGCCAGTCTAAACTGATGCTCCAGCTGTGCCACCAAAATGAGATACTCCTTTAAAATGAAACAAAGTAGATATAGTTATTAAAGTAGTATGTGGCAGAACTTGAGAACAGAGAGCGAGGCTTGGGCCTAAGAGTGAGATCCATGACATATACATATAGTTAATGGATGAGATGCCATCATGATGTTGAATGTATGTAGGGGATAGAGCTTGACATGAATTTATCTAAATATTATGCAGTAATTTGAGATGTCAGAAAAAACCGGTTTAGATGAAGTGGGAGACTAGACAAAACCGGTTTGGATGAGGTGGGAGGGTAGTGGGTGAATTTATTATGTATGAGTACTAGAGCAGTGTATTGGGGGTAAGGACATGTGGAATATCCAATTCGTTTTGAAGAGGGAAGTGTGTTGTACCGTACTGCTACGTGCCCGCCTAACCATCCGAGTTTATCGCAAACATTTAGCTTTGAAGAACAATGGAAAGAGCTCTGGTTCAAGGAGAAAACGATGATGTCATCGAAGGCCTGTGAAAGCATATTGTTATGTTTAAGAATGGTTTATTGTTAATGATAATGATAATGAATTTATATAGCGCACTTTTTCATATGAATATGTTCAAGGGCGCTTTGCACTTCTATTGGGTGAGATCGGACGTCGGCATGTAAAGGCATGTAAAGTGTTGTGAGACGGGTCCTACGGTTTATCGTCCTTATCCGAGAAGACTAGAAAGTCTAACCATTTACAGATGTCATTACAAAGGCAGCACTTACTCCTCTGTTATTTTCAAGACCCTGAGTGTTGGTCCGGCCGGGGTTTGAACCCGCAACCTCCCGCACGGTAGTCCGGTGCTCTACCAACTGAGCTAACCGGTCGGCGGTTGTTTACACACACCAAAGTACAATCCATCAATCCATTCAATGTAGAATGTCCATCAATTACAGTAAAATGAAACACCAGTATTTTCATCAATTGCTTTCTGTAATGGTGGTATGTCCTTTTTCACATCTTCTATTAAGGCACACTGTATTTGCATACTTGTCTACTTTCTTTGCTACTGTTTTGAAAAACAGCGTGGCTGTCCTTGCGAGACCCCAGAACAATTAACCTAGCAGTTTCCCCCTTGTCCATAGGGAGAAGAACCACCAAAATGCTGATATTTCCTCTTCCACCTTGTGGAAAAGCCATCGCTTGTCTCCAGTAAGGATAGAAATGACGATTCATTGGATGTATCACCTCAGAAAAGCGCTCTTCGACGAAAGTGCAACGTTATTCGAACGTTACCAGAAGTAAATGGAACAAGTCCTCGTGTGTTGCCCCTTATAATGATAGCTACGGATGAAAGACGACGATCAGTAGATACTTTAAAGTCTTTGTCTACTAGGTCTCCAGGTTGGCCTCGAGATACCAGAATGCAGTGCACGTTGGCTTGAGCATCCCCCACCACTTGAGATTCTACCAAATCTGAATACACCTACATGGAACGCTTATGGATAACATACCGCACACCAAGTCATCTTTTCTAGAGAGAATGGTCGTGGCAGCAAAGAGAGCAACACTCTGATCCTCATGTAATTGCTTTTAGTCTTGACCAGAACCCTAACACACGAAACAATCATCCGTTAAGGAACGCTGAATCATACCGAAACGGATCTTTTCAATGGTCGGAACCCCCAGTGTCTGATTTTTGGTGTGGTACGAAACGATGCACGATCTCTCGTGCACGATGTCTCTTAGAAAAATTCACCTTACAACATGACTGATCTTTTCATCAAGGCTAATGAAAAGCATAATCAGTGTCTGAGAGATCGCATGATTCCTGACTACAAGCTACAAGCAGGCGGTCAGCTACGTCTGTGTCACCATAACGAAGTACAAACCATGAGAGTATCGAGATCAGAGAAAAATCCATTCAGCACTATCTTGCCTGTCGCAGAAGAGATAGCTGTAAGCACTTTCAGTGGGCAGATAAAAAACCTAACTACAGCTTCCATTATCAACAGAGTCAGCCACAAATGTTTATGAAAGTCATAGACAATCAACCAAGAAGGTCCAAGCTGCAAATACAATGTGCCGTAATAGAAGATGTGAAAAAGGACATGCCACCATTACGGCACCTGATGAAAATACTGGTGTTTCATTTTATTGTAATTGATGGGCATTCTACACTTTGTTGATGGATTGTACTTTGGTGTGTGTAAACAATAAAACATCTTTAAACATGACAATGTGCGTTGTGTGATGTGTTCTCATAGGCCTTCAATGACATCATCGTTTTCTCCTTGGACCAGAGCTCTTTCCATTGTTCTTCATAGCTATATATTTGCGATACCACCAGGATGGTTGGACGGACACGTAGCAGTACGGTACAACACACTTCCCTCTTCAAAACTAATAAAATATTCCACATGTCCTTACACCCAATACACTGCTCTAGTACTCATACATAATAAATTCACCCACTACCCTCCCACTTCAGCCAAACCGGTTTTTTATAGCCACCCACTTCATTCAAACCAGTTTTTTTTCTGGTCTCCCATTTCATCCAAACCGGTTTCTGTGACATCTTTAATTACTACATAAAATTTAAATAAATTCATCTCAAGCTCTGTCCCCTACATACATTCAACATCATGATGGCACCTCAATCCATTAATTATATGCATGTGTATGTCATGGCTCTTACTCTTAGGCCCAAGCCTTGCTCTCTGTTCTCAACCTTTGCCAAATACAGTACTACTTATTAAACAAAAGTTACTGGTATACGGTCTATTAGCAATTCAATAAAATTAATGTCAATTTGTTTGACACTTATTATATGCATCTTTATTTGAAAAGCAAAGAGGGCAAAAAAAAGATAATTCGTAGAAATTAGCACTTGTATACATGACAGAACTTATATAAGTCCTCAAAAACCCAAATTGAAGCCTGTTTTCTTCCCCTATATACTTTGCCCAGTTGTGGCGTATTCTGAACTTTATGCGATGTTTAAAACTTTAATGTTTTTACCCGTTAGCTGTTTATCTTTTGCTGAATGAGGTGGACCATTTTTGTGTCTGAATCGGCATAAATGTGTTGAAACAGCTCATTGATATGACATTGCTCATAATGCTGGTTTGTGTTAGCTCAACTACCTTCAGCAAAGTCCTCATGGCAGCGCACAGGGCGTGGTTTACCAGACCATGTTCAAAGGATGACTTGTCTGGAAAAAATGTACAGCTGTGTTACTAATATTGCCAGCAGAAATACTGATTTAAATGATTATATTAGGGGCAGGGTAACTATACCAGATTCCGATGGAGAGACAGCTTTTTGCCAAGGAACCTTAGTGAATCCATAGAGTCGATACTGAAAGGCTAAATCGTGTTACCAGGGCTGCTTTGAATAATAATTTGTTTAAGTGTAAACCACATGAACTAAATAAGTAGTGGACAATTTCTTCAAAACCTTACAGTGGCCCAAAGTTTAGGGAAACATGGTACTGTACTTAAATAAAACATAAATATATTCTTTATTGTCTACATAAATTCAACCAATCCCTTGTCACTTGGTGTGGCATTTCTGGAACATCCACCTGGGAACAGTCGACCCATCGCCTGAAGAAGACTAGCAGCAAGCAGTCGAAACGTCGCGATCACCACCCAAGTGACTCCGTCGTGAGACCATAGAACTTGTTTATATTATCACTGAAGTTACCACGATGAATAACAACCTTTTCCATAACATCCACCTGGTTTATGGAACAATTCACCTTCCTTCCACAGTAAAACCGGAAGCCATTTTGTCTCGCAGCTAGCCAATCACAACAAGTAATCAAAGGGCTCTATGAGCCAACTCATTCATGCTTATCAGTGAAGTGATTGATGAGGGCAGTAAGTAGAAGTCGAACAGATTTTGAACAGACTTAGCAAATCATGAGCATTCACAGTGGAAATAAATTTAACAAATCGAATGTGGTTTAGCGTTGTCTGTACTCTTATCGACAACGAGTACGCGTCATCACAGTGGTCAAAATGTTGTGGCTCACGAGGCGCATTTGTACTCGCCGACGTTCGCATCGAAATCGAAATTTTTCATACCCGATTTCTGACTGAATAGTGTTGTAGCATGCTGGAATGTTTGTTAGTTGGTAAGTATCACGCAAGCTGAAACCGCAAGGTTTACGTTCTCACGTTGTTCAGTTTTCCTTTCGTTGTCAGCTTGCATTTACTTGTTCTTCATTTCTTCATTTCAGAACTTGTAGTCAATCAAAAGATAAAGTTAATTCCTAATTTACCATTTCTGCGACGTGTTTCAATCAGTACATATGAAAGTACGAAAATATGAAATGAATTCTTCTAGATCTTAAAGTAGACCTAACCCCGAAAAACAATTGTAGCTTGAATAAATCTCTATACCTTGTGAAAGAATTTTTCGATTTGTGTGAATCCTCGTTTTTCTATGCCCTGTAAAAGTTGAGAAACATTTGGTTCAAGTCCGCGCCAAAGGGTCCTGGGGCGAGTAAAGGAGAATCGCGTGCGAGTGCTTGCTACTGTTGTTTTCTGTTTCACAGCCTAGTGCATTCCCTGGTTAGTCTCTTGGAATATTCTTCATTCTTCTTAAATTCTAGTCATTTAACAGCATTGAATGAAAGACAAGGATAAGGATAGTGCCGAAGAAAGCCTGAGCTCCACTAAGAGTTCGTTAGAAGAGAATGTTTATGAAGATGAAACGATGCGTTGAGTTGTTGTCGAAGTCCGTTATTCAGTTTTTGCCGCCTGTGTTGTTTATCGAATTGACGTTCCATTCTTGAACTCCATAAAGGGTACAGTTTGTTTAATGAATGGTTCGATTTTAATGTAAATTAGAATTTGTCACATTTCCAGTAATAAAAATTCCCTCACGATGTTTTGTAATCATCCAGAAAGTGCTATTTCAAATTAAGCTTGTCTGCTATTCATGGCAAGTTGACTGAATGGTCAGCGGTTGCTTTCATTCAACCAATTTGTTACGTCACTTCCGCTATTTCTGCTAACGCCGCCACATCCGTCTACGCAGATTTCTGCTAACGCCGTTTCCCCCCTCTCCACAATAACTCAGTTAAAAAGCACTCCTTAATTTTGCTTGAGATACATTGTACCTATAATTATTAGGAATTGTGAGGTGATTGGATTATTTATCTTTAACATCTGTGGGAGAATATTTGATAAAAATTTACTAACCTTCCATAAATCTGCAAACTGTTGAATAATATGAACAAACTGGCAAGATCCTTTGCACTAGCTCTAACATGGATATTTCTGTTAAGAGGACAAAACAAGCTAAGCTACAGTTGTTCTCTACTGTTACTTTCAAAGAAAAGCTACTAAAAACTGGAAAATAACGGGCCCGTTTCTTCAGTATGGGGTACCAAACCAAGCGTATTTAACTTTGAGAGGCCTCTTGATAGGGATAAAAAACAATAGAAAACCTTCATCGCGACGACCAAAAGGCGGGCGCGGTCGCTTCATTAGGATTCGACTGCACTTGCACATGGGAAACTCCACCATTTCTTAACATATGAAAAATGGGTTTATGAAAGAGTTCTTAAGTAAGTTGCACCACTGTAGGATAAAGGGGAAGCAGCGTTTCAAATTTTAACCTTTAATCAGGGCAAAAGGCTAACACTCCAAACGCCAGCTTCACTTTTATCTTCTCAAGTACATTTTACATTTGGAGCTTAATTGTTTGATAGACCACTCTCTTGGTATGTTCCAACTTCCCACCAATGCAACACCAGTTTCTTTAGACAATTAACCCTTCCTACCAGTCTTAACCTAGTTCAAGATGTACAAACAATTTTACCTAATGTCTTGTCAATGGTGAAACTTCTTGCACTAAACTTGTCTTTCAGTGGTTTAACAAGGAGATATTTTCCTTCAACGCCCTGAAAGAGCATTTGCACATGCACAAGTGACTCCACAAAAGATGTGAGAACTTTCAAGGTAATGATTACACATGGATATTCAATTTAATCCCTACGAGTGACTTTATAGGTTTTACTCTGGCTACTGCCAGACCACTTTACTCGTTACAGGGAGACCCCTTAGGGCTTTAAGGGTTAAAAAATTATCTTCCTCAACCCTTTAAGCCCTGAGAGTGAATTTATAGATTTTACTCTGGCTAATACCAGACGATTATACTCGTCACAGGGAGACCGCTTGGGGCTTGAAGGGTTAATCAAGGGAAGCCAAACTTACCATCATAAGAAACAGGAGATCCTCTACAATAGCCAACTCTTGCATTGGTAGTGGCAGAGTACCAACCGAAACTGGCTGCAGTGGTAACAAATTTAAAGTTACAATATCACCAGTGAGTTAAAGAACAAAAAAAAAAAGTTGATAAAAAGCGACTATGGTGAACCCTAGTTTCCAAAAGTGATCAGTAACAAAATTAAAAAAAAAATACTATGATAGCTGTAGGTTTTAATACTGAACTTAGAAGTACCTTCTTACAGTAAATGTTAATACCTATAACATGTTAAGGCTTTGCTATGTGGTAACAACATAGTAAGTACAAACAACACTAAAAAGAATGAAAGGAAAACATTTCAACTGTTTTAGGGTAGCTGTTGAATTTCAATTTTCATCTGATTGTGATTCTGTGTTACTTGCTTTCACTGATAATTCTCAATTCATTAGTAGTCAATACCAACTAAGCTTTAAAGCACCTGTCATTGGTTCAGTAAAATTACACCTCCAATGACTTTACTCAGTAGAAGAATGACTCATTTAGAGCCTAAACCAAATTAGAAGATTACTCATGATTACTCCTAGGGCTTATATATATCAACCATAGTTCAATTTAAACCAAAAAAATACATGTATGAGCACTTTGGTGTTAATCAGTAAGACTAGCTTATCTCGTTGCTGCAAAAATCCATTAAAATTTGTAGGACCTTTACTTTGAAGTTTTAAAGCTAACAGCACTCATATTTCTAATGATTACAAGTCTTATCACCCGACTTTAAAAGATAGCATTAATATTAAGAAAATATAGACAGACAGAAAATTCCCAGGTATTTATGCATAAGGTCAATAATGATCACTCATACTTATGAATTCTTAATATTGATTGATTTCTGATAATTATATTATTCTATGCTACACTATAGGTTGATAATTAAGATCCCGAAAGTCACCCAGACCACTTACCGAGGATGGCTAAATCGCGTAGGTAGGTGGATCGTGGGTCGTGCGTGATAATAGGTCACGCTTTGTGGATAGTAGCTCTTGGAGAAGACTCTTGCTCGTAGAATTTAAAGGCACCGTCTTCCTTCACACGACCCTTCACATTCATGAAAACGTTTCTCCGATAAAATTCAGTAAAGAAAACGTATCAGCGAAATATGTCTTCCCCGGCCATCTCCCATTTTCCCGCATGCTCCTTGTGCACTTTGCGTTTTTACTGAAATACACATGCGTCTAAGGAAACCACTTCCGGTTAAAAAAAATGTAAGATAATCGCGGCTTTTCACGTACACTTTCTATGTCGTTGGACGAAAACCTCCCAGAATGTTTTTTTTTAAATTAAATTAGGTATTTAGTTTAGGGAAGACTATTTCATGAACTTCGTCGGTTTCTGCTTGCACTCTAGTTGGCAACATTAGTTTTTGGCCAATCATATGAGAACGTTCCCACGCTACTAATAAGACAATTTTTGCATGATGCATCAAGAGTTTGCAACAAAAACATACCAAAGCTCTTTATGGATATCTTCCGGATAATGTCGGACTTACTTTTCACAGACATCAGACCGTTTTGATACTCGGGTTGTGTAGCGGCATCAGCTCCGGTGTCGGAGAGATCCGTGAGACTAAGAAAAACTAAGCGACTCACAGGTTCCACAAGGCTGGAGTTTATTGTGCCAAGTTTGACAGCGATCCCGTTGCAGGACGTGTCGGGGTGAACGCTCTAGTAGGTTCTGAGTTCAACAGCAATAAAGCTTGAAAAGGTTACCCGTCGAATTTCTGTGAGCCATAGAAAAAACTACGCACGTGTAGCGGTATTTAAGCTAAGGTCACGTGGCAGCTGGCGGAAAATCATTGTGACGTAAAATGCGGTTATAATAAAGAAAATAGCTAAAAATACAACAAAACTAAACTAAGGCACACGGGTGCCGTTACAGGTTGGTTTAACTAAGAAGAGACGGACCGGTCTCGCTTTATTCAAAAATTACGTGTGGACCCGCGCGCGACTCACGACCCACGACGCACGACGCACGACGCACGACCCACGACGCACGACCCACCCACCCACGCCAATTAGACAATCTCCCACTTACCGCTTCGATTGATTGGTTACCACTGCTTGCAATGACATAATCTCTGCTGAGATAAGGACGTTCACTAACCCAAGATGGTGTAGGAGGTAAATTCCCTTCAAACAGAAACGGGACATTATTTTTTCTAAGCAGCAAACACATATACACTGTAGTTTAAGCAAAGCTTGGGACAAAGAATTATAAGGTTTCCTGACATTTGAAATAGCAAAAGTGAACATTTAACAGAATCTCATTGTGTCCATGATCACTGGATGAGATATGTCCACGATCGATCTTGTTAGCAAAAATTTGTTAGCAAATGTTTGTCGCAATTGTCGCAAAAGAAATAATTGATAAAAAATTATGTCAGAAAATCACTAACAAATATAGCAAAAATCGCAAGAATAACAAATGTAACAAAATTCCAGACTTAGAAAAAGAAGAAACCAACAAGGGCCCCGAAATGTCCGCAAATATCGCAAAAATCGCAAATATAACAAGGATTTTTCTTGCTAACTAAAAACACCCATGACAAATATCGCAAATATCACAAAAATAACAAATGTAACAAAATTCCAGACTTAGAAAAAGAAGAAACCAACAAGGGCCCCGAAATGTCCGCAAATATCGCAAATATAACAAGGATTTTTTTTGCTACCTAAAAACACCCGTGACAAATATTGCAAATATCCCAAAAATAACAAATGTAACAAAATTCCAGACTTAGAAAAAGAAGAAACCAACAAGGGCCCCGAAATGTCCGCAAATATCGCAAAAATCGCAAATATAACAAGGATTTTTCTTGCTACCTAAAAACACCCGTGACAAATATCGCAAAAATCGCAAATATAACAAGGATTTTTCTTGCTAGCTAAAAACACCCGTGACAAATATCGCAAATATCGCAAAAATAACAAATGTAACAAAATTCCAGACTTAGAAAAAGAAGAAACCAACAAGGGCCCCGAAATGTCCGCAATTATCGCAAAAATCGCAAATATAACAAGGATTTTTCTTGCTACCTAAAAACACCCGTGACAAATATTGCAAATATCCCAAAAATAACAAATGTAACAAAATTCCAGACTTAGAAAAAGAAGAAACCAACAAGGGCCCCGAAATGTCCGCAAATATCGCAAATATCGCAAATATAACAAGGATTTTTTTTGCTACCTAAAAACACCCGTGACAAATATTGCAAATATCCCAAAAATAACAAATGTAACAAAATTCCAGACTTAGAAAAAGAAGAAACCAACAAGGGCCCCGAAATGTCCGCAAATATCGCAAAAATCGCAAATATAACAAGGATTTTTCTTGCTACCTAAAAACACCCGTGACAAATACCGCAAATATCGCAAAAATAACAAATGTAACAAAATTCCAGACTTAGAAAAAGAAGAAACCAACAAGGGCCCCGAAATGTCCGCAAATATCGCAAAAATCGCAAATATAACAAGGATTTTTCTTGCTAGCTAAAAACACCCATGACAAATATCGCAAATATCGCAAATATCGCAAAAATAACAAATGTAACAAAATTCCAGACTTAGAAAAAGAAGAAACCAACAAGGGCCCCGAAATGTCCGCAAATATCGCAAAAATCGCAAATATAACAAGGATTTTTCTTGCTACCTAAAAACACCCGTGACAAATATCGCAAATATCGCAAAAATAACAAATGTAACAAAATTCTAGTGTTAGAAATAGAAGAAACCAAGAAGGGTTGGTCATGTTAACAATTAACATAATTATAAATAGTGTCACGTTTGTAACTGATGATTTCATTTTCGCGAAAATGGAACGCATTACAAAACTACTGGGCAAGAACGTATCCCAGTTAAGATAACCATTACTATTACGGAAAAACAGTGCTGAGCGGGTGTTCTTGGCCCCTTTCTTGCCCTTCAACAATTCTTGCCCATTGTTGTTACTCTAGCGCAATTTGTGGCCTTTTGCCATATTTGCTTTTGCCATATATTGTGGCCTTTTGCCATATTTGTTTAAAAAACTATGGGTCTTGCACCGCAACGTTCATGTATAATGCGCGGATTTTATGACCCGTTTACTTTTCCCCCAATCTGCTATTCTTGATATTTTGGAACAATTGTTAACCACCCCCTTTTATTGCTGAAAATTTGCCCCTTTCTCTGAGCGACACTCCTTTCTATGCATTGTAGCTGTATGTTGATGGAAGAACGAAGCATACACAGATTGATATTATAGTATTTTGCTACTGTCAGTAATTATAAATAGTGTCACATTTGTAACTGATGATTTCATTTTCGCGAAAATGGAAAGCATTACAAAATTACTGGACAAGAACGTTGCGAAATTTGCGGACATCTCGAAGCCCTTCTTGACCTTTTCTCTTTCTAATTGAAGTATATCGTTAAATTTGTTATTCTTGCAATTTTTGCCATATTTGTTGCTCAATCTTTTCACATAGCATGAAAAATTATTGTTACTTTTGCGATTTTTGCGATATTTGCGGACATTTCGGGTCCTTATTGGCTTCTTTTGTTTTTAGGTCTTGATTCTTGTTACATTTATTTTTGCGATTTTTGCGAAATTTGTCTTGGGTATTTTTAGCTAGCAAGAAAAATCCTTGTTACTTTTGCGATTTTTGCGATTTTTGCGGACATTTCGGGGGTCCTTATTGGCTCCTTTTGTTTCTAAGTCTTGATTCTTGTTAGATTTGTTATTTTTGCGATTTTTGCAATATTTGTAAGTGATTTTCTGACATAATTTTTTCTCAACTATTTCTTTTGCGACAATTGCGAAAAAAAGTTGCTAGCAATTTTTTGCTAACAAGATCGATCCTGGACATAAGTGTTTTTTTGGATGTCAGGAAAATATTTAAACTTAACACAAAATTTGATACAAGGACATTGACTGCTACACAAAGATTGCACATGTAAACACAGACAAACAAACATCAAGGCCGGCTGGAACTAGAGATTTAATCAGGGCCATTTTAATTAATTCCAAAACAACATTAATGTTGCTCAAACATTTAACATTTTAAGCTCTCCGGTTAACGATTTGTTCAACAGTTTAACGTTTTCTGCTTTCTGTTTAAAACGTTCTGCAACCAATTAACGTTTTGCTCAATCCGTTTATGGACTTTGCCCAACAGTTTAATGCTTTTGGTAATCCATTTCAATGGAAAGATAACAATAATAATAATAATAATAACGATTTATTGACAGTATTTCTACATGGTAGCTTTGCATTCGTCATAATAACTAAAGAACTAACTACGTAAAATCTCACTAATTAAAACATAATTTTTTCTTTTTTTTAATAAAATATTTTTTTCCACAATCATATGTTTACAATAAAGGCAATTGATAAAGTTCTTGTTCAGTTACAAAACCTAATTTTTAACAATCATATATTTGCAATAACTCTATATGTTCTGAATATTATATAGAAAACTAACTCAAACTATAGATCCACAGGCCTTATTCGATTACAAGAAGTGAATTAATAGATAAGATTATTGTACCAAATATACCTTATCAAACAAATTTATATTATTAGATTTAAAAGAAATATACTTTTCAGTCTGATATTTATTTAACAAAATTCTTTTAAAGTGTCTCAAAAACGGTTTTGCTTCTTTATACCGGAAAGTCCACAAATACGTTTTCCCCAAGATAAGGATATAATTTTGTAGATCCATCCTTCTTTTGAAAACCCAAAATTATGTCACGATGTTCTGGGGAGAGGCTTTCGAAACTGTAAAGTATATTCAATATTTTGTCATAAACTTCATTCCAAAAAGAGATCGAAAAAGGGCAGTCAAAGAAAATAGGGAATAACATTTCTTTAATCTGATGACAGAAGGAGCAGTTGGGGTTAGAAATATAGCCTGTTTTGCAAAGTAGTTCATTTGCGTATAAAACAGAGTTTAACACTTCAGTGGCATCATAAATGACTCTGAAACTTGCTTCTCTTCTAAATCAAATTCAAATAGTAATGGTCCTAATAAGAAACCTTGCGGAACGCCGAAGTCTAACGGAAGGCTGGATGATAATTCCTTTCCATATGAACTCTCTGCGGACAAGTAGTTAGATAATTTCTGAACCAGGTAAGACGGCATCCTCGAATACCATAGTGCTGTAGCTTATGAAGGAGGCAGCGGTGGTAAACAAGATCTCAAAGGCTGATGTGAAGGACATTTCATGACTTGGTATTTTACGAAAAAACTGCTAAGGGACTAGTGTTGTTGAGTTTCTGGTCGATCACGAGGAATATCTGTAATAGTTTGTTTGTCGAAGATTCCTCTTAGAAATCGTTCCAATAAATGGTTAACTCGAAACCATATTGGTAGCAGAGCGAGGTTCCAGTTGTGGGAATTCACCGAAGCTGCGAAAATGCCGTTGGATAAGAAGAAGAAGCGCCGCGAAAGAGCAAAGATCAAAGACGAGGGCGAAGATACCCGCGATGAAATTGTAGATCAAATAGCAGAGCAAAAGATCAAGAAAGCCAAGTCGAAATCACTATTCACCAGACGAAAAAATCAGCTGGCGGATTTATTAGACGATGCAGTGGCAACCAACCACGAAATAAGAGCTTCGAGGAAGAAACTCGACGAAGCCCAAGAGAATGCTATTGAAGATTTGACATCGCTTGCCGCGTTGTATTCAGAAGCTAGGGATCGGAGTGGCGTTCAGAAAACAAGCCGAGAGCTTGAAGAGATCGGGGAAGAATTCAGTAAGGCCCAAGAAAGTGTACAAAAATATTTGGATGCCAACAGGGAGGAATTATCGAGTCAAGTGTCGGATTTTTCTGGAAAATTACGTAATTTGCATTCACAAGAAACAAAAGCTCGCCAGCGCGTGACCGAGCTCGAGGAGCGATTACGCGAAAAGGAAGAATTTGTCAAGCGTGCACGAGAGAAAATGGAAGATGAATACGCCCGTCGTCAAAAAGAAATGGAAGACGAGGTTAGAGGAATTAGCCAGCGCAAAAGGAGATTGCGAAAAGAAATATTCGAAGCTCGAAGGTGCCATAGACGAGGAGCTTGAGTTGGCGCCTCTAAGCCCGCCAAAAAGGGATACAAGGTCGGAAGAAGAAGAAAAGGTCAACGAAGAATCACCGAAATATGAGCTCGGGAAGGACATGTGGAAACAATTCACAAGGGTTTCTATTCCAGTATTTAACGGAGATAAGAGGTCCTATGGGGGCTGGAAGGCAGCTTTTATGGCTTGTGTTGACAAAGCGCCGGCCACCGCGGAGTATAAATTGTTGCAATTAAAGAAGTACCTGTCTGGAGAAGCGTTGGCAGCAGTTGAGAGCTTAGGACATTCAGCCGGGGCTTATGAAGTGGCTAAGAGCAGATTGGAGAGAAAATTTGGTGGTCAACGTCGTCAAATCAATTTGCACATGGAGGAATTGGACCAGTTTCGACCAATTCGCCCTGGAAACGCCAAGGATCTAGACAAGTTGGCTGACTTACTGGATGTGATTGTCATAAATCTGAAAGAGGCTGGAAGAAAAGAGGAGCTTGGCAATGGGTCCCTATACATAAAGGTACAGAAGAAGATGACCTGCCTGGTATCTCCCACACTTCGCAATTGTGAGGCCTGAAAAGACAACTACAAAGACTAGAGTGGTTTTTGATGCCTCTGCAAAATTTCATGGACTGTCATTGAATGACGTCATCTGTCAAGGACCGAAACTCCAAAAGAATATCTTTGATGTTCTGCTCCGTTTTCGAAAGTTTCCAGTAGCGCTGGTCTGTGACATTGCAGAGATGTATCTTAGAATTGGAATATCACCATCAAGCAGACCATTCCACCGTTTCCTGTGGAGAGACCTGGATCAGTCGAGACCTCCAGATGTGTATCAGTTCAATAGCCTTGTTTTTGGAGTTAACTCGTGTCCCTATCAAGCACAATTTGTTTCTCAGAAGCATGCAAGGGAAAATCAAAAGCACTACCCAAAAGCTGCAGAAACAATTTTGAAATCCACATACATGGATGACAGCATGGATTCTTCCCCTAGCGAAGAGGAGTGCATGGAGCTTTACGAGGAACTATCAGCCCTGTGGGGTTCCGCAGGCATGCATGCCAGAAAGTGGCTTTCCAACTCAGAGCAAGTACTTGATAAGATACCTGAAGAAGACAGGACAGCAGAAGTAGACTTAGACAAAGGAAATTTACCGTCAGTGAAGACGCTTGGTGTGTTGTGGTTGGCTAAAGAAGATCTGTTCACTTACAAAGTGAATCCACCAGATGAGAAGTTTCAATTGACCAAGCGGAATTTCCTGCGCAAGACAGCCATGCTGTTTGATCCAGTGGGATTTCTGGCGCCGTATGTAATCCGAGCAAAGATTCTACTGCAAGAGATGTGGACCTCAGGGTTAGACTGGGACGACCCACTGGACCAGAGCCAAGCTAGATAGGCCAAGAAATGGTTTGACGAGCTCGCAGAGTTGTCAGATGTGCAAGTGCCTCGCTGCCTACAGTTGAGGTCAGATGTTGAGACAGTCACCTTGCACACTTTCACAGATGCGTCAGAGAATGCGTATGGTGCAACAGCGTATACCAGATACCAGTATAAGGATGGTACAGTATCCACCAACCTGGTAGCCTCCAAGACACGAGTGGCACCACTATCAGCTACAAGCGTTCCGAGACTCGAACTCATGGGAGCTGTTTTGGGTTTAAGATTGGCCCTGAATATAGCCAAGGTTCTTACAATTGACCAGAGCCAACTCGCATTCTGGACTGACAGCATGAATGTGCTGTGGTGGATACGAAGACCCAGCCGCAGTTTCAGACCATTCGTAGCAAACCGGATAGGCGAAATACACGATTCAAGCAGTCCCACTCAGTGGCGTCATGTTAGCACAAGCCAGAACCCTGCTGACATGCCAAGCAGAGGAACGTCCGTGGCTGCGTTAAAGAGAAATGATATGTGGTTTAAGGGTCCGGATTTCTTGAGTATGCCTGAAGACTCGTGGCCTAAAACAAAGATTGAGGCAACTCCTCAAGCGGCTCTTGAAGTCCGTAAGAAAGTGAGAGCGACATTTGATGGACCGGGCAAAGAATCAGTACTGTTCGCGCTGACCCCACAAGCAACTTGGCGTTTACAGCCCAACCGATATTCAAGCTGGACCAGACTAATGAGAGTTAGGGCATGGGTGGAGTGATTCGTGAACAACTGCAGAATGCCTCTAAAGGAGAGAAGTACTGGAGAGCTTTCGGGTCAAGAGATTGCAGATGCAGAGATTGACATCATTAAGGAGGCGCAACAAGATACCTTCCGAGAAGAATACAAGGCATTGGCCAATTTCAAGTCTATTCCGCGAAGCAGCAAGTTGTTGAGTTTGAACCCTATCCTCGACGAAGATGGTCTACTTCGGTCAGACGGAAGACTGCGTTATGCGGACTACTTGCCTTTCGATGCTAGATTCCCAGTCATTCTGCCAAGGAAGAGTGGAGTGACCAGACTCATTGTGAAGTCCTACCATGAAAGAGCCAACCACGCAGCAGGAACCAATCACACACTATCATTGCTGTCAACCAGATTCTGGATCATGCAAGGAAGAGAGGAGATTCGTGACTGGGAAAAACAGTGCTCCGAGTGTCAAAAAAGAAAGGCAAAGGCTGCCAAACAGATAATGGCCCCTCTTCCAAAGATTCGCCTGAAATTGCCCTTACGAGCATTTGCTCGAACAGCAGTAGACTTTGCGGGACCATTTGTAACTGTTCAAGGCCGAGGCAAGAAGAGAGCTAAACGATACCTTTGTTTATTTACCTGCCTAACATCAAGGGCTGTTCACCTAGAGATGGCTTATGAGCTTGCTACAGCATTTACAGGTGCAGAGGCACTAATAAACTCCAGACCTTTGACCTATCAGTCTGCTAATCCCTCAGATGACACACCCATTACACCTAATCATTTTCTGATTGGACAGGTAGGAGGTCAATTTGCTCCTGAATCAGTTGATGGTGGACAGTTCAATCCCAGGAAGCGATGGCGGCGGGTGCAAGAGCTAGTGCGTCATTTTTGGAACCGGTGGCTGCGAGAGTGGTTACCAACCTTGAATCGTCGGCCTAAGTGGCAGAAGGAAGAGAAAGACGTCCAAGTTAATGACGTAGTCCTAGTGGTCGCACCTGACACACCCCATGGGCAGTGGCCACTCGGTAGAGTCCTAGCAGTCTTTCCAGGAAAGGACAAGCATGTGAGAGCTGTTAAAGTCAGGGTCGGCCGTAAAGAATTGATAAGGCCGATCAATAGACTTTGCCCCTTGGATCTCCTTGCAGAGGATGTAGCAGAAAAAAAGGGAGAACGATAGCGAATCTTAAGTGGACTAGAACGTTAGAGAACTTTTAAGATAGAAGCACTCGGAACCCCTGTTGATAGGTCGATGAGCCACTGGCCCATCGAGGAGGGGGAGTATGATGTGAAGGACATTTCATGACTTGGTATTTTACGAAAAAACTGCTTAGGTCACGGGACTAGTGTTGTTGAGTTTTTGGTCGATCGCGAGGAATATCTGTAATAGTTTGTTTGTCGAAGATTCCTCTTAGAAATTGTTCCAATAAATGGTTAACTCGAAACCAAAGGCCTTTTTTTTAAATCGATAAAGGCAGCTCCGGGTAACTGTAGCTTGTCCATGTGTCCGAAAATATGGTCAACCAGGTCAACAACCGCAGTTTCAGTGGAATGTTTCTTGCGGAAACCGGATCGAAAGACGGAAATACATGTAACTTTGTTATCATCAAGAAAGGACAATAGTTGAACTTGAATCATACGTTCCATAACCTTGGAAACCAGGGGGAGAATTCTCCGGAACATTTCCAAGAATGCTTTGATATAAGGAGCGAAAAACTTAGCACTTTTAGGAAAAAGATCCTTTTAATGGGCGATTTTAACCTAAATCTTCTCCATTTTCAAACTTGCACTCACGCTGAAAATCTTGCAAAGCTTTAAATTGACCCCCACAATTGATAAACCAAGAAGGGTACATATTAACTCATATTCACTTATTGATATCTTCATCAGTGACCTAGAACACAGTATTTCCAGTGGCAATATAATTTCAGACTTAACCGACCAGTTTTCCCAATTTGCATAACTGGGTCCCCCAGGTCTTCTTTTTAATCAGCAGAGATCTAAGCGTCTAACTCGTGATTTCTCACACTACTCAGAAACCAGCTTCTTACGTGAGCTGTATCTAGTTGATCTGTCTGGAGTGATCTGCAGCAAAGCAGACGTAAATAAATCATTCACTGCTTTTTACAATAAACTTAAACTCCATAATAAGCACGCGCCAGTTTGAAACTATTTTCGAAGAGAAATTTAAAACAATCAAGAAAACCCTGGATAACAAAAGGCATTAGAAAATCAATCAAAATCAAGACTTCCTTTCATTCTTCTGGCGACAGTATTCGCTACAAATTTCATCGCAATAAAGTTCTAATGCTCACACAAATTAGTAAAGACTTATTTCCACAAATATTGTGAAAAAAAACTTTACTAATACTAAAAAGACATGGGAAGGCATAAACGATCTTTTAGATCGAGAGCAGAATATACGCAAAAATATAACTTCGCTTAAATGTAGGGGAACTTATCGAATTTCATATAATTCCTCGGAGTTTCCAAATATCATGTAGAAGCATTTCTCATCAATCGGACATAATCTGGCTTCCAAAATCCCTAATCCTTCTGAACAATTTTTCTGAATATCTTCCCAATTTGAGTGATTATGGCTCGTACATTTTCAGCCCTGTGAATCCAATGGAAATAGAAAATGAAATAATGAGCATTCCATTAAACAAAGAACATGGCTTATACTCTTTTCCAAGTCGAATCTTAAGATCGGCAAAACATATTATAAGCCAGCCTCTATCGGTCCTTATCAATAGATAGATTGAAAATGGAATATATCCCTCCAAATTGAAACTTGCGAAAGTTACCCCACTACATAAAAGTAATGGTGAATCTGACCCGTCTAACCATAGACCCGCATAAATACAATAAATTTTCAATCAAATTTTTGAAAAAAAAATGATGTATTATCGCCTAAACCGTATCTCGAAAGATACAATACTCTTCATAACTCACAGAATGGATTTCATGAGAAAAGATCAACCGAGCCTGTTACACCTATTTTGGATATAATCAATCAAATTCAAAGCAACATGGATAAAAAGCTGTACACATGCAGTATATTTATTGATCTGCAGAAGGCTTTCGACACCGTAAACCACTCAACATTACTGCAAAAACTGAGTAACTATGGGTTGCGTGGCATCATAAATGATTGGTTTACCTCATATCTTGTAGGACGTAAGCAGATTACTGAAACAAATCTAGTCAAGAAATATTACTATCTGGAGTCCCACAAGGATCGGTTCTTGGACCCCTGCTCTTCCTTATTTATGTAAATGACATTTGCAATAGCTGTAACCAATTAAAGTTTTATTTAATATTTGTGGACGACACGAATCTTTTATATGCAGACAAAAACCACAGATCGCTCGAGTCTACAGTGAACAATGAGTTTTCTAAGGTTTACGCTTGGCTAATAGCAAACACTATATCTAAAATATTAAAAAAATCTAATTTCGTAATTTTTCGACCCAGACAGAAAAAAACTACCTTACCAACTCAATTTGAAAGTCTTTGGCCACGTCAGCAATTCTTACGTTTCTTTGGAGTGCAAAAACTGTCTGATATCTTGGCGTGTTTATTGAAGAGAACCTCTCTTGGAAACATCACTTTTCTCATATTGTATCGAAAATAAGCTTGTCAACTGGTATCACTGCTACATTAAGACACTTTGTACCCTTGCATACTTTACATCATATCTATAGATCACTTATCCAACCCTATCTGTTGTATGGAATTGTAGCATGGGGCCACTCTAGGAAAATCTACAGAACCAAAATCTTACGCCTACAGAAACAGGCCCTCCGTCTTATGTTTCTTTGGTGACTATAAATCTCATGCAACACCTTTCTTCATCTCCTCTAATCTACTACTTTTAGATCTTCTATATTCCAAACCAGTTACTATCTTAATGCATGATGTCTTCAATAATTTATCGCCACCCCAAATAACTAATATATATTTAATCTCCCATCAAATATTCACCCCAATAACACTAGGTCAAGAGGTAATTTCTTTGTGGAATACTCCGGATTCGAAAAACAAAATAAGTCCTTTTCATGGGTCGGTGTTCAAGTCTGGGAAAGCCTACCTGTTGTAATGCGCCAGACGTCTAAACGGGATTTAAACGCAAAATTCATAATTTCCTTCAAAATCCTCGGGGGCAAATGATTACATTGACTTAACCTGATTTGAAAAGAAAACTGAAAATATTTTGAAAACTCAGCGTATTGTATTTGCATAATCCATCCCGCCGTTGTCAACATTATTTAAATGTACTTGAACATTTTCTTTTGCACTATGGCTATGTTTGCTTGACTTAAGTACCCAAAGTAACATAGTTTTCCTTTTTTTGCTCTAAATATTGTTAAGAAATAAGCTAAGTATCTTTTTCTTATTGTAAATCTTGTTTCTTTGATTGTACATATCTAGTCCTAGTTTGTTTCCATTGTATTGTGGGGATAGTTTCTAAAGAAACTGGTGCTGCGTCGGTGGGAAATTGAAACACAAGAAATTGGCTAAATCAAACGAGTTGATTAAGTAAGTTATACCACCGTAAGGTAAGGGAGGTGTTGACGTTTTGAGCGTTAGCCCGACGAAAGGCTAACGCTCGAAACATCAGCACCTCCCTTTTACCTTACGGTGGTATAACTTACTTAATCAACTCGTTTGATTTAGCCAATTTCTTGTGTTTCCATTGTAGTTTCGTTTCTCTTGTTTTACCTGTTAGTTATTGTACGTTACTTTTTCATTCTGTAAGGTTGAATTATGATTTGTTATTCATCAAAACCACTGCTCGCCTCAAATAGCTGTAGCTAACTGCGAGCAGTGCTTATCTTACTTTGTATATGTTTTTAAGTCTTTAATAAACTTGGCACTTGAAACTTGAACTTATTAATTAATGTACTAACTAAAGAACTAACTACTTTAAAATCTAGCTACAAACATAATGCACAAGTTGAAAACTGTTAAAAATTGTAAGATCTAAAAATGCTATAAATACTATGTGTAACCATAACTAAGGTTCAACCTAAGCGCAAGCTGGCCTTGCTCTTTAAAACTGTAAAAAAATCCTTTTTTAAAGTATTTAAGTCTGGACACCGCCTTACATTTGCGGGTGGGGGATTGAATAAAGTCGTTAATGAGTCCTGGAAAGTACCCTAATTAAGGGAATTTCTATTACAGGCGCATTACTAGAGCGCAGTGTACGTTAAGGGATTGTGCCTAGGCAGTTGCAAGTATTCGGGCTAAGCCACACATGTTGTACTCTTTTCTACAGAAATGTGGGAGTGGATAAGTGACAGAGTCATTAAAGTTAAGTATGGATAAGACAAGGCTTTGAACAAGTCTCTTGTGGTGTCATATTCTTGATCTTTCTTAGAGTGGCTAGCACTTCATAGCATGAAGTGACCTCATTTACATGTTCTCTTTAAACATTCGTGTTAACTGATTATAATGTAAATACTCAGGTGATTATAAAAAATCGTGTGCTCTGATTGGTTCGCTATCTCGGATTATCAGCCAATAATCACCTCGACGAACAAAATGGCTGCCGGTCATTCACGGCCTTTTGATGAAATAGAATGTTTTAGTGTTGTACAATGCGTCTTCTTTTCTTTTTTTTTTTTTTTGAAATAATCATCTGTTTATTTATACATATGGCCTCCTGCGAATAATTGTTAAATAACTGTCTACCATCCATTTACAATCCGTTTTTCTTAACCATTTCACAAAAACGTATTAGTGCTCGTTTTTTGCTTTCCACCTTCTAATATTTTATTATGTAATCTTTTATACAGTGCTGATGTTTTAAACACATGTCTTCAAAGGCAGAGGTAGAAGATCTTACCAGACATGCACATGTATTGTATGTCAAAACAGTACTCCAGCAAGATGAGATCAGCATCAAGAGACCAGACAGAATTCTAGTTACATTGGATTTGCAATATACCCCTGTGCTACGGTGTGTAGTACAACTCAGATGCAATGTTTTCACTTTCCATGCAGGGCGTAAATTTACCATTTGAGCTTGGTGGAAGAAATGCCACCTTTCATGGTAGTTACAGTTGTTTCAGCTGCTGTCTGTGATAAAATAGATCTTTTGTAATCAAACTCAATACCTACCAGCTCTTTTAGCTTGTTTTTCCCTTAAAGCCTTCAGTACGGCTTCTGGTGAAGACCCTGACTGGCTTGCACTGCTTGTTACGGTTGCAAGCTTGGTTCGTAACTAAAAACGAAAACAAAAATTGGTCAGCAATTCTTTCTGTGAAAAAAAAAAAAAATTACAGCAAACGACAGCCACAAGAATTAATGCATATTTCAATCTAAAATAAACAAGTCAGAAGAAGTGTTACATGGCTATTAGAGTATAATAAAATCAACGCAGCAGTGCAATGAGCTCATCTTGATCAGATATGGTGCCTACCTCATTAACTTCATGTTGTGTCATTGTGCCTGATGGCGGGATGCTGTCTAACACCGCCTCAGCCGCAGTTAGTGCACTTGGTTTTCCTCCCGCCAGGCGGGTGCGGGAACGCTCTTTGGAATTCTTTTCAAGGAAGGTCAGCATCTGGTGAAAGAAGAACCCAAAACCATATTGAAAATAGGTTCTACTATCATAGTAAAGAAAGCATTTTCTGTCTCCTTATCCCCCTACCTACAGAGAACTGCTGTTGCATCAGTCGCGTATTGTTTGTTTTGTACTTTGTTTCTTTCTTGTCAATCGTAATGCCTTTTATCGTTGAATTTTGTCTAATTGCAATGGCCAAGGTTTCAACGGCCACCACAAAGAGATACATGTATGGAGAAAGTGGATCTCCTTGCCTACATGTAACTCCTCATTCAACTGTGAAGTAATTAAATGTCATACCATTATTAATAATGTAGCTTCGTATATTTTAGAAAAGGTCATTACCCAACGAATAAAATTTAGATCAAAATTAAATGATTCTAAACATCTTTGAAGAAAATTACGTTCCAAACTATCAAAGGCCTTCCGGAAGTCAATGAATACCAATAAACCGGGAATGTCTTGTGTGACTGTAAAGTCCATTATGTCGAAAACTGATCATTCTGTTTCACCGATATAGCGATCTTCTATAAAACCAGCTCTGGAGATCACAGTTTTTTTTTTATTACTCAAGGTTATATTCGTTATTAATTATAGGTATAATAAGTCTCAAGCATGCTTTGTTGATCAATAATTGTGTAGGAGATATGAAGCGCATTTATTGACGTCGTTTTTGGGGAACTAAAAAGGTCTTTCTACACAATATTAGCGATCAGGATTTGTCACTTTTAAAAGGACGAATTAACCCACGTTGTAGGCCTTTCTCTAGCTGTCAAGAAAATAGTTTTAGATCTACTATACCGTCTAATTGATATCAGGATCAAATCTGTCATTCAATAAGGGTAAAGTACATTAATGATAGACAATCGTGTAGAAGAAAACGTGTGCAACCATTAACGATGCTGTCAGGTATAACAATTAAAAATGATTTAACTCACTGTTAATGATTTCTCAATCAAAGCTGAAGCAGTCTACAAATTTAGGGTTATTTAACTGTGCGCGTCTTTACACTATTTTTGATCTATTATTCAAGCCTAAGACTTACGTGCATTTGTTTGCTTTCATGATGAATATTTGTTGCGTGAATGTATTACTAGTTAGCGAAATTCAGTTTCTGGTATTCCCAGTGGAAGCATATATTTATATCTGTTGTGAAACTGTCTCGCTCCCTCCCTTCCTCCTTTTCTTTCGTAGATAAAGGAGCAGGCCAAGTGTTTTCCCAGATATTGTTTCATCACTTTCGATAACTTGGGATCAATTGAATGGCATCAAATGTCACCATTGTTTTTCTACTGTGGAAACCAAGGAAGTTGATTGGTCAACATTAATCCGATCAGTAAACAAACCAAGATCACAGGGGCGTTCAAAACTGACAGCGCAGAGGAAGACTGAAGAACTAGGAAGTGTCAAACTTATAATAGCCGGCTCTTTTTGAAGCCACCACGCGCATCAATGTAAAGGAACTCCAAAGACGACAATGAAAGGAAAAACAGAGGAAAGAACAAGAATCTGTTCAAGTCTCATGTTTTTTTACTTGGTTACTCATCATAATTTGTTAATTATGGTGGGTTTAGACAGTACAATCTAAATACAGGTTACATGGAGGCTAGTCACAGCCATTGTCTAGCTCATCATGCGACACAATGGCTGCAACAGAGACTAGAGAGAGGTTGAACACAAACCTGTTTATCATCCGCCAGACGCGAAAGCATGTAAACCAGTGGATCAAGTTCTCTCACACTGTAGAAATAAAGAAATACAGTAACTTTGCTGATATTCAAAGTGAATTACTGCAATTAAACACTTAATTGTCACACATTCAATTTTTAAACCAAGCGTAAACAAGGAGTTTACTTACTAGGCCAGTTTCCGATTGAACACATATATAGGAAAAATTGTAGTTGGTAATTTGCTTTGATATTTGGGTTTGGTCTAATTTTGGTTAATGTTTCACTCTGTAAATGAACAAGTTTCACTTTTTGGAACCTTGATGTTAAGACACTGAATGAGGAATATCCATCAACTCATAAACTGCAGAACTTGATAAAAATATCATGCCAGTGGAACATTTTAGACAGACATGAGGTTGCTGATACCAACTTTTTTGACTTGAGTTCATCATATTTCTTCAGAAACTCTCTGGGTGCTGTACTTGTTTCAGCAATTTTTCTTTTGGCTGCATGTGTTGAAACCTGCAACATACACACAAGTGGCTTGTCAAACTCAAGTCCAGTTGCAAGTCCTGCAAGATCTTGCAAACTTGTGTGATACTCACAATTCCAAGAAAACATGTTCTTGTAACTTGGATCTAAAACTGTATCTTCTTTCAAATCTGTTTTATCTTCACAATGATATGCCAAATACTAATAACCTAATGCTATACTCTACTACAAAAGAGTAAAGAGATGTTTGACTGAGGTCTTTGGACCGGTAGTACACAGTCCCTGATAAAAATGGGTGTCCATAGAGTGTAACAAGAGCCAAAGATGCCTGACCAACACAATTGATGCCATTTATTCCATCCCTTGCAACAATTGTAATCTGGTAGACAAAACATCAATTTGGTACCCTATTAAAAGAACATCAAAAAGTAGTGTTTCTTTCAAAAAAAGAAAGCTCTGCCTTAGTGGAACACGTATGCCTAACCAACCATGCTATTGGGTGGGAAAATTCTTGAATTATCCCTAACAACCGCCACTATCATCAAAGACATTGTTTAGAAGCTTGGCATATTAATAGTGCCCACACTCCACTGAACTGCAATTATGGCAGGTTATTAACTGACATTTATTTACACCTTGTTATAAAGGAACACCATTCATGGTGGGCACAAAAAGAGCCTCACAGCCTTGCCCAATCACCCCTGAAGACATTAGACAGGAGTGTCAAAACATTGGGTTTGTGAATTGTAACTTTTTAAGTAACACTCATTATTTCAAACCAGCGTAGCATCAAACAATGTTAGATTTTTTCTCTTTCCCCTCCTTACCTGATTGGTGACATAAGGGGTTAGGTTCTTCGTCAGCATCTCAGCATACACTTCAGGGCCATCTCCTGTACTTGCCCTGTTCAAATGCAGCAGATACAACTATAGCAGACGGAATTCAACTATCTAAAGGGAAGGCTGATCTAGCAGTTTTCAAGTAACTGAAGCAAAGCCACAATCAAAGTGATGTGGTCAATGATAAAAACAGCTCACAACTGGAAAAAACCAATCACTGTACTTGAATTACTTAAGTGGCCCACTAGTGCCACTGCTGCACACTGTAAAACAAACACCTTCCTGAATAAAAACTTGCTTCCTCTGTGAAATTGTTCCTTTTTTCCATACAAGTGTAAGCCTGTTGCATAGAAATTGCTCTTCTCCATAGAAATCAGCCTCCTCAATAGAAATTTCCCTCCTCCATAGAAATTGCCCTCCTCTGTAGAAATCAGCCTCCTCTGCAAAAATTGCCCTCCTCAGTAGAAATTGCCCTTCTCCGTAGAAATTAGCCTCCTCCGTAGAAATTGCTCTTCTCCATAGAAATCAGCCTTCTCCATAGAATTTTCCCTCCTCCATAGAAATTGCCCTCCTCCTTAGAAATTAGCCTCCTCTGTAGAAGGTGCCCTCCTTGTTAGAAATGAGGAGAAATCAAGGAACTGGTACCTAGAATCCAGACTTCGCTCTGTAAGCTACTTTGTTTGCCTCCTTATTTGATAATGGTGAACTTTTGCTGCTCCTGTGGCAAAAATCTGGGCCAGTATTCCACCCCAAATTATTGATTCAAATGTAGCACGAAATTACAACCAAGTTTGTGATCATTTCTTTTTTTTGCCTTTGTTTGAAATGTTTGTGCATATTTTATATAAAGCCTGATAAACGATGATCGAGTAGGCCAATTAGCCAGTTCCTAGCAAAAGAAGCATTAAAACCACACATTTCAGGAATTATATTTCAGTGTAGCTTGTTTTGGATGTTGTCCCTGCAAAGCCCTTATGGGAAGTACAGTGGTCAATAATTTGTCAGTAGTGTGTTGTTGAGGCCTTGAATCGTTCCTTTATTGTATTAAGTTAATTAATTTAAAAGGATTTGTTTTGTCCAAATAAATATAATCCGCTTGCACAACACCTCAAAATGTAAGTTGTGATATTTGGCAATACCAAGAAATCCTAGGGTACTTGTGCTACCAACAAAGCTTGGCAGTGGCTATTGCAACAATTAACAAAATAATTTTGAAATTATTTAATCCTCCCTCTCATAATTCAATGCGTTAGAGAGCGTCAGTGGTACTGAAAAGTATTTCCATTTGGGTTATGATTACAAAACAATCACAGATCTGCTACAGGTCTACCATGGTATCACCATGACTGTTTGCATCCTTAGAAGAAGAATTACGAGCTACAATCTTGTGAAAAGGAAAATCAATGTTGATGAAAGCTTAGTTCGGAATATCATTAGAAGTGAAATGTGAGAGCCAGGACAGCTTGCAGGTAATAATAATAATAATAATGATAATGAACTTTATTTGAGTGTCAACTGTATTTAGCACTTACGCACTAATTGGGGACACTGTAAAGCACAAATGAAATGAAATCATATTACATTAAATCAATCAAATCAAATGTTGGTTTTTGTGGAGAGGTGAAAACCGGAGTACCCGGAGAAAAACCTCTCGGAGCAGAGTAGAGAACCAACAAACTCAGCCCACATATGACGCTGGGGCCGGGAATCGAACCCGGGCCACATTGGTAGAAGGCGAGCGCTCTCACCACTGCGCCAACCCTGCTCCCCATTCCTCCTCCCCAGGTTACTCAATCATTGTTTATCAGGCTTTATATATGCACGAACACTTCAAACAAAGACAAAACAAGAAACAATCACAAACTTGGTTGTAATTTCATGCTACATTTGGGTCAATAACTTGGGGTTAGAATACTGGCCCAGATTTTTGCCACACTGGAGCTGCAAAAAATCACCATTAACAAATATGGCAGCAAACAAAGCAGCTACAGGTGTATCAGAGCAAAGTCTGGATTCTAGGTACCAGTTCCTTGATTTCTCCTCATTTCTAACGAGGAGGGTAACTTCTACGGAGGAGGCTAATTTCAACGGAGAAGTGCAATTTCTACAGAGGAGGCTGATTTCTACGGAGAAGGGCAATTTCTACGGAGGAGACTAATTTCTAGAAAGGCAATTTCTATGCAACATGCTTACACTTGTATGGAAAATAGGAACAATTTCACAGAGGAAGCAAGTTTTTATTCAGGAAGGCGTTTGTTTTACAGTGTGCAGCAGTGATACTAGTGGGCGACCGTAAATTACAGTTGAAATTAATTTTTATTTGCTCAAAGTACAGGAATTACAACGCAAAAATGCAAATTCACATCCAAGAACACTAGAGTTGGGTATTACCATTTTCTGTACAATCACACATTCCATCAAACCAATATGCTAGCGTGAATATGCAACCCCAGCCCTCCCCCCTCCCCCCACGTCTCCCCTCAATATTAGAATGAAAACTTGAAGAGAATAAAAACCGAATATCAGCTGAGAATTGAGGTTTTGAATTAAAATTGAGGCATGGACTTATTCCAAAATCATACCACAATAAATATCATTCAAGTGACCTAACTAAAGCGGTCAAAGACTGACTGAAGACTGATGACGAGTATGATACTAGAAGAGAAAGACTGAACTTGTTATCCTTGAAGGACAGACGCTTTTTGTTTGATGTTTTTTATAAAATTTTAAATGGGTATATCAACATAGATATCTCTTCGTATATTGAATTTTATTCAGACTCTGAAAGGTACTTTCTAAGGGGAAGGGATGAACTTACTTTTAAGTTTAGTTTTTTTAACAGAATAGTTGATATGTGGAATGCATTACCACCATCTGTGTGTCTCGCCTCAAGTATCTCTAGCTTTAAAAAAGGTGTAAGGGATTTCTTATCTTCTAGAATTAAGTAGCGAATCTAATATTTCATTATTTATTTTATTTCTTCACGTTTGTAAATGGTTCTTAGGAAGGGTTTCTCAGGTGGTCCGCCTTGTATGGGGTCGTCAACTCTTTTGTGGACTATCCTAATGGCTCTGTTTTACTTTCTTCTATCTCTGATCACAGTCTTTCTCTTTGCCTTTCTTTCTCTCCCTTTTTTTGGATCATGTGTACTAATGACATCCGCGATCGAGTGTCGATCGATACTAGCGATCGACACCTCGATCGACCCGCGATCGCCGCTTAGTCACCATGTCGACCGATACATCATTGACACTCGACCAACAACAGGCGATAGTCGGTCGAGTGTCGACCGACTCATATGTCGGGCGATAGTCTCCTGCTAGTCGGTCGATAGACTGTCAACACTTGGCCGATACTCTATCGACGCTCTGCTGACAGCCACGGTCGAGTGTCGATCGATACTAGCGATCTGTCGATCGTGTGTCGACTGAGATGTCCATCGAGTGTCGATCGTGGGTCAACCGAGCGGCGACCACCATGTCGGTCACGGGTCGATTGTGGGTCGATCGACACTCGATCGCGGGTGTCATTAGTACACATGATCCCTTTTTTTTCCTTTTCACTTATCTCCTCTAGCTTCCTCTTAATTCTTATAACTTATTTTTAGAGTACCATCTTTAGTTTATTGTAGTGATTTTTGCCATTAAATTGTAATAAATAAATAAATAAATAAAAATAACGCAAAATGTGAGTGGGACGGAATGATTTCCGCACAGGTCCCTACTTCATTATGCATGCTGTAGCCATACTGTTTCCTTCTACAATAACAAGAAATGTTTACATGCGCATTGCTCTAAACAATTCATCTGCTGCATGCATAATGAAATAGGGACCGGTGCGGAAATCTTGCCAGTGGGACTGATGGTACAAATTATCCACGGTGCAATATCAAACTTCGTGCAAGGCAGCGTTCATAGTGAGAATTCTAATACATTTGTACATTCATCTCTGATCCAACACTTACCCTAGTAAGCTCAGGAGCTCCGAGACGTGGTGATGTATCCTAAATTCACTCATTGTTTTTTTTTTTTTGAAAAATTCCTTTGTTGAGTATACCGGACTGTTTATCGTGGATGGACCGAGTTTGCACTCTTTGCCGCCATTTTGCTAATTCATGTGAAACCGCTGATTACTTGTCGAGTCATCGCGGGATCTGCTCGAACAAATGACGATATAGTGCCGAGAGAAACTGGTTACTACCATTTGTTTACAGTACATCGTCGATTTCTTGTCCCTACACAGACAGAGTACCCTGGACAGTACTAGTAAAAGGTTGCTTCTCCTCGTTAAAAACTCAACACAATGCCTTCGCGTAGACGAATCCTTGATAGAGAGACAGCATGTGCATCTGGAGTACCTGGATGGCAAAAGGTGGTTACCCAAAGAAAAAGAGGCAAGACCAAAGGAAAATACGATGTTTATATCATCAGTCCTGACGGTCGAAAGTTTCGATCACGGCTGGAACTACACCGTTACCTTCAATCTGTGCAAACCTTAGGATTGAAGTTAGATGACTTTAACTTTGAGATTCCGTCACCATCCCAAGTTGTACAGGTTTGTAGTGGGATTGTGAGTGACTTTTCAGAAAAAGTTCAAGAACCCAGAGGGCAATCAGAAGAGCAACCAAACAGTGATGAAGTATATACAAGACTAAAGATACCCCAGAAGTCTCCGTATTTTTCTAGCGGAAGAAAATCCTGTTCAAGGATCTCTTCAAGAAGGCCAAATAGATCATGCATTTCGCGCTGTCATAAAGCCATGAGCAAACCTGGATCAAAGAGGAAAATTACAGTGGAAAAAGAAGACGGAGCTTCTTGCAAAAAGGCGCGAAAACAAAACCTCATCGTCGCCTGCCGTGGGCTGTGCAACAAAACTGGTGAACAAAAAGGACAATTACGGAAACTTAAGATATCAGGAAGAACGCGTGTTGAAGTTAATGCACATGATCAAAAAGAAATTGAGATGAAATCCGGAAACAGTATTTCTTGCAGTTGTGTTACTACTAGCCAGTACTTTAATTATAAACAGACAGCTGGTCGGCAAGTCATGTCGAAATTAAGCACCAAATGGATTCCACCGAAATCCCCGTTTAATTTGATTCAAGAAAGCCTTTTCCATGATCCTTGGAAACTACTGATTGCGACAATATTTCTTAATAAGACGTCTGGAAAGCAAGCCATCCCAGTAATGTGGGAATTTCTCAAAAGATATCCCACTCCTCAACTCACAAGGAATGCAGGGTGGGAAGACATTGCTGGTGGGTATGTTGTGCTTCAATTTTTTTCCTTGGTGTAAAATTTATTTTCCTTTCTTTTTTTGGTAAGGTTATGTATGATAATCAGTTTCAAACAAAGGAAAATAAAGTTTAAACCACAACAGGTACATGATTAAAGGTGGATGGGGTTTGGGCGTGGGTTTCAGTAACAGGGCACTCTCAAGTCCAGCACTATAGGAGACTCTTCAAAATCACTTGATTAAAAGTATCAAAGTACATAAAAGTTGTTTAAACCATAACTTGACCTCTTCAAAGGATTCCTGTGTACTTTAAGGGTTCTCATCAGAACAAAACTCATACTTTCTATTGGATTTAACAAATTTTTAGGCTGTCAAAACAAACGATTCAGTTGCCCATCCTTACTGAAAACTCCTATTCTTTGAAACACACTTGTCCATGTTAATTTTAAATAGTGATTAGGTTATATGTGCTTGTTGAATTCAGTTGTCTGGGTGAAGGTAGTTCTGAAAAGAACTGTGGTTGATGTTGACCAATATCTTGACAACCTGAGCAGGAGTCACCATCAGAGTCAAGTGCTGAATTGAATTGGACAAATAATTACAGAGAGTCCTGAGGACAACCATTTGTAATTTTTAAGTCTTAGCTAATTAATAACCCTTTCACTCCCAAGAGTGACTTTATAGATTTTACTCTGTCTAACGCCAGACGATTTTACTTGTCAAATGGAGACACCTTAGGAGTGAAAGGATTAACAGTAACTTTCAGTGGATCGTTATTTACAACTACAATAAAGAAATGTCTCTTTCTAAGTCAGATGCCCTCATACTTACTTGAACAAAATATATCAGATATTGCTCCATAAGAATTGGGGTATTTCCCCATTCACACCACTGCTTCACTGCTTTATGACTATTTTAAGACAATTGTATCATCTAAGAACCTCAAGCTATAAAAACACAATGATTCAATGGCCACCTATCATCATTATCAAATGTGGAAAGTGAGAGGTAACATTTGCTTTATGTATCATTGGAGGGAAAACTATAGTATGAGATAATGTAAAAATTAACATGATTGAAACTTAAAGAATATATTGTGTAAAATTTAGTATGTACGGAGTCTGCCTGGGTATTTAAAGATGGTCACTTGTGTAAGAAAAAAAACCAAGCAGACTCCATCTTTGCCAAATATTTCACATAATTTACTTTTTGCCCGTGTTTTTTTTTCATACTTCTACTAAGTTGATAATTGCTCAATATATGTCAACCTTCACGTTCCACTTTCAGCACTTGATAATGATAGCGGGTCTTCATTAAACTGTTGTATTTTACACCTGAGTTTGCTCTGCAATGCCATCCTCAACTTTTCATATAAATTCTTGTATTATCTAATTAAAAAAATTAAATTAACCATGATTTTTCTCTCTCCAGAACTCCTAAAACCCCTCGGTCTTCATGTAAAAAGGGCAAACATCATTATCAGATTCTCAGAAGAGTTTCTTACTAAACACTGGACCTATCCAAAGGAATTATATGGCATTGGAAAGTATGGTGATGACTCATATCGCATATTTTGTCTTGGAGATTGGAAAGATGTAACACCAGGTGATCACAAACTGAACCTGTATCACAAGTGGCTGTGGAAGCAAGACAAACTAGGATTTCTATCAGAATAAAGTTCTTGTTTAAATACAACAGTGTATACAGGTACTTTAGATATAGAGACCTATACTATCAGGGTTTTCAATAAGAATTGTATCAGCAGGAGAATATTCTGAAAGAGCTCCATGTGTGAATTTAAAAGTAGCTTAGCCCATCTAAATTTGACTGGAGAATTCTTCGTAGTAGCCAGACAATTCTCCAATGCCTAATAAACACCCTGTATTATACAGCGAGCCAATTATTCTTTATAAACTGAGAGGGACCACTCACCAGTTATTACATGTGTTTAAGGTTCCAAATTCAACTCTTGGCCCAGGCTGTGTAGACTTCATTTGGAGATGACTTCTCCCCCCACCCCCACCAAGAAGGAAGGAGAACAAGGCAGTAGAAATGGTGAAAAATAAAAAACAGAAAGACTTCAGACAATTTTTGGACAAAAGTATGTTGTGTGGCAGTGTTAAGTTTGCAAGCAGATATTGTTTGAATGTCTTGGGGACATTTGTCATGTCACTGAACCAACTGGTTTAAATATCAGATACTCATACAGATTGAGTAGTATTGACTGAGTCAGTCCATTAAACCAGTGTTCACTAAACCTGGAAACTGTTATACATGTACGTTGGTTTTTGTACTCTAGATGTGGTTCAAATTTGAATACAATGAGTTTGTACTCATTACATACATACATTAAGTGTATAATCTTGACCCAACATCTGGTCGATAATCTACATGTATATCTAATGCTTGGCTTTGCAAATAGGCAAAATGATGCTAAGATATGGCTACTTGACTTCCTCAAGGTTTCCACTGGTATATGATACATCTAAATCTTCACTGGCCTAGCTCTTCATGTGTGTTGAAAGGTGCAAAAAAAGGACCCAGCCACAATATTTATACCAGAGAAACCACTGTTAGTAACGTGTACTGTACCACTCAGGGAAACCATTGTTAGTAAATGTGTGATGTTCAGTCCAAAGATCCATTTTTAGCAATGTGTGATGTTCGGCCCAGGGAAACCATTATAAGTAATGTGAGATGTTCGGCCCAGGGAAACCATTTCAAATGATGTGTGGTGTCGAGCCCAAAACCAGTGGCCTTCTTGACCTATTGCTTGAAATACCTACTGGCATACAATTTATTTATTATTTGGGCTTCCAGAATGCCCAAGTTTTAAAATGGGCTTTCAGGGTTGTCACTAAAGGCCGGGGACCAGGGATTTCCTCCGGCTACTTGGAGCCTAACCCCCGGCTACTTTCGTCCTTAAATTAAACCAAAATGTGTTGACATGACCGCTTGCGACTTCCCCGGCTACTAACAACAATTACCCGGCAACTTGAAATCTTAGTGACAACCCTGCAGGCTTTGCTCTTGTTGCTCTGCCACAAATTGCCCTCTTGTCTGTACTGGGTATATTGCTTCAAAAACCGGCCCCAATTTACATATACATTCCACATGCACTTTCATTATACTATTTTTCAGTGCCTATATCATGCCATAATATTGACTTCCGCTCTAGAAGTTGGAAAACACAACAAGGTATCAACAAAAGTAACAAACTATAATGTTTATTTGTATATAACATCAATTAACAAAAAAACCTTAAGAGCTATATGTAAGTGCCTCATCTACCGAAGATTTAACAGATACATGAGAAACAAATTACAAATAAATGACTGAAAAACAAATATCACATATGTTGATCCTGCTCTATGACCCAAGTTGTCAACTAATATAGTATGGTACAGACAATTATTCGCACTGAATACTCCACAAGAATTTCCTTTGAATGATTTATTCTAGAGCAATCAACAATCAATACCGTGAGCAACATTCCGATGTCATCTTACATGACAGTGGAATCACAAAACAGACTTAATTGATCTAAACCCGGTAGCTGTAGAAAACACAACAAATACATATATACAGTAAAGAAAAAACTGTACCTGAAGGGTGAATCCATCTGGAGTTTGACCCAAGACTGATCATCGAATGATTTTTTTGAGATTGACTAAAGACTCTTAGTTTACAATAACCGTCGTGAGGATTAAGTTAATGAACGATCGTGTTGGTTTCATTGCAGACAATCTGTGTTCTTTCTGCAAACACGACTCAGAAACAATGCAACATCTTTTTTATGACTGTCCACACTCAAGGTCTTTCTGGAAAGAATTTGAATCGCATTATTTGTCCTTGACAAAACAACAACTTCATCTCAATTTAAAAGATATTCTAATTGGTGTTCTAACACCAAAATGCCTCTTACTTAATTATTTGTTACTTATAGGGAAAATATATTTATGGGGGTGTAGAGGAAACAAAGAACTGCCAAATATTCAAGGTTTCAAATTTAAAGTTAACTTAAAGTACGAAACTGAAAAGTACATATGCACTAAAAATAAGAACCTAGATAAATTAATGGAAAAATGGAAAATGTAATCTAAAGAACTTCCAAATATATTTGCACTTGTCGGTTAAATTAGTAATTTGTAGATGAAAATTTAAAATTTACGTGTAAACAATTTGGCCCACACTTGTGCGATGTAGAAATGTATTTTTTTTGTAGTTTTGTATTTCTGCGTAGTTGTGTATTTTCTGTAATGTATGTATGTAAACCTTTTGATTGAATTAAATAAAAAAATAATAATAATAAAAAAAAAAAAATGAATGTCCACGATTTCCGGAAGTGTCAGTCAAATAGTAAAAGTAAATAGTAAGTCAATAGTAAAATAGAGAACCACCAGTTTATGCAGTTATGCATCTATACACCTATAGGATTAATACCAGTATAATTCAGATGTACTAAATTAATGATGAATGAAATAGATTCAAGTAACAGCTGACATTAAATGATCAGTCACTGATTTTTGGTGATAATCAATGGGTAATTGATCACTAATAGATGACAAAAACTTTTGTTGTCCATCCATTACTTGCTATAACATCAATTACCTATTGATTATCTCTCATTTATCCTCCATTTGTCATCGACTACTCATGCATTATAATGCACTAGCACATCTACAATTTTCTAGCAATTTCTTGATACAGTCAACTATCAAGCCAATACTTCTCTACGATATCACCTAGTAATGAACTGTTTAGCATCTTAGTCAAACACTAGCTCTTTTAAAAGCTCTCTGTTAAGCAACCACTTCTCAAATTTCTAAAACAACCCCAACAGCTCTCGAGGCCTGAAAGTTGACAAAACCTTTTGTTTTGTTTCCTGTATGCAACCAGCTGAAATCCTTGGGTCACTTAGATGTCACAAAGTAGTGCTGACAGATATTTTACACAACTGAAAGAATACTGCTAATCATGGTCTCATGGCATTCTTTTCCCTGTACTGTTTCTGCAAAGTGCATTCCATGGACGCAATCAAATGGAATCAGTTTGAGTTTTTATGACAAAGTTCCTCAGCTTCTAATTTCAAGGAATGAGAGAGGAAGGAAATATCACTGTTCCAGTAACCCTGGATGTAGAGTGATTACTATAACATACGAGAGCTATGTTAAAGATAGACTTTTTTTGTGCCTCAGTCCTAGACTACTGGCACATCATCCTTCTTTAAAAGTGTCTGCAGAGGATGACAAAAACGATAACTGATAGGATCAAAAGCGGATCTTATTGTTACTATTATTCTATTGTTAATGGTGTATTCTATAGTTACTCTATTGTTACTAAGGTATTCTACTGTCACAATATTGTCACAAGTGTACTCTATTGTTACCATATTGTTAATAGTTACTATTGTTACTATATTTTTGATACAGTAGCGTATTCTATTAATTGTTACTACATTGTTACTAGTATAATACTATTCTTTGTTTACTCTACTGCTAACTACTTGTGTATTCCACTGTTACTCTATCAATGAATATGTTCTAATCTTGTTGCCATCTCTTCTTTCTGGCAAAATCCTAAATGCTTAAAACTCAAACTGTGAAGATTAAATCTTCAGCTACTAAATTTAATTGGAATGACTTGAAAACCACACAATTCAATCCCCGAAATACCGGATTTCATTAAACCCCTACATTATTGGCATGATAAACGTGGCACCAGAAAGGCTCTTACAATACGCCAAACAAATTGTTTTTATTCTGTCTGTTGTATTGGTAGGGTTTCAAGCAGTTTAGCCTGGGATACGGTATAAAAATCAAAACTAAGGAAACCCAGTAAAAAAAACCTAGAAAATTTAAATTTTACCCACAACTCTCTTTAATAGCAAAGCCAGAGTGCCGATGAATAGCTATTTATCAAAAAAAATGTCATTAGATATAGGGATGGTTTTCTGGAGTTGAGTCCAGCATAGATTACAAAGATTTAGCTGAACTATGTCTCAAACAGGCTAAGGGTTCCATCATCCCAACAACACATCCTCACCAGAAATTCCCAACATAGCTTAACCCCAAGTTGAGGGACAACAAAGTATGATCAGTGGTGAATGAAATTCACTGCTGCACAAGTGATTTCAAAACTAATGAATGAAATAAAAGGGACAAATTGCTTTGTCCAAGATAAACCATTTTGCAAAATATTTTCAGCTGCTAAAAATCCTCTGAAGTTTGACATTCACAGTCTAAATGGTCTTCATAAACAGTGATGGACAGTAAACCCCTGTAAAGAGAAGCTGTTTTCAGAATAATTGTTATGGACTCTATGACAGATCCATCCAATAACCCCCTAAGCTCCGTGTTTTCTCCAAGGCACTCATCTATGTCATATCTTGTGTACTGTCTTCTCGATGTTTCTGCTTGGAACATCATGTATGGAGAGCTAGCCGAGCACTGCAAAGGATTTAGACATAACGAAAATCAGAGTGCTACCCTCACTTAGCAAATTAATCAACTTGACAGATTTAGTGTGCTTAACATAATCAATTATACTGTACTATCAAATTATACAGCACATGCAGATTATACATTGTTGAAGGAGACAAAAATTGGGATGATAAAATAGCAATAATATTGGGTTTATGTTTCTAGCTGAAGCAGGTGAGGCTCAGTTGGTTTGCTGCTCTTTTAACAGGCAAAATAATTTAAAGCATTGTTGCAAGATACATTAGCACTGAACCCATAATACAGTTAAGCAAGAGTTTGGGAGAATTCATTTCAACCTTTATTATTTTGTTTCATGTTTCTGAGCCCTTCAATCCAGGTCATGTCACTTACAAATAATGAGAAAGCACAGCAAAGAAGAGTGGACCGGATAAAAATTTTAGCAATTTTTGGCAGTACTGTATAATTCATTAAGTGTAAAAGTTGATTAACGTAAAACAGTGCTCAATACATGAACGTAGAGCGAAGTAGTTGTTGCGGGAGAAAAAAACACACAAACAAATTAAACTTTTATCCCTATACAAACCTGGGGATTTTCCTGACAAGTGCGTAACCATGAATCAGGCTTGTAACGATAAACGTGTAGTTTGTTTGTGTGTTTTTTTCTCCCACAACAACTATACTTCACTGCCACAGCCCAACAAAGTACTCCATCACACCACCGCAAGAATAGGCAAAGAAAGATAATCTGGTTCAACCCTCCTTACAGTAAAACGTACAGACCAACGTCGGTAAATCATTCCTCGGACTTATCACCAGACATTTCCCCGCCAGTCACAAGTATCACAAAATCTTCAACAAGAACACTGTTAAAGTTAGCTATTCATGCATGGACAATATGGAAAGAATCATTAAGAAACACAACCAAGAAGTACTGAACGCTAATCAGACCACCCCAACTCACGGATGTAACTGTCACAAAAAAAGTACCTGCCCCTTGGAAAACAACTGTCTCACTCCCAGCATCGTGCACAACGCTAAAGTTACAACAACCGAAGACCCCATAGGAAAGAACTACATCGGACTAACGGAAGGACCCTTCAAACAACGCTTCACCCAACATACGCTATCTTTTCGGAACCGACACTAGCTACGCCAACAGCAACGAACTTTCAAAATTTATCTGGTATCTCAAGGATAGTGACACAGACTTCGAAATGAAATGGTCAATCCTAACCTCCACCACCACCTACAGCAATAAATCTAAGAGATGCAATCTATGCTTAGCCGAAAAGTTCTTCATAATCAAAGGCGAGAAATCTACGCTCCTAAACAAGAGATCAGAATTAGTTTCTAAATGCTGCCACGAGAACAAGTTTTATCTAATGAACCTCAAAGCAGATCACACCTAATCAACAAATTTTACTGTAATTACTGTAATTAGCGTAATTAGCATAAACAAACTGTATAAAAGGCCAAAGATATCTCTTCATTGTAACAAAAGTCTGTCTGACGATCGCCACAAGGCGTGAAACTCAGAGTTACAGCAAACCAATGCCTCCTTTTTGACTTCAGTACACTGTAGAAAAGCTCTGCTTTATACCATCGAGCACTTTTTGCCTCCTCTTCAAGTAATTATATATATATATATATATATATATATAAAGTTATGATGCTTCGAGCCAACAGGGATGCCACACGCCAGAAGGATCCAAAAGGATTCGTAGTCCAAACCTCGAGTAATGAAATTTGTAGGCAATTGTGGAAAACGAGGACGGACAACTTCGAGCGAAAAAAAAAAAAAATATATATATATACAGTAAAAAATCTAAAAAAAGTTTAAAAATTTAATAAAAATAGACGTTTCGGTCAATGACCTTCATCAGTTGCAGTGCAAGTGAATAAGAAATTACCATGTCCTTAAATAGGTTTACAGTATAAAAGATGACATAATATAACAAAGATGATTACATAACAGGGCGTGGTGACACATGAAAATGAAAAAATTAACCAATGATAAACAATCGGTGATTACTAAGCGAGAAACTATGACAATGCGATACAAAACTCAAGAAATGCAAACCAAATATGAATAAATAATCGGATATAATACAAAAAGATTAATGTTAAAAAACTATAACATGATTCGTCAAGTCAGCCAAAAGTGTGAAGGGACCCGCATGTAAAATATTCACAGTATTCATAAAAGGCCATCCTAGGAAAAACTTGTAATAAAAACCCCAAACAAAGCCCTTGAAGCTATGCCGCGGCAAGGCACAACAGGCGCCCTGAACAGGGCCCTTAAACAACAATAATGTAATAAATTCCCCGATGGGGGCCCCTGAGAAAACCTTGCACTAACAAAGCTAACAAGATCCAAGGTCAGGGCCTTTGAACACCTGAACTAAGATAACCGCCAAATTAGCAAGTTATTTTTACGCTAGTTGTAGTTTATTCTTTTTTTCGAGTGGAATTCCTGACGTTTATTCAAGCCAAAAGGTGCCAGAGAGAACAACTGTGCGCTCCAATATGCCTCTTTAGTGATTAAAAGCTTTTCGATGTTACTTGTATTGTTTGCATTTATCTGCACTTGATCAATACACTGGAAAGAAAAATCGTTTAAGTCGTGCGGTGTTCTGTTGAAATGAACCGCTACCTCACAAGTCTTTTTCTTGGTCAGCATGGCAGACTTGTGGTTGCGAAATCTAACTCTAAAATCTGTTGTTGTAGAACCAATGTATTGTAAGTTACATTTCTTACACGAAGCCAAATAAATGACATTTTTTGAATCACAAGAAAGTTTCGATCGTATCTTATAGCTCTTGCCTGTTTGAAAACTTTGGAAAGAATTTGATTCGACAAAGTAATTGCAACAGAGATCACATCTTGTTCTTTTGCATTTAAAGCAACCCCTAACCTCAATAGCCTCTTCAACTTCAATGTTAATAGGATCTTAATAGGAGTGGCCCTTTCCCCGAAGGCACCCTTTTAGTTTCTTGGGATGTTGTGTCAATGTTCCCCAACATAGATAATCAACTCGGTCTTACTGCAGTCAAGAAGGCACTGAATGCTAGAGAAAACCAGCTTCCATCCACTAATTGCATTTTAGAAGCAGTAGAAATTTGTTTGAAGAGCAATCACTCGGTTTTTAAGGAAAACTTTTTCCTACAAATTCATGGCACAGCCATGGGCCCAAAGAACGCCTGTAGTTACGCGGATCTTGCCATGGGGGAAATAGATTATCAAGCTAAATTCACTGTTCTAAGGCCATCCCATTAAGTGTTGCTATCAGAGTCAAAAGAAATTGTTCCACCCCTGAATCTTTTGACAAACGAAGTAATGAATATGAGAGTTATTTAATAAATAGAGGCTACAATCCTATCCAGGTGAAACAACAATTCGAGAAAGTAAAATCTATTCCCAGGGAGGACCTTCTTGCCCCTACCAATAGAGAATCCAAGAAAATTTTTCCATTGGTTTTAGATTACAACCCCATTTTACCTAGCATTGGAAAAATTCTCAATTCTCATTAACATCTTATTTATGATTCTCCTTCCCTTTCTAAAATTTTCCCTCGAGGATCAATTATTCCATCATACCGAAGATCTAAAAACATAAAGGAAATTCTTGCACGCCCACGAAGAATTGAGGACAATGACCTTAATAAACATGGTTGTTTTAAATGCAAAGGTAAATGTGATCTCTGCCGTAACTTTTTAGTTCAATCTGACCACTAGAGCGCTAGTTCTAAAAGATCCTACCAAATTACACAACATCTTCATTGCAAATCCAAAAATGTTATATATTTGGTTACCTGCACAAAATGCAGTGTGCAATATGTAGGTTCGACTAGCAATGAATTCAAAGTGAGTTTCCGCAATCATAAATCGGCCATGAATACTAATAAGAACACTTGTGAAGTTGTAACACACTTAAACAAAACTTTTCATGTTCTCTCTGACTTCAATTTTACAATAATTGAACAAATTTCCAACTCAAGTGACAATAACAGCCTTGATGAACGTCTTCTAACAAGAGAAGCTTATTGGAGTGCACAACTTTGCACCCTTCAGCCTTACGGATTGAATAAAAGATCTGAATTCAATTCAAGGAATAGAATAAGATTTGATTAACATCTGTCAATGTTTTTGTTTCTCCTTTTCTTCTTACAAGTGTTCTTATTTTGCAAATTTTTGGTTTTTATTCTATACATGTTAATCAAGGGCCCAATCAGGGATCCTGTTACCTAGCTGAGAGTATAACGCTCCTTACAATTACATGCGTTCAGGGACCTCATTTAGGGATTTTGTTACAATCTAATTGTATTTTATTCAAAGGCCCTTTTTCTGGATCCTGCTACTTTGTTTTTGTTGCGTCAGAAAGCGCTTTTGTTCTGGGCCCTGTCTTGGGATCTTGTTGTTTTTGCATCTAAAAAAACTATTACGTAATGCCTTAGAGCCTTGTATTATAAATTAGTCCCTATTCATTAGGTTTTTTATTAGATGTTAATTTTTATTGTTTGTAATTTTCTTTTTTCTTTCCTTATTGTTTGTAAGTTCACCTTTTCATATATAAGAGACTAAATTTCATTCCAAGTATTTTTAATAATTTTAATCTTTTTAAGAACATAATGAACATACTGTACTGAAGAAGCCCGAATGGGCAAAATGTTTACAGTATTAAACCTCATGTGAGAAGTTCGCTGTTTCTCCTTCATTCCATCTATATATATATATATAAAGTGTAAAAGTCGATTAACATAAAACAGTGCTCAATACGTGAACGTAGAGCCAAGTAGTTGTTGCGGGAGAAAAATCACACAAACAAACTAATTGCATTTATCCGGGATAAACGTGTAGTTTGTTTGTGTTTTTTTTTCTCCCACAACAACTATATATATATAACTTTAACAATAACGGACTACGCATTACCATAGAAGCTAACAAGCAGATAATTAACTTCCTGGATGTCACACTCAACCTCAACCAAAACACCTATAAGCCCTTCACAAAGCCAAATACCACACTGCAGTACGTCCACCGCGAGAGCAATTTACCACCCGCCAACCACTGCAAAGAACATTCCCGCTGGCATCAACAAACGACTATCATCCCTATCATCCGACAAAGCATCCTTTGACCAAGCCGCCCCCTCATACCAGAAGGCACTCGACGAAAGCGGATACAGTTACACCCTACACTACGAACCAACCACAACTAACAAGCGAAAAAACCGTCAACGCAGTGACATCCTGTGGTACAACCCCCCTTTCAGCAAGAACACAAGTACTAACATCAGACACAAATTCCTCGCTCTAGTAGATAAGCACTTCCCAAAAGACCACGAGCTCCGCAAAATCTTCAACCGCAACACCATCAAGATCAGTTACAGCTGCATGAACAACACTAAACAAATAATCGACAACCATAATAAACGCATCTTAACCACATCTGCACAAACCAACGATACTGCCACCGCTAACACTAAAGAAATTAAGAAAGACATGCAACTGCTGACAAAAGAACAATTGCCCACTCAACGGAAACTGCCTACAACCATCGGTAATCTACCAAGCCACCCTTACGCACAAAGACAACAACATGTCCCAAACCTACATCGGACTTACGGAAAACGAAAACAAGATACAGAAACCACACCGCATCTTTCTGCCACACTAAACACAGAAACTCCACCGAGCTCAGCAAACACATATGGACCCTTAAAGACAACAACATTGAACACTTTATGTCCTGGCGGATCCTGTCTTCACACTCGCCATGTAACAGCTCAAGCAAAAGATGTAACCTCTGCCTCAAAGAAAAATTCCTAATCATCTGCCGACCCGAACTATCCACGCTAAACAAACGTAATGAGCTTGTGTCTTCTTGCCGCCACAGAAACAAAACCCTCTTACGCAATACCTGAAACTTAACGATCTCTATTATTATGTAAATTTAACTACTTTGTATATAAGCGATGGTAAAGGACATTCCTACCATATCCCCTGATGAGTGGGCAACCACGAAACAGGCTTGTAGGGATAAACCTGTAGTTTGTTTGTGTGTTTTTTTCTCCCGCAACAACTATATATATATATATATATATATATATATAGTTAAGTGTAAAATGAGGTGTCATGAAGCAAACTTCTAACTGTTCCGGCTTTTAATACGACGTTTCAGCCTTCAGCCTTCTTTAGAGTCGAACAATATACACGTTAAAAAGTAAAAAACTAAAAATACTAGTAGGTTTACAGATTCGCATGTATTTATATAGGATCACAAAAATGTAAATATAATTACAAAATGCTATACAAACTGAAATAATAGATTACGTAACAAAGCTAATGGTAACTTAGAAGAACGCAAAGATGATGAAATTCCAACAATGTATCTGCGAGCGCCTTAATTACTAAAAGTACAATAGTTAGTCTAATTAGGTATTGTAGCGGACGCGATTTTTAGACCTAAATTCGAAATTTTCGAAATTTTTCGAAACGAAATTTTCATACCTGATATTAGGACACAATAATAACGTTTAAATGTTACTTACAAACGCTGTTAACTTTTTTTGGGCCAACGGGTTGTGGAAAATGCGTTTTCAGCCGTTCGAAGTCGGCCGTTCGAGACGCAAATTGGCGGCCATTTTGACGCGGCCAAATGAGCCGTGTGACGTCACTAGTTGTGTAGATCTCAGAACTCAGAGTAAACCCCAAGCGAGCATGGAGCGTGACGGCAATGCCGAGAGGCCAGGAAAAAGGTCATCCGGCAAGTACTGTGTAGCTGGTAGCCCGGGAAATGTAAGTTGTAAAAATAACTCGAAAACAGAGGGCATATCAATGCATATGTTCCCTCGCGACGCCTCAATTCGCGACAAATGGGTTCGCTTCGTTCAAAGACACAGGCCGAAATGGCAACCTTCGAAGACATCAGTGCTTTGCTCGGTGCATTTTGATGTGACGGACTTCGAACAACGAGTCGACCTAAATCTGGGACAAGGTTCTGCGTTTCGCACAAAGCGATGGTTGAAGAAGGAAGCTGTGCCTTCGAGAGATTGCGTGGAACAGCATGAAAACGCTCCTACTATGCGTGAGCGACGGAAGGTTAGTTGAGTTCTCGGTGTGAAAATAAACAATGCTTTTCAAAAAGCTTTTGGTCCGCCAATAATGCTCGTTTTGTATCGATTTCTAGCTGTAGTATTGTCTTTTTATTTTGTTGCGACAGATTATTCGACATGCAATAAAACGACCCACGCCTTCACCGGCGGCGGAGGAACCGGAACAATTAGTAGGTGAAGTTTCTGCAGAAGTGCTGCCAAGTGATGATGGAGATCCGGCTGTAATTCCTCCTTCCGCAGCTACCGATTCAACTACATCTGCAGATTGTGAAAAGTGCAGCAGCTATTTCCATCGCTTGGAGCAAGTTCAAGATTCTTGCAGAAAAGTGAAGAAAAGAAGAACCATTTTAGAAATGGAGCTTGTTCGCCTGAAGGAGATCAACAAAGATCTGCGAATGGTAAAGTTCATTGTTCTTGACTGAGGCAATCCCTTATTCGATTGTTTCCAAAGTAATTGAAAGGTAAATTCCTTTGTTAATTTCTCATTTTACTGTTGTAGCAACTACGTAAACATTCAGCACTGTAGAAGACGAGGAATTTCTGTGCCACGAGGAAGTCGAAAAACAAAGTATGAACTGTGAAGGTGAACCGCTCGACATCCCAAGCGAAGAATCGGCCGACGAGGGCAATCAGAACGTTGCCGATCCTGAGTGGAAATTGTTGGAAGAGGAAGCTGAAAATGATGACGGAGGCGATGACAAAGAGGGTGGCAATCCTGGCACAAGAAATACCGTAAAGTACATGTGCAGAATATTACCTATCCTCTGTTTTGTTTACTTATAGCTTAGAAAATATAGCATTTCTGGTCAGAAAACATCAATGATTGATACCCAGTTATTGACCAAGCCTTGCCTTTATTTTCTTTCAGAGTGGAAACTGGTACCTCCTGTAAAAATGAACCGAAGTTTATCGTTTTCTACAGTGCCTTGTTGAACGTGTTCTCCCTCTTTTGCTTTATTTGCAAAGCTAGCAATCCCAAGGTGTCAATGGATAGTTGTGGCACCATGGTGACAGTTAACCAACACTGTCAATCATGCAACAAGAATTTCAAATGGAGGAGCCAGCCATTTATACTAGGAAGATACCCTGCTGGCAATATCCTTCTCAGTTTTGCTGTACTAATGGCAGGTGCCTCCATTGGAAAAGTACTTCTTGTTTTCAAACATATGGGCTTGAGCGCATATGAAGCAAGGACATTTTTCTACCACCAGAGTAGATTTCTCTTCCCAGCTATTTTTAAATACTGGGAAACCTACCGAGCATCCTTGGTCACAAAGATAAAGGGAATGTCTAATTTGATCTGGTCAGGTGATGGAAGATTTGACTCCATGGGTCATTCAGCCAAGTATGGTGTCTACACACTCCTCTGCTTGCCCTTAATGAAGATTGTGCACTTTGAAGTATTGCAGGTATAAAATGGGAATGGCTATTTCCCTTCATAAAAATTATTGATCCAAGATTCAATTATGTAAACTCTTCCCAGACAGTTGCACCAAATTATGAATATTTTGGAATGAGGGCACATCAACTTGGTCAGAGTAAGATAATCTAAAACACAAATTAGCCATAAGAAAATTTGAACGAGAATGCAAAACTAAATTTCTCCCATATACTTTTCGTACAGTATACAGGATTTATATTCCCTACAGAAGTGATATAGATTTTCTGCTATTGATTTCTTTTTCCACCTGTATCAGAACATCAAAATGATTTTCTTTTGCAGGCCAATCAGACAGGTAGCAGCAATGCTATGGAGCTCGAGGGCGCCAAACTCTGCTTCAATTATGCACAGAGAGTTGCTGGACTTGGAATTAATGTGTTTGTTTCTGACCGACACAGAGGAATTGCTAAATGGATAAGAGAGCACCAACCCTCTGTGACTCACTTCTTTGATCAGTGGCATGTGGCAAAAGGATTAGTTAAAAAACTACTGGCTGCTAGTAAGCAAAAGGGTTGTGGGGTAATTGCAGAGTGGGTTAAAGCTGTAAAAAATCACGTCTGGTGGTGTTCCACCTCAACAAAGCCAGGGTTTCAAAACTTAATTTTGGCCAAGTGGAAATCATTTTTGCAGCATGTCTCCAACAAGCATAGGAATCATCCTGACAAGCTCTTTGGAGAGTGCGCTCATGATGACAACTTAGAACCCAGGTACAAAGGCATATGACAAGTTACGTGAAATCTTGATGAAGACAAGTGTGCTAAACGACATCAAAAGGCTTTCTCCAGAAGCAGAGACCAGCTGTCTGGAAGGGTTCCATTCAACATTAAATCAGTGGCATCCAAAGATGATGTGCTTCTCATGGCTTGGAACATTTTGCAGGTAGGGCTTGATCTGGACCACAGGGTACATTGCACTTGACTAACCCCAGCTGTTTCACAATAAAATTGCAGATTGATTCCTGAGTATTTTGGGAAGGGAGGAAAGAGCACTGGTGAAATCATCCTGGAATTGCCACCAAAGAGACAGCTGGAACAAATTTACACGTACCAGTTGTTGTATTATATTAAAATAGCCAAATAAATCACATGTTGAAATTCACATCCACTGTAACTTTTTATGATACATACATCTTTGTTGTATTATTATTTCTTTTACATATACTGCTAGACATGTCCTAGCAAGCTTACATTTCAACGAAAATCTGAGAAGGAATGCCAAGACAACAAAGGAGGGGAAAACGTGCATCAATGTAACTTACCCTAAATTCAAAATGGGTGAAGAAGTTGTGAGAGAAATTACAGAGCCCCCTACATATGGTATGTAGCTTGCATTTAATTTTCAACATATGCAATGTTCAAATATGGGTACTTCATAGCCATTTTGTAAATTTTTACATGTACAGGTCATTTGCTGTGATCAAGTGGTTTTAATTATGAGGTAAAGAATTTCATTTGCTCAATAGGTTATGTGGAAGACATAAA